>ML778922.1:1303496-1327890 GCA_009831015.1 Picea engelmannii | reverse complement strand
CCCCCCCCCACTTTATCTCCCTCGGGGCTTCTCAACCTATCGATCAAGGATCGATAAATCTTCAAGATGGATCAACTCCTCGGGACCTTGCTGGTCTCAAACTCAATCAACCATAGGCCATGTTATTACCCTCAGGGTTTCACGGTCACAATCTAATCATTACTGATTTGTTCACCGATTGAAGGTTCACAAAAATTATGGGCTGCCAAAGTACTCACACTTTATCGAAGAGCTCTTTCCTCGCAATCTGAAAAGTGCTCACCCAATCTCTTCTAAATCATGGTCATTGATCCCCCATCCTGACAAGATCAATGACGTTGGTGAATTATGGGTTGCGAACTAGCACATATGCTAATTTCACCTATGTGCTCTGTAATGATTCTCCACCATCGATATTCATTCACAGATCAATGGTCCTCATTCACTTTGAGACTCCACGCTTCAGGAGTTCACACTTTCGACCTCCTCTTTTCCTTGGAGTCTTACATACCCAAATATTTGGATCAGGTGCCACATGTCCACCTCGAATTGACGGCTCCAGTCCACTTTGGGACTTTGGCCTTAGGAAGCCTCAAATTCCCTGCACTTGCTTTCCCCCGGAGTGATTTCACCCAAAGTACACAATCTATCGATGCGTGTCTCCTACAGATCAACAACCACTAACGACTTTGGCTATTCAGGCTTCGGGAGTTTCAAACCCTCCCCTCCGCCTTCTCTTTCTCCCAGAGTACTTTCAACCGAAGTACACAATCTTACGACGGGTGTCCCTCTGGATCTAATGGTCACAGTTCACTTTGGTTATTCGAGCTTTGGGAGTTTCAAATCCTGCACACTCGCTTTCTCCCAAAGTGTTTTCACCCAAAGTACATTGATCATTATCACGTGTCCTTCTGAATCTGATGACTATGATTCACTTCATCTATTCAAGATTTGGGAGTTTCAACTCCCTAACACTCATGTTCCTCGAGAGTGTTTCACCTAAAGTCGATGATCTGTCGACGTGTGTCTCCCACATATCTATGGTTGTGAATCACTTCATCTCTTCAATGATCTCCCTTTCTCCTTGTCCACAAAAAATATGAAGTGATTTCACTCCAGAATTATGGATTTTACACCACTTGTCCCTCTAGATGATGGAAGGTCCCTGGAATCTTAGGGAATTCAACGAATACTCACTCCTATGTGCACACAGAGACTTAAATCTTGTGCACATTTCCTAGATCCAACAATCTCGCTCCCTCCTCAATGGATCTTAGTTGATAACTCATGAAACCTTCATAGCTTCTCTCCCTTTGAATATTTCACCCCGATATCTCTCTTGAGCATTATCTCTCATACCCTTTGAGTCCTAAGAGATTTACCTTGATGCTTGGTAAAAATTTCAATCTGTGCACTCCTTGCAACAAATTCTTAAGAAAGACTTAGCTTCTTGCGAGCGACTATGAACACCTTGAAGCAGTCCCTTCACACTCTTGCAAATGGAAGTTTTACACTATCTCTTCTGAGCTTCTGAGTCGAAACAGACTCTGTCAACACACTCCTTGCGGACTATATGCACACCTTGGATAAAATCAACGAAGAGAAACATTTGAAACTTATTCAAATGCTTCATAGTCTCATACATTCAATAAAATAACTCATTCATTCATGAAAAAAAAATAACAGGGAAACTGTAAACAATAGTGACACCATGCATTGAGTCAATATCCCTATGTTATATTCATTCAAACGTAAAATTTCTACATATCTGATAAAAACTACATTAAACAACAACTATATCCTACTTAATCTGCAACACCCTTATTCAGGCATACAATGCATCTACATATACAAGAGGTCCTATAGGGTTTCCTAAAACTACCTATATGATTGGATTAAAAGCATACAACTACTAAGTTTATTTTACAATAAATATCTGAGATAGACAGATAAGAGAGAAGGCTCCCGATATGATCTTCTCAAGATCTTACGTGATCGTGCAACCTCTGACCATTAAAACTTCCCTAATTCATCATTTACTCAGAATTTCTCTGAGATATGCTATCTTTCAAAATTATTTTTTTTTTCAAAAGGTGTGATATGCGTTGTGCTCATTGTGTTGTCCATGTGTGCTCTGTTGGCGATGCTCCTGCATCATACTCATCTGGGCATAAAATTCATGGACCCATGTTCATGAGCTCCTGCACTGACCTTCCATGCTTCTGGACATCGTCTTCATTTACCCAACTAGCATCTTCTATTGGGTGTCGCTTCCACTTGACCAAATATTCAAAATAGGTCTTCCTCTTGGTTTTCTTGTCAATCCTCTGATCAACGATCTTCTCCATATGTGTCTTTTCTACTACAAGCATATTCTTCTCCCACTGAATCTTCTTTGGATCTTCTGATGCTTCTGTGTCATCTTCCTTGTAAGGATACATGTCTGAAATGTTGAATATGGGTGATATTAACACATCCTCTGGTAGCTCTATCTCATAAGCATTGTTACCAAATTTTCTTAGGATCTTGCATGGTCCAATTTTCTTCAACTTTATCTTGTTATATGTTCCTCTTGGGAACCTTTCCTTCCTCAAGTGTGCTAAAAATTGGTCTCACACTTCAAATTGAAGTTATTTTCTATGTTGATCAACTCTGCATTTATACTCTGCATTGCTATTTTTCAACTACTCCCTGATATGATTATGAAGCTTATGCATTTCTGCAGGGAAGTATTCTACTCTAGAACTTCTGAATTCACTTTGCTCCATGTCTCTCAACTATGATACCCCTCTTTGCATCATTCCATAGATTATCTAAAATGGGATCTTTCCTATACTTATGTTTGGTGAATTATTATATGCAAACTCTACTTGTGACAGAATTTGATCCCATTGGCTATGATGTTTAGTGACAAAACTTCTCAGCAAATTCCTTAAACTCTTATTTACCACCTCAGTTTTTCCATCTGTCTGAGGATGATATGTTTAACTAAAAGATAGTTCTTCCCCCAGCTTCTTCCATAATGTTCTCTAGAAATGACCTACAAATTTAGTGTCTTTGTCTAAGACAATGCTTCTGGGAAATCCATGAAGTCTCACAACTTCCTTGAAAAACAAATTTGTAGCATGTGTTGCATCACCAATATTCTGGCATGGGATAAAGTGTGCCATCTTTGAAAATCTATCAAATACAACAAATATGGAATCACTTCCCCTCTATATTCTAATCAATCCCAACACAAAATCCATGCTTATTGCATCCGAAGGCCTATCTGGAATGGGCAATGGCTGATACAATCCACTGTTTTGTTTCTTTCCTTTTGAATACTAGAAAATATTACATATGTTCAAAAATTTCTTCACCTATGCTCTCATACATGGCCAATAGTATGAAATGTTCAATTGTGCAAATGTTTTATGATGGCCAGAATGTCCAGCCAATGCTCTACTATGTTTTTTCTTCAAAAGGTTATCCTTCATTGAGAATTTTGGTATGCACCGTTGATTTCCCTTGAACAACAATCCCTATTGGATTATATACTCCGTCCACTAGCTCTTGTCTCTCAGTACAGGATTTGCACATGCTTCATATGCTTCCTTGAAATCTAGATCATGACAATACATATCCTTAAGTTGTTCAAACCCTAAGGTCTTGACCTGGAATTCCTACAGAATCATACATCTCTTGCTCAATGCATAAACAACTTTTTTAGCATTACCGGAAATATGTTTAATGACAAAAGTGAAATTCTTCATAAACTCTATCCAGTTAGCATGTCTTTGTTTTAACTTCTCATGTCTAGTTATGAATTTTAAAGCTTGGTTGTCACTATACAAGAAAAATTCCTTTGGAACAAGGTAGTGCCTCCATTTCTTCAAGGATGGAATTATGGCATAAAATTATTTATCATATATGGAGTACTTTCCCTTAGTCTCATTCATCTTCTCACTAAAATATGCAACATGCCTATTATCTTGGCTCAAAACTGCTCCAATTGCAACTCCACTTGCATCACATATCACTTGAAATGTCTTCTCGAAATATGACAACACCAGAATTGGTTGTTCTGTTATCTTATCCTTCAATATATTGCAGATTTTATCATCTTCTTATGTCCATTTAAAATATGTGTGTCTCTTCTTCACCGTATCCATCATCGGTGCACAAATTCCACTGAAATTTTTAATGAACTTCCTATAAAAACTGGCTAATCCATGGAAGCTTCTCACTTCAAACATACTCCTTGGTGATGACCATTCTTTGATTTCTTTGACCTTCTCAGGATCCATCTTCAATTATTTTGAAGAGATCACAAAACCCAAGTAAATGAGTATTGTCTTCATAAAATATGACTTCTTCATATTTATCAACAACTTCTCCTACTATAGTCTCCCCATCACTAATGTTGGATGTCTTAAATGAACCTCTTTAGTCTTTCTAAAGATCAATATATCATCCAGATATACGATTACAAAATTACCGATGAAATCCTACAATACTTCATTCATCATCCTCATAAAAGTACTTAGGGCATTTGTTAATCCAAATGGCACAACAATCCATTCATACAACCCCTCATTTGTCTTAAAGGATATTTTCCACTCTTCAGCTTCTCTCATTCTTATCTGGTGATATCTACTTTTCAAAACTATTTTTGAAAAAAAAATTGCTCCACTTAAGCAATCCATTAAGTCATCCATCCTAGGAAAATGAAATATGTACCTAATGGTGATATTTTTTATGGCTCTTGAGTCTGTACACATTTTCCATCCTCCGTCCTTATCTGGACTTAACACACTTGGTACTGTGCATGGACTCAAGATTTCTCTAACCAAACCCTTGTCCAATAATTCCTAGACTTGTTTCCTTACCTCCTCATTCTCTTGAGGTGTCAATCGGTATGTTTCTTTTTTCAGAAAACTTGCTTTTGGTATCAAATAAATATGATGGATGATTGTTCTGATGGGTGGAAATGAGTTAGGCAACTCATACACTACTATGTCAACAAAATTATCAAACAACTCCTAAACTTCTTCAGGAAGATTATCCATAGAAGTACTTGTAAGGAAAATTTTGGGTTTCCTCACCACAACAAACTACATTTCTTGTTCCTTCTTGAGCTCACTTAGAAATTCTTTCCCATTCATGAGAAGTATGATTGTGTTGGCTTCTTATTTTACCTTCTTCTCCTCTATTGGAAGAAACATGTGTGTTTTACCATTCTTCTCCAAGGTGTAAGTATTCTTTCTCCCATCATGAATGGCATTCCTGTCAAACTTCCATGGTATTCCCAAAAAAACATGACATACATCCATGGGAATTACATCAGAAAAATAACATCTCTATATCCACCTATTTTAAATTCAACAGGGAATTATTTAGTTACCATTACCTGGTGTCCTTATTGCAACCATGAGACCTTATATGGGTTTGGATGTACAATTGTCTCCACCTCTAATTTCTCCACCATCTATGTGGATACTAGATTATCAATGCTCCCACTGTCAATTATCACCTTGCATACTATGTCCTTAGTATTGCAAGTTGTCCTGAACAAATTGTTCATGTACACCAGTTTTTCAACTTTTGGTTCTGGATTCAAGAGAACCTTCCTCAACATTAGATATTTTCCATCCTCTACACCTTTTGCTTCAACATTTCTCTTCTATGCTTTTGAAATGTGAGTTTCACCTCCTCTTTCTTTCTTTCTCTCAGGACATTCCCAAGACTTGTGTCCTGGTTTTCCACATGTATAACATTTTATCTCTCCTCCTCTACTTCTTCCTCTTCCTTTGGAAAAATAATTTCTTCCACCAGGTCATCTCCCTTTGGAGATTCCTCCTCTTTTTGAGTGACTGTGGGTTTTTTCATCCTCTCCCTTGGGCTTCTGTGCCTTATCATGGGCAACTCCTTTACCTCTATTCGGGATTCTACCTCTACCTCGCTATCTCTGTTTTATGGCCAAATTATCCTCTACTTTCAGTGCATATTGATATGCCTCCTCTATTTTCCTCTCCAACATCATGCTAATTTAATCCTGGATCTCATATCTCATGCCATTTATATACCTGACAACTTTATCTTCATCTCTCTCCCTCTGTCCAACCCTAATGTTCAACTTGTAAAACTCTTATGTGTACTCTTTCACTATCATTCCCTTTTTTCCTAGGTTCTACATCCTCCTGAACATATTTATCTGATAATCCTTGGGCATGAACTTATCCTTTATCTTGGCTACCATCCTATCCCAACTCTTAATATTTTTCTTACCTTTGCTTCATTTTCTACCCTGCAGTTCATCCCACAATAGTGTTGCATGTCCTTTCAGTCTGGTAACAACATGTCTCACCTTTTATTCCTCGTTGATATCTTCATAGTTGAAATATTTTTCCATGGACATTATCCAGTCCAGCAGCTCCTCAACATCCAAATTTCCTTCATACATTGAGATGTCCATATTTTCTCTAGCTCCAAACTTCATGATAGATTTTAGTAAGCGTTCTTCGACACCATCTCCCCCTACATCTTCTTCAACCTATGTCTCTTCAATTTCTACCTCACTGATGTCCCCAACATCAAGTTATATTCTCTATGCTCCTTCCATTTCTTCCAAGTTTGCACGCAGTTCCCTCATTTCCCTTTCGACAACTCAATTGGCTACATGCAACTCCACACGTCTCCTTGGTGGCATTGTGCTAACTAGTTCTCACACACATAGTATAAATTTGAGTTCTTTTAGGTTCTGATACCACTTGATGTAGACCCCCCCCTTTATCTCCCTTAGGGTTTCTCAACCTTCTGCTCAAGGATCGATAAATATTCAAGATTGATCAGCTCCTCGGGACCTTGTTGGTATCAAAATCAATCAATCAACCAAATGACCTGTTATCACCCTAAGGGTTTCAAAGTCACAATATGAGCATTATCGATTTGTCAGTCAATTGATGGTTTATAGAAATTGTGAGCCACCAACGTACTCGCACTTTATCGGAGAGCTCTCTCCCCGCAATATGAAAATTGCTCACCCAATCTCCTCTAAATCGTGGTCATTGATCCCCCGTCCTCAAAAGATCAATGACATTGGTGAATTATAGGTTGTGAACTAGAACGTCCTCTAATTTCACCTCTGTGATCCACAATGATTCCCCACTATTGATCTCCATTCACAGATCAATGGTCCTCATTCACTTTGGGACTCCAGGCTTCAGGAGTTCACACTTTCTACCTCCGCTTTTCCCTGGAGTATTCTGTAACCGAAGATTTGGATCAGGTGCTATGTTTCCACCTCGAATCAATGGCTCTAGTCCAATTTCAGACTTCGACCTTCGAAAGCCTCAACTTCCCTGCACTCTCTTTCCCCCAGAGTACACAATCTGTCGACACGTGTCTCCTGCAGATCAACGACCACAAACCACTTTGTCTATTCAGGATTCGAGAGATTCAAACCCTCCTCCTTTTCTTTCTCCCAGAGTGCTTTCACCTGAAGCACATAATCTGTCGATGCATGTCCCTCTGGATATGACAGTTACAGCTCACTTCAGCTATTCAGGCTTCGGGAGTTTCAACTCCTGGACACTTTCTTTCTCCCAGAGTGTTTTCACCCAAAGTCCATGGATATCTACTGTGTGTCCTTCTAAATTTGATGGCTACGATTCACTTAGGCTATTCAGGCTTCGCATGTTTCAACTCCTCTGCACTCAATTTCCCCCAGAGTGTTTCACCTGAATTCAATGATATGTTGATGGGTATCTCCTGCAGATCGACGACTATGAATCACTTTAGCTCTTCGACGATCTCCCTTTCTCCTTATCCACAAAACCTCTGAAGTTCTTTCGCTCCAGAGTTGTGGATCTTACACCACTTGTCCCTATGGATGATGGATGGTCCTTGGCCTCTTCAGGACTTCAGCGAATACTCACTCTTATGTGCACACAAGGACTTAAAGCTCGTGCACTTTGCCTGAATCCAACGATATGGAATGATCCCTGTCCATCTTGGATGGATCTTAGTCTATGACTCGTGAAACCTTTAGATATTCTCTCTCTTTGAATATTTATCGCCACTATCTCTCTTGAGCTTTATCTCTCAAACCCTTTGACTCCTCAGAGGGTTACCTCGACGCTTAGTCAAACTTCCAATCTGTGCACTCCTTACAACAGATTCTTAAGAAAGACATAGCTTCTTGCAAGTGACTGTGCACACCTTCCAGCAGTCCCTTTGCACTCTTGCAAATGGAAGTTTCACACTATCTCTTGTAAGATTTTGAGTCGAAACAGAATCCGTCAATGCACTCCTTGCGGACTATATGCACACCTTGCATAAAATCAATGAAGAGAAACAATTAAAACTTATTCAAATTATTCACATTCTCATACTTTCAATAACATAATTCATTTATTCATGAAAATAGAAAATAACAGGGAAACTGTAAACAATAGTGACACCATGCATTGAGTCAATATCCCTCTGTTATATTCATTCAAATATAAAATGGATACAACTCTGATAAAAACTACATTCAACAACAACTATCTCCTACTTAATATATAGTAGCCTTATTCAGGCATACAATGCATCTACATACACAAGAGGTCCTCTAGGGTTTCCTCCAACTACCTATCTGATTGAATTAAAATCATACAACTACTAAGTCTTTGTTACAATAAATATCCGAGACAAACATATAAGAGAGAAATCTCTCAATTTGATCTTCTCCCAATTATAAGGATTAAAGGTTATATGTATAAATAGTTAAAGGGGTTGATGGTTATACATATTAGTATATGGGTTATGAAAAATAGGTTTAAGGTGTCAAAGATCATTATTACTATTGGTTAAGAATGGGGGGTTGTAGGAATTAGAGGTTAAAGATTAGGAGTTGTAAAAATCAAGGGTTATATGGGTTAAGAAATACAATGATTAGGATTATATATATATATATATATATATACAGAGAGAGAGAGAGAGAGAGAGAGAGAGAGATAATGGGTTAAGGGTTAAGTATTAATACTTATATAGGTTATGTGTTAGTGGTTATGCTAGTTATTACAAATTATAAGGGTTAGAAATTAAATTCTATTGGGTGTATGTGATAAGTTTTATAAGGGTCGGGGATTATCAGGTTTATATTGATTATGGGCTATAGAGATCATTAAACTAATAGTCATTGTAGGGTAATTAAGGTTACAATGGTTAGCGTTTAAGGGTTATCAATGGTAGTGGTTAGAATTTGTAAGGGTAATATGTTATATAAGTTAAAGAATATGGATTAGGGATTAAAAATGTTAGGGGTTGTAGATGTTAAGTGTCCCCGTGTTAATTTGGGTTAGATGATGATTGTGACATGGATTAAGGATTATAGTGGTTAAATAGATAAACTTTAAAGAATATATGTGCTAGTGTTATGGTTTATAAGAGTCATGGGATATACATCCTGAGGTTTATATTACAAGGTTTCAAAGACGAGGGTTTATACAAGCCACATGTAAGTGTTCATCAAGATTATGTGTTTGAGTTATATATGGTGGGGCTAGTGTTTATAAGGTTTTGAATTTAGGATTTATAGGGTTATGGTTATAGAGGTAAAAACGATTTAGGATTACAAGTTTATATGGATTAAGGTTTATATTGATTATAAATGTTAAAGAGTAATTATTATAGGGGTTGTATGGTTTAAAGTCATAGGGGTTATAAGGGTGATGAGTTACATCAATTATTATTATAGTGTCAAGAAGGTTAAGGGTGATTATGGTTAAAAATTTAAGATGTTATATGAGTTAGTTGTCACATTGTGGAGTATAGGGGTGATAAGGATTATATGGATTATGAGTCAAGGGATATAGGGTTGCATGTTATAAGGGTAAGGGGTTATAAGTATTGAATTTAGAAGTTTTAAGTTGTATGGGTTTGGGATATAAGGAATGGTTGTTATATGAATTTAGGTTATAAAGGTTTAGATAATAGGGATTCAAAGGTTATATGGGATACAAGGAATTATGAGTTTCACATGTTAGTGTTCTAGGTGTTAGGGGTTAAGGGTTCTAAGTCTTTGGAGTTATATTGTAGGTTATGAGGGTATATTTATGAGTTATCAGGGTTAAGTATGCAAGGTTTTAAAGCTAATTATAAGGTTTAGGTGTTAAACATTCATTATTATTAAATTTTAACAGTTTTGACTTTTTGAGATTAAGGGTGATACACTATATGATGAAATAATTTACATATATTATATATATTGTGATGCTTAATTGTCATGGCAGTTAAGGGTTAGTATAATTTATAGGGATTAGTGGATTAAGGTTATAGATACCGACTCATTTGTGGGTTGCAATGTATAGTGTTGTGGTGGGAAATCCCCCTACGGACTAACATTTAGGGTTATATTATGCATGCATATAAGACCGAAAGAATCCTACTTTATACCATCATCCCAGACCTAATCCCCATTTATTTTAAGTAAATACATGGTTAAACAAACATACCTTGTTCTAGACGTTCAATGTCGATCCTTCTTCATGCTTGATCGCTTGTTAGCAGCTATCCTCCCAAGACTGACCTGCATACAAAACAAGCAAAAAACTCAACATGCATTTGTTCTATAGATTAATGGGTTAGAGATTCAAACATATATTCACTAAACTATGAAGAACTCATATAGTGGGATCGGAAAAGCATTTCTTTATTATTAACTTTAGTGAATCAACTTACAATGTTGAGACCAGCCACCTCTTTGTGAACCTGATCCTGGGCTACTCTTCAAATGTCCTCCAACTTCTTTTCTCTATATCTCTCTTTGCACAAGGATGGCTAAAGGGTTGGGACAATGGGAATGTGCAATTGGGTAGAGTTTCTTTACTATTATTCTCCTCTTCCAAATGGGACCCCTTACCCTTATTTTATAGGCTAGAAGAAGCTAGGTATTTGGACGAACCCTCGGCCATACATGGCCGGGAGTTTCAGTTAACTCACCTAAAGTTGTGTGTTTCGTCGACAACTTCCTTTTTTCATGCTTTTGTAGGTACACGCGGGTTGTTTGTTGTCATCTAGCATGTACACGCATGCAATAATGGAGTAGGGTAAATGGGCCCTTATAAAAGAGGTTTTTTAAAGAGTTGTTAGACCATCTTTTGGCAAAGAAGGAATTTGAGATGGCCTCATGCCAGGTAAGCATGTATGGTGCAAATTAGTATTATAACATATAGGGATTATGATTTAGGTGTTATAAATATTAGGAGTTAAAGGTTATTGAGGTTAGATATTATAGTTATATGTATTGTGGTCGAATATTATGGGATATATGGGTTAGGGGTTCTAGAATTTGCAAGTTTTAGGTGTTATATTATGGGGACATAATGGGTAAGAATGATGATTTATGGGTTATAGGGGTTAGGGGCAAGAGGAGTTCTATGGTTTTTCTAATAGAATTCATAGTGGATAAGGGTTATAGATCTTATAAAAGTTAGGGGTTGGTGATTATATGTGTTCTAAGGATTAATGATATTATGCGTTAACACCTATAATGTTTAATAATTATATGGTTCAAGAGTTATATATGTTAGGAGTTATTTAATAATGGGCTAGGTGTAACAGATTATTAAAGTCAGGGTTTAGGAGTTGGGAGTTTTGAGATTAAAGGTTATAAGATAGTAGTTAGGGGTTATATGGATTAGGGTTTGTAATGATTTGGTGTTATAAGGGTTAGGGAATTTAGGTGTCATGGGTTAAGCATTAGGTGTTGATAGTTATATGGGTTAAGTGTTTTATGGGTTATATGGGTTATGGATTATATTATTAATTATAAGGGTTAGMAAATAGATTAGAAATTCGAGTATAAATGTATTATAAATGGGGTTGATTTTGGTTATATGGGTAATACAAGTGATGAGTAGATGAATTGAGTTTATAGGTCAAATTAAGGTTATAGTGGTTATCTAGGTTGTTGGAAAAATATTCTACTTGTCAAGTAGTATATGGGTGATCTGGATTTTATGAGAAGAACGAAAAGAATACAGATTATTAAAAGACACTTAACACACAATAACATAGATACAATAAAACTGGGTTTCTATTCAATAAATAAATAAGTTGAAACTGTAAAATGCAGCAAAAACAAGCGTGTTGAAATGGTGGCGGCTTATCTCTGAGAAGAGATATGATGGTTGTGCTCATTCATAAGAAGATGATTACAATAAGGATATCAAGAGATTTTTACAATAAACAGGAATGTCAAAAGTCCTAGACATCCAAAAACCTAACCCTAGGAGATGAAGTGCCAAAAGTCATGCGGGTCCCATTTGGATAAGTTGGTAGATCAACTTCTCGGGGTCGTAACTTTTTCATACGATCTTTGTTTTAGAAACACGATATCCCATTGGAAAGGTATCATCGAGGAGATTAATTTTTGGGCCTCAATCAGAGAATTTGTTTATCATTGAGAATATCAATATAGAAAAACCTTCATTTAGGCCCTCAAAATGACCTAAGAAGTTAAAAACTGCTAAAAATAGTAAATTTCCAAAATTGCCAGAAAACTGTTTTGAGCGAGTTCAAAAAGGTGGGTGGCCACCGATATCCACCTAAATAAATCCTCTCTCCTTAGGAAGAAATGGTATCCATTGTGTTGATTTCCCCCATCATATGAGGAAATTTCTGTTGAATTTGGCCCCATGTGAGCCACTTGCCTTGGTGCAGGAGTTGCCCTCCTTTGACGACTCGATAAAGATGGATCCTTTGATGTCATGTAACCTTGATCTATGTGTCTACAATATGATTATTGGATGCCTCTTGCATTAATTTAGGTTTGAGATCTATTGGTTTCAACTTCTCTGTTATCTCTGAGGTGTCCAATAATGGTGGGAAATATGGCCGAAGGAGAGCCACGTTAAAGACTGGGTGCGAGCCAAGGAAAGGGGGAATGTTTAGCTCAAAAGAGTTGTCACCCAGAATCTTGGTGATGGTGTACAAACCATAACAGAGTGGGAGAATCTTATGATGGCGCCCTGTAAGGCGTTATTTTTGAAAGTGCAACCAAACTTTGTCTCTCACCTAAAACTTATGTGGCACCCAATGTTGATCATGGCATTGCTTATACTTGGGATTAGACTTCTGTAGAATATCCTAAACCTGTTGGAGGATGTGTTGGATCCATTGAATGAAACAGGTGGCTTTTTCATCTTCTGGTGGAGCAGGGGACAATTTGGTCGAGGTGGTCACTAGGGGTAGTACAACATCTATGGGGCCCAATCGTTAGAATACCAACCCCACATGAAAATGGTTGTGGCCATTTGAGCTATGCAGGGCTCGATTGTAGCTATGTTGGAAATAGGGAAGACTCTCATCCAATGTGCAATGGTGTTTTGAATTGTACATGCGTAGGATATCTACAATCATCTGATTGACAAACATAGTTTGGCCATCTATCTGGGGGTGGAAGTAAATGGATTTGGTGAGCTTGATATCTAGGAGTGATCAGAGGCTCAACCAGAATGTGTTGAGGAATCGAATATCACGGTCTGAGATAATGGTTTTTGCGATCCAAAAATGTACCCATACTCATTCAAAGAAGAGCTTGGCAGTAGCTTCTGTTGTGATGTTCTTCTTGTAGGTGGCTAGAATCGTCATCTTGGAAAAGTGATCAACAACCACAAAAACACAATCATTTCCCCTCTTGGTGGATGGGAGGCCCGACATGTAGTCCATTGATATGGATTCCCACGACCCATCAGGTGTAGGCAGAGGGGTGTACAAGCCTTGTTTCTTAGTGGTCAGTTTGGAAATAACATAGGTGATGCAAGACATGATATACTTGTCGACATCCTGTTGAAGTTTTGGTCAGTAGAAATGTTTCTGCAGCATTATCATTGTATTTTTTATGCCAAAGTGTCTTGCCACCCAATTGTAGTGAGTTTCCCAAATCATCTTCGCACGCTTGCTTGATGGAATGCAAAGATGTCCCAGATGGCACAAAAACCCGTCTTGAAGATGGAAATTAGCAACCACTGAGTTGGTGCCCAACATTTAGTAGGTGGTGGAGAAGTCAGGGTCTGTCTCATAGAGGTGGGGCCATATGAAGGTCTTGTGGCTGCAAGAGCCTAGCACCATGGTGAGTGTCATGATTGGAGGTCAGCTGAGGCAATGAACAACTAAGTTGGTACTTCCTGTTTTATACTTGATGTTGAGGTGGAACTGATGTAAGTATGTGGACCACTTCTAATGGAGGTTATTCTACAATTTGCCTTGGGTCTGCATGAATTGTAGTGGCTTGTCATCAGTGTGGATGACTTTCTCCTTCCCAAGAATGTAATGTCTCCAATAGAGATAGGATTTCATAATGGAGTACATTTATTTTTCATAAGTAGGGTACTTACAAACAACATCTGATAGTGTCTCACTGTGATATTCCATGGTGTGGTCGTGTTGAGTGAGAACAACACCCACAACATAGTCTGAAGCATATGTATCGATATCAAAGGGATGTTGTAGGTCCGATATTAAAAGTACTAGGGATGAGTAGAAATGCTTCTTCAAGTCATCGAAGGATTTTTGTTGGGATAGGCCCCACACAAATTTTTCCTTACCACGCCACCCCTGGTTACTTGGTTGAGGGCCCATGTGATATGATAGAATCCTAACATGAACCTGCAATAGAAATTGGTGAGGTCTGAGAAACTCCGAAGTTCAGCGAATGTGGTTGGGGTTGGCGAGTCATGGAAGACCTCGATCTTGGCTGGATTGACATGCACACTGTGTCTATCAATTATTTATCGTAAGTAACGGACCCTATCCATGTCGAAGGATCATTTTCCTAAGTTTTCATATAGTTTGTGCAGTCGCAGGGTGTGCAGAACCTATTGAATGTGCTGCAAGTGTTCTACCCAAGTCTTGTTGTAGATGAGGATGTCATCCAGATAAACCACTACAAAATTATTGGTGAAAGGTAATAGGATATCATTCATCATCCTCATAAAAGTTGTTGGATCATTTTTCAAACCAAAGGGCATGACCAACCATTCAAAAAGACCTTCTTTAGACTTGAAGGTGGTCTTCCATACATCCGTATGTTCTATTGGGACCTGGTGGTAGCCATACTTCAGATCAATCTTAATAAATTATTTGGCCCCTGTGAGTTGATCAATGAGGTCAACGATTCAAGGAATCGGGTACCGGTTTCAGACTGTGATTTTATTATGGGCTCGGTAATCAATGCAGTCACCAGGTCCCATATTTCTTATGCACCAGGATGATTAGGATCCCACAAGGCGATGAGATGGGTCATATGTGCCCCTTGTGGAGAAGTTCTTGGATCTTCTTCTTGATCTCCTCGTTTTCTAATAGAGAGAGACGGTAGACCGACCCATTGGGTAGCGGTGCAGCTAGGGTCATATCGATGGGATGCTTGAACTGGTAGTGTAGAGGTACCCCGATATGAGAGGAGAATATATATGATTATTCTTCCATGACCTTATCTAGTTGCTTCTTTTGTGTGGAGATATCAGTTGCGGAGGCCCTTGATGTGGCTGCGATCTTTCGCTCACTCTGAGAGCGAATCACGAAGTAGAAAATTTTCTTGGTCTAAGAGATGACCTTCCTACATTCCTTGGCAGAGATCAAAGAAATAGCACTAGGAGGGACTGCCTCGAGTATCCTTTACTATTTCCTATTCAATGTAATAATAACACTACAAGGCCTAGACACATATACAACATGATGTTTCCATAAATAATATTGGCCCAAAATAACATTATGTTGGCATAGGGGAAGACCTAGGGTTCAACGCTTCAACAGTGCACCAAAAAAACCCTAACTACTGGCCCTTTCGGCAACACCTGCAAAGAAGATGAAGGATCACTCGAGGTAGAGGCAGGGGTGGTTGCAAGATTCAAGTGTCTAAAACCTAGCTGGGACATAGATCTATGATTACAATATTCTAACAAAGAACATAGTAGTTACCATTCATTAGTATTAAACCAGTACTTACTTCGCAGATAAAACCCTAATTACAGAGTAGCACAGTATTCAATCAGATCTAACACATCTAAGCACTTAGCATGAGGAAACATATCATATCTAGCATCTTATTCACATCATTAAGCATTAAGCTATCATATTCATCTAAACATACATTATTGCACTAAGCATCAATCACATGAACAATGTAACAACCATAATGCACAAAGTAGCCACAACACATGATATGTGGTTCACCCCAGCATGGGGCTACCTCCACCAACACTTATTCTTATATTATCTATTGTCAATCTTCTTACAGGAACCGAGCATCAAAACCCTAATCCACGGAGGACAGGAGATCTATGTGCACCTCACTAGATCCTCCTTTCTTGGGCTAGGTTACAACACAAATCCTTCTACAGTATGTGCACAGAGCGCTACAGACAATCTACACTTAGCTTCACAAATCTAAACATACACTAAGAATAGAGCCTCTTACAATACTTGCACTTAGCACTTCGACCTACAACATAACACTTTCACACAACCCCCTCTCCTACTTACTTCACCTAGATATCTATTTATACATTACAAAAGGGCCTCACGGGTCAGCATCCCCATACCCATTACATAAGTCCAAAACCCAAAAGTTCCCTAAAAAGGGGCAAGGATCCCACAATCTCCGCTTTGACTTGCGCTCTGCCTTCGACCAGCCTATCGAAGTCCCAAAATAGGTAAAACCTGACCAAGGATCTCCAAAACTTGTCAAGGGCCAACATTCCCCCAACACTCATATGTGACTCATCCTGAGTCACTCTGATCTGGGTAAGCCTACCTCAAAATCCTTGAGCTTGTCTCGAGCTTCTTCAACCTGTTTCTTAGCCAAGGCATTTTTCTCTGTGAACTCTTGAAGAATTTCCTCTTTCACAAGTGCCTCTAAGCAATGTTCTACCGAAGTGACTACCTGTTCCAGCTCTGTTCCTCTACCTTCAATTTACTCAAAAAGTAGGCAAGATACATCCTGGACTAGCTGGAGCTTCTGAGTTACTTCCATGAGTTTTCTTTGTATGGCATGGACCTGTTGTTGAGTTGTTCTTTGTTCTTGGGATATTTTCATTCTCTCAACTGCTAACAGGAGTTTCAACTATGCTTATACAGTTGTTGCTTGCTGCTTTGCCTCCTAGAGCTGTGACTATGGTGTCTTTAGTTTAGGGTGCTTTGTAATTCACTCATAAGTTTTCCAACTATGATCAATTAGCTATTTACATTTCATGGATAAGGCCTTGATTCTCTCAACTTTGCTCCAGGAAGTTTCTTCTCTCTGGTCTCACACGTCCTGTTTGTAGCTCTAGTTCTACGACTGTTTGTTGAATCTGTTGAATGGCTTCAAAAAGATTTGACACTTGATCTTCCATTGGGTCTTCTTCCATTTGTTTCGAGCCTATCACAGAGTGAAGTTCTCTATTGATTGCTTCTTTGACTTCAACCTGCTCCACAAGCAGTCGTTCTTTCTCTCATTGGATCTGCGCTTTATCCTCTTCGAAATTACTTTGGAGGTCATCCTTCTTTTGTTGCGAAACTCGGCGTTGCTCTATCACCTCCTCTTGTGCTGGCTTCAAGGTCAATGTGACCTGTTCTTTTTCCTCCTTCACACGACGAAGGAAAGCTTCACTCACATCAGTTATTCTATGGAGTTGGGCAGGCTCATCTCCCAACTCTGTTTCATCTGATGGAAGGGGAGCAGTGGACACTTCGCGACTGGAGTGAAGGGATTTCTATACACCTCTTAGCTCTACTTCAATACTATCATACATTTTTTCTTGCTTGGATTCATTTCTCAGCAAAATATCTTCTGACACGTCTGATACAACTACGATAATGAAGTCGAAGTCATCGACCATGAGCATAGTCTGCACCTTTGGCTTACTAGCTTTGGACTTCTTCTGCAATGTAGGTTTCGTGGGGGAGACCTTTCTTTTCTTAGATGGATCTGCATCATCAGGGGAATTCTATGGTGGTGTTACTTCACCTTGCTTCTATTTATCTTCTTTCCCATTTCTCTCTTATTTATCTACTTCCTCATCACCTCCTCCGTTAGGTGAATCCGATGCAGTCTCTTATGATGTGTTGTGTATTTCCTGTACATGTTCCTTCTTTTTCTTCTTTCTACTTCCAGGTGCATCATATTCTTTGTGGGAAACCATCATACTTTTGATTATATCTGGGTCAGACAGTTCAACCTGGTCCACTGGGATCAAGAGTTTTGTGGGACATTCCTTAATGCTTTATTCCATGTGCTCTTATGTAAGTTTATAATATGAGTGGAGTTCTTCTTTATGCTCATCTCCACACACAGTGATGTAAATGAAATGACTATCTATGTGGAACTTCGTAATGGGCCTGAACCTGTCAAGGGTGTTCGGTGTCATACAGGGGAAGGAATCAATAGCCCTCTTTAGCTGCAGGTAGTATCCATGGAACACCGCATTCGATTGCCATTGTTTCCTCATGTTGCTCGTATACTGGAGCATGGTGAACTTCGCGACTAGCGGTTCAAATGGTTCAATGTCAGGGAAGGTCGCTCCTTTCGACATCTCCCAAGAAATAAATGTGATGAGGATCAGCAACCATCTAAAATGAAACTCATAGCCCTGATCCTGAGCTTCGCGGCAATCCAATTATAACTGGTTGACTAAGTAACTCACCCAGTTCATTTGGATTCCTTCCACAGATGTTTTGGCAAGGTCAACGACAAACCCCGTGACCTGCGTGGGTCTGTTATTCCTTACTAACTTACCAAAAATCAACTGGAAAGAAAGGCACACTACGCCATTTTGAGTGGAGGCTACCTTGCCTCGCACTCCCTTTTCCACATCATCGTAGGTATATTTAATTCTCTATGTCAAGGCACGATTTGCAGCCTTCCCTGGGTAAAAGTCCTATGGCTCGGGTCCCTACATGCCTAATCTGGTGATCCTATGGATCAATGTCGGATAAACGATGATGCGTCTATATAGCCATAAGTAACCGCCATGGAAGCATGAAAATAGGAGTTTGACACACGTGTTAACCTCTTGGTGCCTTATAAAATGCGGTATCTTCATTACATTCAAAATAGTGGACTGCACAATGTTCATGATCCATGGTTGGGGAATGATATTTGATTTCTTTCCCTTCGTCTTGGTCAAGTACTTGTGAGGCAGAAGCATGTCATAGCTCTTGCGGTCTCCTAGATTGTAGTCATTGATATTCAAGGTCAAAATATTGTCCATCTGTGGTTTAACTGCGCATATCCCTTTCAGGGGGTATGTCGTAATCAGGGTGTAGTTGAAGTCCCTCGGGACACTGTCACGACTCACCACACCAACTAGAGGTGGGGTGTAGTCAGGAATGATAGATGGGACTAACTTTGCATTTCCCAAGTCATCTCAATGCTTGGTTATTTTCTCGGTCGCAGCTTGAGATCGTTTGGATCTGTGAGCAATTGATGGAGAGGCTTGCACTAATCTCGTCGATGAAGCTTGAACTCCTGCAAACATCACCTTCTTAGCCATTAGATCAATTAGAATTTCTTCTACATACTTTTCTACTGCGCTAATGTCATCCGACATGCACACTCGAGATTGGATATCTCAGGTTGATGAACAAATACTCAATGCAATAGAATGGGTGGTGAAGTCTGGATAAACAAAATGCAGTAGCTCTCTATGGGCTCAAAGAATCATTGTTTGCAAAAGTTTTCTTAGTACAATGTTCAACGGGATAAGTACACAACACCGTAATGGTTTCTTCCAACTGGTCGAAAATACGTAATTAATGAATTCCCATCCATTATGACATGGTCTCAACGGTCTAATGGAAAGCTTTTGGTCCATAACTGATCTTCTAACCATTCGGGAGTGTCATTCTAATGGTCATAATGCCTTCCATGGTTATATTTCTCTACCATGGCGAAGTGCCATTCTGCGTTAATCTGATATTCCGACAAAGTTCAAATTCTGGAAATCTTCATTCTGCGAAGTTCTTCCTTGAGCTTCTTGCAATTTTTCTAACTTTGCTTTCTTCTTGCTAAGATTTTTAGCCTTTTTTCCTATAATCTGAGTTACTGGGTTCATCTTCCCATTTTTATTCTTATCTTCTCTTGGCATAGTAACTTAGCGCTAATGATGATCTTTCATAGGGTTCAAGGGAAATAATTCTTCTTTGTCTGGGTTGGGTGCTCTACTTTCCTTTATGGACAAGTTTTCAAATCTAGTTGTGTTCTTTTAGTTTTGACATCCAGATCCCTGGTCCTTAGTAGCTTCGACTTGTTATATTGTTCTTCTATCAAGTGTGTTATTCTCCTAGTCATGAAATCTGTTAATTCTTTCTTTTTATGTTCTAGGGATTCCTCTTCTTTTCTTCGACTCTGGTCTTTCTCAATCCAGGTTTTTCCCAATAGCATAACAAATGGGGCATTGTTATCAATAATCTTAATGACCTCAAATTCCTCCTCTGTCGAAGTTCCATGAGCACTCATAGATTTCTGGGTAAGTCTTCCACATAGGTTGATTATCTTTCTTATAAATAATCCTATAACTCCCAATGAGGGAATCATAGCAGGTTTTCCTAAACTTTTCCAAGTTCTTTCTATCATGATATTCACCTGTGTTTCCTCAACCAGAACACAGTCTATGTCGAAGTCTCCTATTCTTGTTTCTATGCACTCTTTGTCTTTTAAGATCTCTGATATATTGGTGTCTTTGTGATCGTTCAGGGTTTCTTTCATCTTTAGTAATACAGTCTATGATTATTTCTGGGATTCTGCCATAGTCTTAGTCTCTTGGCCTTTCTCATGGTTTTCTTGTTCCATATTCATTCTTTCAAGCTTAGAAATCATTCTAGGGAAATCCAAAACTTCATGGTCCATAGATTTACAACAAATACAATTATGTCTTCTACCACGTCATTCCTTAGCAAGATGTCTTGGTCTTATGCAGTAGTAACAAAGGGTTAATCCTCTCTTTCTTTTAAATGATCCCCAACCTTTCATGTACTGCGCACTACGATCATAGTAACTAGCCTGCAAAATATTCTTTCTAGGATCCTGCATCCATTTGTTAGTCCAAACATTATTTCTATGCATAGGAATAACATATCTATCAAATATACTCATATCAAATCTTCTTTCTTCTAACTTTGCCCTAGTTTTCAGGCTAGGACAAAATTTATCAAACATACCTAGATCCATACTTTCGAAACAAAATTTTTCACTTATCTTACTTTCAACAAATCACAAAGATTTCAGATCTTAAAACTTTCATTATTCTTACCTTTTTCAGAGCACCCAACTTTCATATCTTACCTCTTTTATTCAAATCATACTTCTCTTCTCAGCACAGATCTTCACAGTCAAGTGGAACAAAGTGCACTAAAGAAATAGATCTACACATAGAGATCATTATTTTCCTTAGTTCCCAACAATCATAGTTTTAGGTCCCCACAACATAACCATTTGTTGGCACAGGGGCAGACCTGGGGTTCAACGCTTCAACAACGCACCAAGAAAACCCTAACTACCGGCCCTTTTGGAAACACCTACAAAGTAGATGAAGTATCACTCGAGGTAGAGGCTGGGGTGGTTGTAGGACTCAAGTGTCTGCAACCTAGTTGGGACACAGATTTGTGATTACAATATTCTAACAAAGCACTTAGCAGTTACCATTCAATTTTATTCAACCAATACTTACTTCGCAGATAAAACCTTAATTATAGAGCAGTGCAGTATTAAATTAGATCTAACACATCTAAGCACTTAGCATAAGGAAACAGATCAAATCTAGCATCCTATTCACATCATTAAGAACTAAGTTATGATATTCATATAGACATATATTATTGCACTAAGCATCAATCACATGAACAATGTAACAACCATAATGCACAAAGAAGGAACAACACACAATATACATGGTTCACCCCAGTGTGGGGCTACATCCACCAACTCTTCTTATTCTATTATCTTCTATCAATATTCTTACAAGCACTGATCATCAAAACCCTACTCCGCGGAGGACAGGAGATCTGCGCGCACCTCGTCAGATCCTCCTTCCCCGGGCTAGGTTACAACACAAATCCTTCTACAGTTTGTGCAGAGAGCACTACAAACAATCTACACTTAGCTTCACAAATCTCAACATACACTAAGCACAAATCCTCTTACAATACTTGCACTTAGCACTTCGACCTACAACATCACACTTTCACACAATCCCCTCTCCTACTTAATTCGCCTAGATATCTATTTATACATTACAAAAGGGCCTCATGGGCCGACATCCCCATACCCGTTATATAAGCAAAAAACCTAAAAGTTCCCTAAAAAGGGGCCAAGATCCCGCCATCTCCACTTTGACTTGCGCTCTTCCTTCGACCAGCCTGTTGAAGTCCCAAAATAGGTCAAACTTGACAAAGGATCTCCAAAACTTGGTCAAGGGCCAACACATTACAAACTTCAATAGGAGAAACATCACACGATACCTCATATTTAAATGGATTGATGTCGTATGACAATCGACACTCTTGGCTGACATGAAGATCGCTTCCTTGGAGGATCCATCCAATGTGTAGGGTTGTGATTGTGATGTTGTCAGCAGGGCCAACTGCTTGACGACCTCTGCTAAGATGAGGTTCTTCTGGCTACCTTTATCAAGGATGAAGTGCAGAGGGGTGCCTTTTTTCCACATCTATGAATGGAAGAGGCACTCTCCTTATTTTGGCTCATCTGATTCGCTAGGCTGGAGCTTGGTGGTAGCAACAGTGGCACTAGGTTCCACGCCAATGATATATCTTCCCCTTTCTAGTTTTGACTCAGATTCAAAACCTACATATGATTCAAAGGATTTTATTTCGGCCACCAATGACTGCTTTGAGAGACAATTGACAGTGTTATGCCAAGGGATCTTATGGAACTCACACCACTTCTCTGTATCTTTCTTTGTCTTTATGGTATCATTCTTTGCTTGTGGCTTGGAATGGTTGTCCTGATACTGTCCATGTTTTCTCTTTCCTTAGTTCTGTGGGTTGGGGTGTCCCCTTGTAAGGTAGCTAGAGAGGTAGTGGGGGGGCCTAGAGGGCCCATAGTGATAACAGTGGAGGTAATTCAATGTAAGGTGGACTAGGTCCACTATATTATTAAATAAGGCCCACTATGGTAGTTAGATATAATAAATGGGTAATTAGATATAATAAATGTAAGAGGGCTTCTTAGAAGGTTCTACTTCTAGAAGATTCCTCCTATAGAATGTTCTTAGGTGATGGTAGCACTATATAAAGGGATTCAAGCAATGTAATGAGACATGAAGAGAAGTATTTTATTTGGAGTGGTATCTCAATAGGAGGATGCCCCCTCGAAGAGGCAAGTGAACAGGAGAGGATCCCTTCCATAATAGGATCCATTGTATGGTGTTGCCCTACCTCAAGGGTTTGGTAATAATCAAGTGTGGTTTATTCTATCTTGCTTTGTGGATATATTGTGTATTCAGTATTTGTGGTTATTATCTTGGTAGATCTATTCAGGTTCTTAACAATTGGTATCAGAGCACTTTCCTTGGCCGGAGTTGTGGGCAACTATTTTTTATTTTTGCAGATTTTATTTTTTCAGAGAAGAAAAAAGAGGGCCGCGACATTCCAGACATTTTCAGTATATTTCTGTGAAAAATTTACAGAAAAGGGTTGTAGATATGAGTTCCTCTCAGAAAAACACCCAAGTTAAAAAGAAAAAATCGTCTGAAATGGAGTCCGGAAGGTCAACATATTGAGGTTTTAAAATCTGCAATTTTTCAGGGTTTTTTCTGCGGACGGCGGCGCGATTTGTTTTTATTTCTGTAGCAATTGGAGGCCGAATTTTCCCAAATAAATTATATATCCGAGTTCTTCTCGCAATTTCACCCAATTTCAAAAAACAAAATCAGCCAAAACGGAGTCCGGGAAGTGAAGTTATGAGCATTTTAAGTTCAACAATTTTTTAGGGTTTTTCCAGAAAAAGTCGCGATTTTCTGCCGAAACTTCTTGGGTTTATTTTTTGAGTTTTTCCGTGACGGCTGCAGGAACAAAGAGTTCATAGGGTTCTCAGATGGCTATTTCTTCTCAAACCTTGAAAGAAATTATTGAATCATTCAAAGCTCAATTGGATGACAGATTGGATGCATTTGCACATGGCCTCACAAATAGCCTCACACATAGCCTCACAGCCAGCCTCACATATGGCCTCAATGATAGTTTTCATAGTATTCAAGATTCATTGAATGACATGCAGGAGAGATTTCTTATGCAGGGCCTCATGAATGAATATAATCCAGAAAGATATGCTTGGTATGATTTTGAGGACGATTGTGATGATTGGTATATGGATAGTTGTCATTTCTGGGATGACAACCACTTCCATATTTTATTTGATGACTCTACTCCACCTTCTGTAGAGAACATC
>ML778922.1:1274042-1284603 GCA_009831015.1 Picea engelmannii | reverse complement strand
TGGAATTAGAAGAGGCAAAGAAGATAGAAGACATACTGAAACAACAACTGTCAGAGAAGAAACTCAGGTGTGAAGCCCTAGAAGAATAAATAGTAAAGACTAGAAAAGAAATGGAGAAATTCAAAGGATTGTATCATCAAAATTTGCCAAGTATTAAAGCATCAGAAGAATTAACCTCCATTCTAAATCAGCAGAGAAATTCAAAGCTGAAAGCTGGATTGGGATATGAAGAAGGATCAAGTAGTGATCAGCCAAGTAACACATAATCTATCAAGTTTGTCAAATCCTCAAAAATTGACAATAGTCACTCTGCAGAAACAAAGAAAGAAAATCATCCATCAAGAAGGAATGAAAGGAAAAACCCCAAAACAGAATTTGTAGACCAGAAAGTTTATCGGCATGAAAGAAATCGACCTCCTCAAAGAAGACAGACTTTTTCAAGGTACAAAAATTTCTTCTATGGTTATTGTTATTTCTGCTCTAATTTTGGTCACAAATCTATAAACTGTTCTCTAAGATTTAGATATGAACAATCAATATACTCAATGAATAACTATCTATCACAACAAAGATTGAGACAACCAAGCAACAAACAATCACAGACCATAAATCAGGTGATGACTGGGAGAAGGATACAAGTGAGACACAACAACAACTATGAGCATAACAATCGTTATGAGCTTTTATTCAGTGAACCAGAATGCTACATCTGTCATAATTATGGACATAAGGCAGCAGACTGCCATTTAAATAATTATAATCCAGATTGGAATGCCACCGCTGAAAATGTCAAGGTTTGGAAGAAGAAAGTAGATGACAAGTGTGGACTAGTGCTATCAGCCCAAAGGAAAAACAATCCCTGGTATATTGACAGTGGATGCTCCAAACATATGACTGGAGACAAAAGTAAGTTTTTAACTCTAAGTGATAGTAAATCAGGGAATGCAACTTTTGGAAACGATTCACCAGGAAAGGTAAAAGGTAAAGGAATTGTAAGTTTTAGTAATGGAAAAAGAAAATCTCAAGATGTGCTACTTGTAGAAAATTTGAAGCATAATCTGCTTAGTGTCAGTCAAGTCTGTGACTGAGGGTGTGAAGTTTTTTTTACCTCTAAAGACTGTAAAATCAAATCTGTGAATTAAGGTCAACTAGTTGCAAAAGGTATAAGAATAGAAAACAATGTCTATATTTTAAAAGAAGAAGAAGAAGAAGAATGCAACCTAAGCAAATATGATGAAAATTGGTTGTGGCACGGGAGACTTGGTCACCTAAACTTTGATCACATAATCAAGATAAAAAACAATGGGGCAGTAAAAGATCTTCCGAAAATATCAAAGCCATATGACTCTGTTTGTAAGCCCTGTCAGATGGGAAGGCTTACTCGCACTCAATTCAAATCAAAAAACTTTCCTTCAACGGAAAAAAACTCTCCAGTTAGTTCATATGGATCTATGTGGACCATCAAGGAAAGAAGGTATAGGAAAAGAAAATTACTTTATGTTGATTATTGATGACTATTCAAGACTAACTTGAGTTTCCTTTTTGAAAGAAAAATCTTAAGCACTTGAGAAATTCAAAGTGTTTAAGGCTTTGACTGAGAATCAAACAGGAAAAAGGTTAAAGGCAGTAAGGTTTGATAGAGGAGGAGAGTTTAGCTCTAGGAACTTCAAAGAGTTCTGTGATAAACATGGGATCAAAAGAGAGTACACAATTCCAAAGACTCCACAGCAAAATGGAGTTGTTGAGAGGCAGAATAGGTCAGTTCAGCAAATGGCAAGATCAATGATGAATGAAAGGAACATACCTCAGACATATTGGGTGGAAGCAATTCATACAGCTGTTCATATCCTTAACAAATCTCATCTCATACCACACAGTGACAAGACCCCTTATGAACTTTGGTTTGGTAGACCGACTTCGATTAAACATTTTAAAGTTTTTGGTAGTAAATGTTATATCAAAAACAATGATGAAGATATTGGCAAATATGATGATCGGGCTGATGAAGGTATTTTATTGGGTTATGCTACAAACAGTAAAGGGTACAGATGCTACAATAAAATACTGCATAAACTAGTTGACTGTATAGATATAAAAGTTGATGAAGAAATTCCAGTCAGAAATATAAGCAGTGATGAACCAAGAACAAAAGATATAGTTGAAGATGAAGATGAACAGGTCCAAGGATCATAAATAGAAGAGTCTGGATCAGATGAAGATACGAACATTCAAACTGATACAAGTCAACAGAAAGAAGCAAAATCTCCTCTCAGAATTATTAAAAAGAATCATCCTGAAAATCAGATAATTGGAGATATAAATGAAGGATTTCAAACAAGGAGGAAATTGATTAAAAACTCATAACAATCTCATGTTGTTTTTTTATCTATGACTAAACCTAAAAATTTTGAGGAAGCTATCCAGAAAGATAATTGGATTAAAGCAATGAATGAAGATCTTGATCAAATTGAGAAGAACAATACTTGGGAGTTGGTCCCTAGACTTGAAGATAAGAATGTAATAGGTTCCAAATGGATATTCAAGAATAAAATGAATGAAAAATGACAAGTTGTTAGAAATAAAGCCAGATTGGTCTGTAAGGGATATGCACAAGTGGAAGGTCAGGAATTTGATGAAACTTTTGCACCAGTGGAAAGATTGGAAGCTATCATAATGTTTCTTGTTAATTCTTGTCATAAGAATTTCAAAGTTTATCAGATGGATGTTAAGTCTGTGTTTCTTAATGGTGATCTAGAGGAAGAAGTATATATGGAGCAACCTGAAGGATTCTCATTGACAGACAATCCTAATTATGTTTGTAAGCTGAAGAAGGCCTTATATGGACTAAAACAAGCACCACCTGCTTGGTATTATAGACTGGACAAATTTCTACAAGAAAAAGGGTTCAAGAAAGGTATTGTTGACAATAACCTTTACATTAAGTCTGAAGGTGATAATTTACTATTTGTTTTGGTTTATGTAGATGATATTATTTTTGTCTGTACTAATGAATCATTTGTCCAATGGTTTGCTAATTCTATGCAAACAGAATTTGAAATGTCCATGATAGGAGAACTGTCATATTTTCTTGGCTTACAAGTAAAACAAAGCTTTGCAGGAATTTTCATTTCTCAAGAAAAATATTTGAAAGAAATGTTGAAGAAATTTCAGATGGAAGATTCTTCTACAGTTAGCACACCTATGATGGTTGGTTGCAAGCTGAGTAAAGATGATATCTCACCTGATGTTGATCAAAGAACATATCGCTCTATGATAGGAAGTCTTTTGTACATCACAGCATCTCGTACTGATATAATGCAAGTTGTTGGAATGGTAGGTCATTTTCAGTCTGTCCCTAAATAAGTCATTTGGTAGCTATCAAAAGGATATTTAAATACTTGAAGGGAACAGTGACTTATGGTTTGTGGTATCCTAGAAATCAGAATTTTCAGTTAACTGCTTATTCAAATGTAGACTGGGCAAACTGTGTTGATGAGAGAAAAAACACCAATGGAGGAGCATTTTTCCTAGGTGACTCATTAGTTGCATGGCTTAGTAAAAAGTAAGGATCTATTTCACTATCCACTACAGAGGCAGAATACATTGCTGCTGCTACTTGCTGCACACAAATTTTATGGATGATACAAACTCTTGCAGATCTGAAGGTAAATTACACTGATCCTATTCCAATTCATTGTGACAACACCAGTGCCATTAGTGTCTCCAAGAATCCTGTTCTTCATTCCAAGACTAAGAATATTCCAATCAAGTACCATTTTCTCAGAGAACAAGTTACAAACAAAATTGTTCAACTGAATTATATACCCTCTACAGAACAGATTGCTGATATTTTTACCAAACCATTAACAACGACCCCTTTTGGATATCTTCGTCAAAAGTTGGGGGTTATAATTTCTGGTGTTTAAAAGGTTCACCTAGTCAGGGGGAGTGCTTATTGAATATCTGGTGTATTTCCAAGATGCTTATAGTTGACAGGGGGTGTATGTTTTTATAACAGATCAGGAGAAGAATGGTTCTTCTTTGACATTGATGTCAAAGGGGGAGAAAAGAGCAGGTGATAAGATCTGAATACATGTGGATGATTTTGTTTCCATCAATGCCAAAGGGGGAGATTGTTGGCAAATTCAGTTAACAGACAATGAACGTAATTCTTGTCATTGATGGCAACAGTGAAGATGACAGGCAAACAGAGGACAAGTTCAGAGAAGTGAATGATCGAAAGCAGTGAATGATCGAAGGCAGCGAATGAGCGAAAGGTTGAAGAAGAATCTTTGATCATTGAAGAGGGAGACAGACCTCAGTTGTCGGATCCGAGCACAGAGCCCGACCATTGTCGGATCAAGGATAACCTGCACGCTCTTTAAAGTACAAGGAGAAGTGGGCGTAATCACAATATGAAAAATCGAGATGAAATCTGAGCCATCAGATCAAGCTTTGATCTGGACCGTTAATTCCATTCAGTATCGGGGATCACGAATTCAAGAGGCAAAGAACTCAATGCATCAAGAATGTTGATTTTGCGATATGCGAAATCGCGATTGAATCTGGACCGTCAGATCAATAAATAACCTGGACCGTTGATCAAACTCCACATCGTAGTTTCATGAATCGCGACATAGAGAGGCAAAGAACACAATGCAACAGGAATGTCGATTTCGCGATATGCGATATCGCGATTCAATCGCAACCGTCAAGACAAGATCTGATCTGGAGCATTGATTCGACTTCTTTACTGAATGTCGAGAATCGGGAATTCGAGTTGACAAAAACACCGATCGTCCAGAGTGTCGAAATCGCGATGAGTAATATCCCGACTTAATATGAACCGTCAGATCTAGATATAATCTGGATCGTTGATCTGATTTCATTATGGAATTTCGCAAATCGGGATTTGGAGGTGACAGGAACATTGAACATAAGGAATTATGAATTCCCGATATGCGAAATCACGAAAGCGCCTTTCACATAAAGCCTTGGTCACAGCCCTTGGTCACGAGAAGAGAAGGAGTCAGTCCAGATAAGCTCCATTTCATAGTTTTAGAGATCGCGACATGTAGTGTCGAGACACATGGGCACAGGAATGTTGAAATGCTGAAATCCCTTTTAAAAAGGCAAGAATAATAAAGGTCATCCAACGGTGTGGATAAAACTTGAATGTAATCAGAGGGTTACTGTTCTTTCTCATAGTTTAACTTTTTAGTTACAAATCCGTTAGTGAAACGGACTCATGATTGCAAATTAGTTGTCGATCAGTTGGCGTTTCGGTTGGCTGGACAATTGTCGTCATTTTTCCCAAGGAGTTGGGAAGTTGAAATGCCGTACTCGTGTGTCTAAAAGAAGACGAAACAGGCTGTGTCAGATTGGCTGTTCTGAAGGGAAAATGAATAAGAAAAAGAAAATGAGCAGAGGCATAGCATGAAATTGAGGAAATGTGCAGAGTGAGATTAAACGCAGAGCAGAAGCAGAGCAGAATGAGAGGCAGAGAAGAAGCAGAGTAGAATGAGAGACAGTGCAGAAGTAGAGAAGAATGACAGAAAAATTTGATGCAGAGCAGACCTGCTAAACAAACAAAAGAAGAGAAGAATAGAAGAACAGTTTGTTGAAGATCAGATACAGAGAAAGATTGGTAAGAATTGATTTATCTATGTAGTTGTCTATGTATTCATTATTTTAGATTTAAGGGTGTTTGGGAGGTGCTCGGGAGGATTGTTGTCCTCAAAGGTTCAAGTGGGATCTTGAACACAGGAAGTTGTAGCTTCCATATGGTTGCAGCCAGAGAAACTAGGGTGGCAGGGTGGTGCTAGGGAGAACAAGTGTTCTCTGTTATATAGGTTGGAGCCTGTGTAACTTGAAGTTGGTGCTTCCATCCAGTTGGTGCTGGAACATTCAGGAAGTTGGTGCTTCCATCCAGTTTGTGCTGGAATATTCAAGGAGTTGGTGCTTCCTTCTAGTGGGTTCTAGAGAAACCAGAGAGTTGGTGCTCTCAAACAAGTTGCATCTTGTAAAACAGAGGTGGCAGCCTCACATTGAGTTGGTGCTCAATTGTAAATGATGTACAGAACTGAAAAAGACTGCCTATCATTTCAAAGAAGAAGAGGTTTTCTCCCTTTATGGGTTTCCTCGTGAAAATTTGTCTCTGTGTGTACTTTATGTGTGACTGATGGTCTTTACTTTTACTATCCATATGTTGTATATTGTTGATGATCACTTGAAGGAAGATTAATAATTTTAAAAGGTATAAAATTGTTTAAGCTCATAAACGACTGATTCACCCCCCCCTCTCAGTCGTTTTAGTATTTCCAACAATGTGGTAGTTAAGTACAGGAGAGATAATATCCCCACCTATCAAGTATGAGGTTTGAAACGATAAAGGAGAGGATAATCATAATTATAATTAGACTTAATGAAAATTTTGGTTCCAAGCATTAATGACAAAACAATCATAATAATAAAAATTTAGTTCCAACGCATTAATGGAAAAATATATGTGCAGATATCCAACGATGTATATGCATGCATTTACTTTCATTTACCACTACCTACATCAGATCAATGTCTATAGCCTCTAATTTAAATGAGTTTTCTCACAAACCAGGAAGCTACTATTGTAATGGTTGGAGCATTGTCCTAAGTTTGGAGTTTACAAGCCAAATGTAGCCAAAGTCAAAAGGCAAGGGATTTCTTTCTTCCAAGATTGGGCTATACTCCTGAAAATTTCAAACTACTATCAAATATAATAATAAACAGAGGGCGATGAGGTCTTAGGGACATTTTTGGTTATTGGTTATATGTCTAAATTTAGAACTACTAGTCAACAAGTTGCCCCATCCAGTCAATTTAAGTTCAAAGCCCGAACGACCTTAGTGTGAAATAGAAGAGAATGGTTTATATATATATATATATATATATATATATATATATATTATCTTAATAATATAATAAACAAATTTATCTTGGTAGGAATTTTATATATGGTTAAAGTACATGCAGGACAATGTCTAACAAGTTTGACCTGATTTAGAGGGGACTCTATATTATTACCTGTATTATTATCATTTATAATAAGGGATTGATGCTGGAGAAGATCAGAGACAATGATAAGACAACAATAGAAAATGATTAGGACAATCAGAGGCATCTCATAAAGTTAAATCAATCTCAAATTTAAGTTAATCAAAACGATAAGAGTGATAGGCGTTTGTTGTGATTTAAGGACCATATGTTTGAAGTCATAGGCGTTTGTTGCGATTGATGTTGAATCTTGATGATGTCCTGTAAAGAACACAACGTTGATGACTCTTAAGGCTTATCATTGGCTACAACAAACAAGATGATGAGACATACTTTATGAGATAAAACTATACACTCGGTTCTTTAGAGAAGATGGCTAAGTGGATGACTATAGGTCCAGTCTCCCACATGAAACCAAGAATGATGGATAAAAAAATTCACAAAATTGTGAAATCTGAAGGGAAATCATGCATTAATCGTGAAAGGGTAGCTCTAGACCCAGGGATGATCATTGGATAAGACTCTTATAGCTATAGACAAAGATATATATGCATGGATTATCATTTGATAAGACTCGTGTAGGTTCAGTGGGCAGGGATATACAGCCACCAGAATGATTCAAGTCGCATATTGGATGAGAAGAAAAAGAAAAAGTGAGACTAATGATAATCACAACAGAGAAAGAAAAAGTGAGAATAATGATAAACACAACAGAGAGAGACACTCTTCCATCGTTAGAATTATAAGTTATAAGTGTAAGGCAGTACAATGATCAATTGACCGAAAGACTAACAGACAGACATAGAAATAAACAAAGACACATAGAAATAAATAAAGACAAATAGAGAGAGGGGGCTTTCTTGTTTTAATCTCTTTATTTGATTTCTACTGATTCTTTAGTTTCTGATAAAAAATATTCGGTTGGGTTTGCAGTTCATGCAGGAGTAGGATTTCCATCTAAGATAGATTAAAACATAAGAAAACCCTAATTTATTGGGTGTTGACGAGGAAGGATACGAGTCTGCTATTTATAAAAACAAGAAAACCGCAGAAAGCCCTCATTTAATATCTTTTTTACGGATACTTCATCATGACGAACATCAAATAGATATAGAAGACATACCGTAGATGATATGCGTTGATCTTGTTGCTTGCATTTGTTGAGCTTTTGTTGCTAACACATCCTAATCATTTTGAAAGGCAGGTGTTACACAGAGACTGCCATGATCAAAATTATAGCGTTAGTCTATGAAAATTCAAGAGGAGATTAATAAGAAAACTGCATAACAGAAAAAATCCAAGTAAATTAACCGTTGGTGCATTTCTCCATAGCAACGTTCGATCTATTTTGGATTAGGCGCAAGTCCTAACAACTGTTTTGTCTGGAGCATGATTCTAGAATTCAAAGATTGATCATTGGGAAGATACCAAGATGGAGAAAGATTCATAGCTTCCATCTCCCAAGATTTTTCACCTCAACTACTTTCTTTTTAAAAAAAATTCTCCAACGGCTACATTGTTTTCTTTTTCATATTCTTTTCCAGCGGCTATATCGTTTTCTTTTTCTTCACCGTCCATATATACATATGGTTGAATGTATGTGTTTGTATTATGTTTAAATGGTCATAAATCTCAATACCTTCTTTGTCTTATGTTTGAACGGTCATAAAAGGGTTTATGAGGCACGTTAATGCGATCATATTAGATCCTGACGAAGACATGTTAATGGGATGATTAATAATGCTTATCCTGCATGTTAATGGGATGAAGTTAGTATTATGTTTAAATAATCATAAAAATATGGGTACAATGGTGATTTTTTATTAGAAGGTTTTTTTTTAATGAGATTTTTTTTTAGAAAAGTTTGAATTAGGGTTTAGTGGTTGGGATATAGAGTTACTATCTAAATGTATTTGATTTTAAAATTATTAAGTGTTTGTGTGTAAAGAAATGTGTAATTTTTAGAAGTTTTTTTTTTAAATCTGTGAAAACATTATTTATTTTCTATTCATAATAAGTGTTCAATGTACAATCCACTAGGTAGGAACATCATTACTTGTTAGATTAATTCTTACAAGCCCTTTTAAGATTCAGAATATGTAAACTTAACACACATTAAAAGTACAATCCAAATGGATGCCAACATCATCTAGTTGCTAAACTTAACACATGTCTAAGGTACAATCCAAATCAATATGCACATCATCTCTTTGTTTAAATAAATTCATCACATTCTTTTAAGATTTCTAATATGTCAATAATTATGTTGAGAAATAACTTACTCACTTAAGTTCTAAGCTTTTACTTTTTCAATGTTTTGAAGGAAACATCAAGATTTGTAATATGTCTACATCATTATTTGTCATATGTTTACTACTATCAAATAACTATATACAATGCATGGTTCCGATAAATTTCCTTTTTGAATTCCATCTCTATCTTTAAATAAATTCATCATATCTTTTTAAAATTTATAATATGTCTACTATGTAAAATAATTATATGCAATTCATGGTTTTAAGTTACTGAATAATTATGTTGAGAAATAGATTACTAACTTAAGTTCTAAGCTTTTACCTTTTCAATGTTTTGAACCAAACATCATATTTTAAGTGTATTTTCTAATCTCTCTAAATATATTTAGATAAGTTTTGTGTGAACATATATTTTAATTTTAATATATGTTGATGTATTTTATGTAAATGTTGTTATAAAAAAATGATTTGGAATTATTCATTTTAATTATAAAATTAAACATAATTTTTTAAATATTTGATCAATTTTATAAAAATATTAGATGAATAATAAAATTGTTTCACTTTTTAATTCATTATATGTAATGGATCTATCCAACGTGAAAAGAGACATAGTATTTAAATTTATAACAATAATTATTAATAAATAATAGTATTGAATTTCATTATCACAATTATAAATAAATAAAAAATATATAAGTTAAATTATGCCACCTTTAATACACGTGGAAGGTTTACCAATTCAACAATTAAGTGTTCTTTGGATGATTTAAGATATGAATAAAAGTTATTACAATGTTAAAAAAATGAGAAACAAGCCCCATTCGTAAGGATAATAATAATTTTTTTTAACATGTCTTTGTGAGAGTACTAATTACTTAATTATGTATGCATATATACTTTATTGTTGAGATCAAATTAAATAGTTAGTGGATAACTCCAATCATATGTTGGTTGTTTCCATTGGTTAATAATGCTAACGTACTTGTTTGATGGGTTGATCACTAGGGTTGGGATGGGTGTTGAGGTGAGACTAATCATTAGTGTGCTTCAGACCCTACAGATAGAACACCTCGTGGATCTTGGAGGTTGTGCTAGATGTGAGGAGTGATCATGTTCTAAAGTTTTTATCATGGAGGAGAATCCATGGAATCCATGTGATCCCTTACATTACGAGAATTATGTTTTCATTGTCAAACTTCTAGGGAGGATGTTGTTAGAATGTTGTGCTCGTTTAACCATAAACAATATCACAATATTGTCACCCAACTATA
>ML778922.1:1244328-1271698 GCA_009831015.1 Picea engelmannii | reverse complement strand
CCAAACCATAGACCAAGATCAATACCTAGTTGTAGTCGTTGTCATTGCACCCTTCCTCTAGACTTGTGCAACACTTTTTTGAGTGTGAGTGTGTTACCAAATGAGCTCAAGTGCCTTCTATTTATACTATTTTGGCCAGGTGAGCATGTGTCTCTTCAAGTAGGGTTGACATGTCCTTTTCTCAATATAATACTTCAATATTACTTATTTTGCTGAGTTGACTTGTCTTCCAAGGTTTTCACACATCTGTTTAGGTTTTCTCTTGCTTCATGAATATTCTATTTTATTCAAAGGTTTATCCATGGAGGTTAATACCTCCCGCAACTACCAAAACATAAACAAATGTGTAGGAGATACAATGGAAACAGAATTACCCTCATAATTCCCTATGGTAGTTGGGATAGGAATTACTAAAGGACCCTAGAATGGCCTTTCGGTTGTTTTATTATTTAACCAATCAATGGTGAGGAAGATACAAATAGATTTTTTAGAGAGGGAAGAGAAAAAGGGGACACAAAGGTCCCATAGTCCAACAAAATATGGGATGTAGCAAGGGCCACATGGATCCAAAAGAATAATGAGCTCATGAGATATTGATAAATGGGTTTTGGGTGAAGAGGAAGGATAAAAATGATGGTCGAGTATGGCATGTGCAACTAAGGAGTGGAGCCCATCAATGTTTGATTGTTAAAAATTTAGTGCGATTATATGAATTAAAATAGAGATTGGAGTCACATCTCCTATATGAGTTAAGTATTAGTGATTATAGTGGTTAAAGTTATAATGTTACTAGTGATTATACTAGTTAGGGTTATAGTGGTAGGGGGTAAGGGATTATATATATTAAGGATTGATAGGGGTTACACGGGTGATAGAGGTTATGTATTATAGTTGTTATAATGGCTAGGTGTTATAGATATTATTGTCAATGGATTATATATTTGAGGTTATTTTAAGGGATATAATGGTTAGGGATTAAAGGTAATGGGTTATTGGGGTTATATTAGATATTGATAGTTACATGACTTATATTACAGGTTATATGTGAAAGGAGTTATATGGTTTAGTAGTTATGGTTCATAGGGGCTAAATATTATAGGTGTTATAGAAATCATGTGCTGGAGATTATATGTGTTAGTTCTTATAGAATTTAAGGATTAAAAGAGATATAGATATTAGGATTTATGAAATGGTAAAATTTATTAATATTAATGGTTAAGAGTTAGATGATATAGGTATTAAGGTTTAAATATTAATGGTTATAAGGATTCTTTTTACTGGAGGAGTTAGGTGTTATAAGGTTTAGGATATTTGTGTATAAGTGTTATGAGTTAAGGGTCATGTCATAGGGATTATATAGGTTAGGTAATTTGGGTTATATGACTTAGATGTTAGTTTTTGTGGTTTATACGGGTTAGAAATTGATGTTTAGTGAGGTAGGTGTCAATGGTTACAAGGATAGAAGGTTATAGTTTTATATTATTTCTTATGTTAATTCACATGGAAAATTGGTAACAAGTATTAGGGGATATAAACTTTAAGGGATATGGATATATATGTGTTATAAGGATTAAAGGCTATATGTATTACTAGTAAAAGGGGTTGATGGTTATAGATATTAGTATATGGATTATGAAAATAGGTTTAAGGTGTTAAATATTAGAGATTATTAGTATTATTGGTTAAGAATTGGTGGTTGTAGGAATTAGATGTTAAAGATTAGGGGTTGTTAAAATCAAGGGTTATATGGGTTAAGAAATATAAGGGTTAGGATTTTATCGATATATGTGTGACAAGTTAATGGTTAAGTATTAATACTTGTATAAGTTAAGTGTTACTGATTATAATAATTATCACAAATTATAGGGGTTAGATTAAATTTGATTGGGGTTACATGTTAAGGGTTATAAAAGTTGCAGAGTTTAAGGTTTATAGAGCTTATGGGTTGTATATATAATTAAAGTGATAGTTATTATAGGGTAATTAAGGTGAAAATTAGGGTAATTAAGGTTATAGGGGCTATAGCTTAACGGTTATTTATGGTAGTGGTCAAAATTTATAAGGGTAGTATATTATATAAGTTAAGGAATGAGGATTGGGGCTTACAAATGTTAGGGTGATAGAGGTTAAGTGTTCCCATGGTTAGGGGATATTATTGATAGGGGTTATAAGGGTTTGAGGTAATAAGGATGATATAAATTATACATGTTAAAAGGTATGAGTTTTAGAATACAACAAAAATGGGGTAATTAATCCTATAGGGGTTATCATTTAAGGGTTATCAATAGTAGTGATTAGATTTTATAAGAATTAAATGTTATATAAGTTAAGGAATGGGGACTAAGGCTTACAAATGTTAGGGGTTATAGAGGTTAAGGGTTCCCATGGGTAGGGGATATTAGTGATAGGGATTACCGGGGTTTGAGATAATAAGCTTGATATAAATTATATGTGTCAAAGAGTATGTGTTTTATAATCCTACAAAAAAATGGAGTAAAATGACTTAGTGTGGGACACTAGGAAGGGCGTCCACCTTCCTTGGCCCACCAGTAGAAAATAATTAGCATTTATTCAGTAACTACTATTGTAATCCTCTCTCACCAGTCTAGTTGAGAAATGCGTTGCTAAATAATTATGACTATGCCAGTTTTGGTCCATGTCAATTTTGGTGAGTCCATATTTTTGTAAAACTCCTTCACCAGTATAGTTGAGCAAGGAAATTCCTAAATAATTTAGTGAGTCAATGTTTGTCAATCCCTTGCTGTAGAAATATTCCTCTCCAGTCTAAGTACACATATAGATGCATAGAATAAATCAACAATGTCTATTGTAATTGCAAATAATGCAAAGTAATGAAGTCGCCCTACATAGTATTAACGGGCATCTCTCTCTCTCTCTCTCTCTCTCTCTCTCTCNCTCTAGGAATAGCTAATGAAATTTTTCTGATCAATTCCTCTTCTTTTGTTTGCTAAATCATTTTCTTGTATGTGAGTGTTTTCTCTACATTTTTGTTGCAGACCAAGTGGAACTGGTGCGTTCTTTCTCTAGATTGCTATTGTGAATCAATTGGTATCAGAGAGTTTTCTATGGGAATTCTTTTGCATGAAATCAAGGAGAAGAAGACAGAGAAACCATCAACAATGCTTAGACAAGAGAAAAAATTTCTTCTTGTATGAGTCAGTATTGGAACTCCACACTCTTTCTAGAGCATTATTTTTTCCCTTCTTACAGTCCTTCAACATCTCAATGATTGAGAGGTCCTTTGTTCCCTTCTCAAGGTTTCCAACATATCATTGATTGAGAAATTATCTACACCCTCCTCAGGGCCCCTTGTGAATGAAAATCATGCTACCATGGAGAGAACCCTCTAGTGACGAGTCCACTACTCCCATTTCTAATCAAGTGCAAGACTTGGCATTGGCTCTGCATGATTTGCTTCCAGTGCAACAACACTAGACTCTAGAGTTTATGCCTCTATGTCATGAACTTGATCTCTTGAAAGATCCTCCCTATACAAGGCCTTCTTATGGGCTTTGGTCATGGAATGAAAGTTCTCTCCTCAAATTTTCTCTTGAGAAAGTTGACCACCATCTTCCAATTTGAGCCCTTCACATCCCCAACCTTACAATTCTTCTTCTTTTACACCCAAAACTGCACCACGATGTACTTTTCACAACACAATCTCCCACAAATTTGTCGATTGTTGCGCCATTAAAAATATACGCACCAATAAAAAAATTGTTGCAAGGATCACTCCCACTGAATTCCATGAACAACCAGAAATCATATCTCTATACAACCCCACGGAAGAAGACCCATCCCTCATCCTCATGACTACTCTCGATGATTTGGATTTTATGAGTAGAATGAAAATGAATACAGATTATTATTATTCTTAACACAGAGACAAAAGAATAGTAGAGATACAATAACAAAGATACAGTGAAAATGTTTTCTATTCAATAAGAAAATGTGTTGAAATTGTAAAATGGAGTGGAAAACAAGCTTGTTATAATGGTGTTGGCTTATCTCTGAAAAGAGATGTGATGATTGCACTCATTCGTAAGAACATGGTTACAATGAGGATCTCCAAGCCTTTTTACAGAAAAATAGGAATTCCAAAACCCTAGACATCCAAATACCTAACCCTAGGAGATGAAGCACCAAAAGTCATGTGGGCCCCGTTGGGGTAAGCTAGTACATCAACTTCATGGGGTCATAACTTTTGCATACGATCTTCGTTTTAGGTGCACAATAGCATGTTGGAAAGGTACATCCAAGGAATACACATGTTTACGTCAGACTCTAACTTTGTCCACATTCTTCCTATGGCGAGCCCTAAAACTGTTGTTTAGTACCTCAAAATGGCCCCGGTAGTCAGGGACCCAAAAACTAGGAAAAAATTGTACAACTGGAAAACTAGAAAAATGAGTTGGTTGGAATAGGTGAGGGGCCACTGAAATCCATATGGACTAATCCTCCCCCCTTCAGAATCAATAGTATCCATTTCCTTGATTTCCCCCATTAGATGATGAAATTTCTATTGAATTTGGCCACAGGTGAGCCACTTTCCTTGGTGTAGGAGCTTCCCTGCTTTGACAACTCGATAAAGTTGGATCCTTTGCTAGAGAGTTACCTTCACCTATGTGTCCAGAATATGAACGATGGATGATTGTTGCATGCAGTCAGGGTTGAGATATGTTAATGTCAATTGTTCTTCTATCTCTGAGGTGTCCAATAATGGTGGTAAGTATGGCCAAAGGAGATCCACGTTGAACACTAGGTGTAGGCCAAGGAAAGGGGGAATGTTGCGCTTAAAATCATTGTCATCCACAGTATTGGTTATGGTGTAAGGTCCGTAATGGAGTGGTAGAAGCTTCCAATGGGGCCCTGTAAGGTGTTATTTATATAAGTGTAACCACACTTTGTATCCCACTTGAAACTTATGTGGAACTGAGTGTTGATCATGGTGTTGTTTGTACTTGGCATTGGAATTCTATAAATTATCATGAACCTATTGGAGGATTTCATGGATATAATCAATGAAATGGGAGGCTTTGTTAGCTTCAGTTGAAGCAGGTGATGAATCGGTCGGGGTTTCCGCAAGAGGTAGTGCAACATCCGTGGGACCCAATGGATGGAATCCTAACCCGACCTGAAAGGGGTTGTGGCCGATTGATCTATGTAGGCATATTTTGTAGCTATGTTGAACATAGGGAAGATTCTCATCCCATGTACAAGGGTTATTGGAATTGTACATGCGTAGGATATGCATGATCATCTGATTGACAACCTCAGTTTTCCCATCTGTCTAGGGGTGGAAGGAAATGGATTTGGTGAGCTTGGTGTCCAACAGTGACCAGAGGCTCGACCAAAATGTGTTGATGATTTAATTGTCTTGGTATGAGACAATGGTTTGTGGGATTGAAAAATGTATCTATAATTTTTCAAATAAGATATTGGAAGTGGCCTCTGTTGTGATGCTCTTCTTGTAGAGGGTTAGGATCTCCATCTTGGAAAAGATATCAACAACCACAAATACACAATTATTTCCCCCCTTGTTGGATGGAAGCCCCAACATGTAGTCCATTCAGATGGATTCCCATGGCCTTTTAGGAGTACGAAGGGGGGTGTACATGCCCTATATCTTAGTGGTCAGTTTGGAATTAGTGCAGGAAGTGCAGGAGCTAATATAATTTCTGACATCCTATCGAAGTTTCAACTAGTAGAAATGTTTTTGTAGCACTGCCACTGTCTTTTTAACGTCGAAGTGTCCTACCACCCGACTGGAATGGGCTTCCCAAATCATTTTCACTCGCTCACTTGATGGAACGTAGAGATGGCCTAGTCGACACAATATCCTGTCCTGAAGATGGAAATTAAAGACAACTGAGTTTTTGCCCAAAATTTGGTATGTGGTGGAGAAGTCAAGATCTATCTCATAGAAGTTAGGCCATTCAGAGGTATCATGGTTGCAAGATTCTAGAACTCTAGTGAGTGTCGCGACTGGAGGTCGAATGAGTCAATCAGAAACTTGGTTGGTACTACATGTTTTATACTTGATGTTGCGGTAGAACTAATGCAAGTATTTGGAACACTTTTGATGGTGATCATTCTTCAGTTTTCCTTGTTTTGGCATGAATTAGAATGGGTTATGATCTGTGTGGATGAATGTCTCCTTCCTGAGAATGAAATGTCTCCTATGGAGGTAGGCTTGCACAATGGAGTACATGTATTTTTCATAAGTAGGGTACTTACAAATAACATCTGATAGTGTATCACTATTATAGGCCACAGGGTGGTTGTGATGAGTGAGAACTTTTCCCACAACATAGTTTGAACCATATGTCTCGATATCAAAGGGTTGTTGCAAGTCTGGTAATGAAAGTACTGAGGTTGAGCACAAGTGATGATTTAAATCATCGAACACTTGTTGTTGGGACAAGCCCCACAAATATTTTTCCTTACCACCACTCCTTGTTACTTGGCTGAGGGCCCATGCAATATGGGAGAACCCCAACATGAACCTGCGATAGAACTTGGCAAGGCCTAAAAAGATTTGAAGCTCAGTGAGTGTGGTTGGGGATTCTGAGTCACAGATGACCTAGATCTTGGTTGGATCCACATGCACACCATGTTGATCCACGTTGCATCCTAGGTACTAGACCCTATCCATTCCAAAGGAGTAGTTTTCCAAGCTGGCATATAGCTTCTGTTGCCGCAGGGTGTGCAAAACCTACTAAATATTTTGCAAGTGTTCGAACCAAGTATTGTTGTAGATGAGGATGTCATATAGATACCCCACTAAAAAATTATTGGTGAAAGGTGACAAGGTATCATCCATAATCCTCATGAAATTTGTTGGAGAATTTGTCAAATCAAAGGGCATGAACAACCATTCAAAAAGAACTTATTTTTACTTGAAGGAAGTCTTCCATAAATTTGTCTATTCTATGGGGAGCTGGTGGTAGCCATAATTCAGATCAATATTACTGAAGCATTTTACCCCCTTGAGTTGATCAAGGAGATTGTCAGTTCTAGGAATCGGGTATCGGTTCTCGACTATGATTTTATTTAGGGCCCTATAATCAATGCAAAGTCGCCAAGTCCCGTCTTTATTCTGCACGAGCATAATTGGGCTCCCATAAGGTGATGTGATGGGATGGATGTGCCCCTTGTGGATTATATATTGGATCTATCACTTGATCTCCCCATTCTCTAATAGAGAGAAGTGGTAGATTGTCCCATCGAGAAGCAATGCACCGGGTTTCATATCGATGGGATTCTTGACCTGACAGTGTAGAGGTACCCCAGTAGGTGATGAGAAGATATATTTGTATTATGTATGAACTTTTCCACTTGCTTCTGCTATGTGGAGAGATCGGCAACGAAGGCCCTAGATGTGGCTGCAATATTTTTCTCACTCTAAGAGAGAATCATGAAGAAGAAAAACTTCCTGGTATGAGATATGACCTTCCTACATTTCTTGGTAGAGATCAAGGAAATAACACAAGGTGGGACTACCTCAGGTATTGTGTATAATTTTTTTTTCAAAGTAAGAATAACACGGTGAGGCATAGACTCATATACAATATGATGTTTCCATAAATAAGGTTGGACCAAAAGAATATTACAAAATTTGAGAGGATAAACATCACACAATACCTCATCTTTGAAGGGCTTGATGTCGTACGATAGGCAACACTATTGGTTGACGTAGAGATCGCCTGGTGGAACCATCAAATTGTGTATGGATGATGGTGTGGCGTCGTCAGTAGGGCTAGTTGCTTAACGACCTCTTATGAGATGAGGTTCTTCTGGCTACCAATATCAACGATAAAGTGCAAAAGGGTGCCTTTTACCCACATCTTTTAATGAAATAGACTCTTGCCTTCTTCTGGCTCATCTAGTTCACGTAGTTGGACCTTGGTGGTAGAAACGGTGGAACTGGGTTCTATGTCAATGATCTGTCTCCCCCTTTATGGTTCTGAATCAGAGTCCAAAACCACATATGATTCAACGGCTTTCACCTCAGCCACCAACAATTGCTTGGAGTGGAAATCAACACTGTTATGCCAGGGGCTCTTATGGAAGTCAAACCACTTCCCAGTATCTTTCTTTGTATTTTTGGTGTCCTTCTGTGCTTGTGACCTAGAATGGTTGTCCTGAGGCTGTATGTATTTTATCTATCCTTTATTCTTTGGGTTGGGGCTTCCCTTTAATTTCTTATGATGTGAGGGGTTCTCAGGCCCAAATTGACACATCTTTTGTTTAAGATTTTTCTTGATTTTGACGGCATATGGATAGGTCGTGCCCAAGGACAAGATGTTCAAAAACTCCATTTTGGCCTGGATGTATATATGCAGGCCACCACGATACTTGAGAACCTAATGTCGCTCGAAATATTTAATACCTAGCTTGGTGCACATGGTGTGGAATATATTTTTGAACTCTGGCAGTACTTGGTCTCTTTCCTGCCATAGTGTGGTCCATTTTGTATATAGGTCATCATAAATTTCGAAAGGGTAGTATTGTTCCTTGATAGTGTCCCTGAAGGACTCCTAGGTGACCGTGACTATAAATAATGAGGGTTCCTCTGTTTCCTTTTGATAAAAAAAAGTCTCCCTCCAATCTTTGAAATTGGGACCAACTTTGAGGAGCACAAGCATAATCTTTTCTCTATTAGAAAAGTTATGGACATAAAAATACCCTTCTAGCAGATTCAACCATTTGTCTACCACATATGCATCTATATTACCTTCAAATATGGGAATATAAAAGTTTATTTGTACCTTGAAGGGGGGGGTGCCTCCATTTTAGGAATATGCATCTTTTGTTAGTAGCCACTGAAGGATTTGCGCAAAATATCCATCATTTCATTCCTTTGTTGCGTGAGGGATTCCTCAAGGAACATTTTGAAAGGATCTCATGTCTCGTCGTATTTATTTTCTCCCACCATGAGAGGTCTCTTGGTCATGAATATTTTTTTCTTCCTCATTAGAAACAATCTCGAGACCCAATTCTTTGTACCATAACCTCATTGGGGACATGTATTAAGAACGACAAGGAGGAAACCAATTTGATACCAATGATCTGGATTTTATTAGGAGATCAAAAATGAATACAAATTATTATTATTATTAAAATAGAGACACAATAATAGCAGAGATACAATAACAAAGATACAGTAAAATTGGTTTCTATTCAATAAGAAAATTTGTTGAAACTGTAAGATGCAGTGGAAAACAAGATTGCTAGAATGGTGGTGGCTTATCTCCAAGAAGAGATGTGATGATTGTGCTCATTCACAAGAAGATGGTTACAATAATTCTCTCCAAGACGTTTTACAATAAATAGGAATGCCAAAACCCTAGACATCCAAAATCCTAACCCTAGGAGATGAAGCACCAAAAGTCATGTGCGCCCCATTGGGGTAAGCTAGTCCATCAACTTCCCAAGGTCGTAACTTTTGCATACGATCTCTGTTTTAGGTGCACAATAGCCCGTTGGAAAGGTATATATGAGGAATACACATGTTTCCATAAGAATCTAACTATATTACCAATTTAACTATGGAGATCCCTAAAAACACAGTTTAGGGCCTCAAAATGACCCTGGAAGTCAGGGACCCGAAAACTACAAAAAAAATGTGAAACTGGAAAATTGCCAAAATGAGCTAGTTGGAATAGATGGGGGGCCAATGAAATCCATCTGGATCACCTGAACCTTATTTCACTAGCACTCCACTCTTTACACATAATTTCCAAATTAAACATGAACTCAGGACTCTCAATTTGGACAATGGAAGCCAAAAGAATATTGACTCCCAAGACTTAGTACAACATTTGCAACTTCACACCACCCCCCACTCAGATCCCTTTCAACTTGGATGGATATAAAAGGGAGGACCCTATATTTCTATCAATCGGTGCTACACTATAACATTTCTACTGGACCCTTTAGATATATCGTGGTATGTGATGTATCACCTTTCGATTATTCCAACTTACTATTGGGTATCCCCTACCAACAATACTGACACATTGTGTATCATGAAAAATCCCATCAATATCAACTTCATCATGAATGGCGCACCTATTTTCTTACCTCAGCGGCTCAAAATTCCCCTTCACTGCATCCTAGGAAAGAAGCAACTAACCATGCTATTCAAAACAAAGACGTCTCTATGTGTTTGGTACACCCTATTAACCCTGAGAACCTCACTAATATGGAAGCTCCAGTAGTAATCCCTCTCCTCCATGAATTTGTATATGTCTTTTAGTCTCCCACAGGGATACCACCTCTTGAGCCATTGCACACTCCATCGATCTCATTGCTGGTGCATCATTTCCCAATGCCCAATCATATTGACTTGCTCCCAAAGAGGTTACTGAAATCGAATGATAGATTATCCAACTCCCTTAATAGGGCCATTTTCAACCATCCTCCTCCCCCTGTGGCTTTACATATTTCATTAGTCCAAATAAGGATACTTTCAAATGGCCTCTCATTACCAATTACTGTGCCTTTAACAAATCCACCATTAAAAATGTCTATCCCTTACCCCAGGTTGAGGAATTTCTTGACCACTTACAAGGGGCCTCCTTCTTCACCAAGATATATTTGACCTTCAGCTATTTTCAAGTGCGCATGAAACCAATGGATATATGGAATAAAATGTTCGAGACCAAGTTTGGTCTTTGTGAGTGGTTGGACATGCCCTTCAGACTGACTAATGCATTGAAAACATTCATGCAACTAATCAATGACATATTTCATCCACTCCTGAGTAAATGGACCAACAGGAAGTACATCAACCTTCCTTAGATAACCAGTAGAAGAGGATCAATAGTTAGTAGAAAGCAAGGTGTTAAATGGAATAACTTATATGCTAGTTTTATTATCTATGTCAACGTTAGTCAGTCCAATAATTGTAATAAACCATTCACTAGTTTAAAGAAGCAAGGCGATGTCTAAAATAAATTGTCAGTTAGATTGTGTCATTAATTGTTGAGGACAACTTCTCTCGCCAGTTTGAATGCCTAGAGAGTCACAAAAAATAAAAGCAACAATTACCTTTGTAATGAGTCACCCTGTATTATTAAAGGGGGGTTTTTTCTCTAATACATTTGATTAAACTTTTTCAAATCTCTTTGTCTCTTCTCTGCATTTTTATAATTTTTTCTATGTGAGTGAGTAAGGTTTCTGCACACCAATGCGAATCATGCACCCTACCATTAATCATCTGTTTTCTTGTTGTGTGAGCATTTTTGGAGGCAATACACATTGGTAAATCAAGTGCACCCTCTCAATCACGTGTTTTCTTACTGCGTGGACGTTTTTGGAGGCAATACGCATTGGTAAATCAAGTGTTCCCTCTCTAGAAGTGAGTTTATTGTTGTTGAGTGAGTCCTTCATAGAAAAAGTGTGCCATTTCTTGAAGTGAGTATTTTTTTTTTTAGTGTAATACTCTTATTTCCCCCAACTTGCAAATATAACTATAACTTTCCAAAAGACTACGGGAAGATTGAATATGTGTGGATGTCGGAATTGATGAACCTTTTTATGAAAGGTAATGTATGTATTTATGTTATTAAATAAAATGGATTGTGTTTCCCAACTATTGAAGGGGTTTTCCAAGGTATATCATGATGTTATGAGAGATATGGTGAGGGGAACCAACAATGGTTGAGATGACCCCCACCAGACCAGTACCTTACTGGATTTAAATTATTTAGACCTAGAACAGTCCTCTGACCCATGAATAAATTATCATTCATCTTGGTAGTTGGAAATCCCTCCTCAAGAGTTAATGAGGATATGGGAAGAGTGCCCATATGAAATACTTCCTGACATGAACACAAACTGGGGATTTAGACCCACACAATATTGTTGAGGAAGGAAAGAAAAGAAGGGATTTCATGGGCATAGGGGGATTTTTTCTAGCAAAGGAGATGAGTCAAGAGATGATTCTTCAAAAGGAGAGGAGAGTGCATGTAACTCTTTGGTTCTAAGGAGAACTGAAAAACAAGATTTCTCTAGGTGAAATAAGTTGCTAGCAGTGTTTTTAGTACAATATGATAAACAAGGTTGTAGGAAGACAAGTGACTGAGGAAGAACTCGTTATAGGCCCCCTTGCTTGGTGAAGAGAAAATTTATTTCCAAGTTCCTGTTGGAGGAAGAGAGTGGTCTCTGTCCCTGACTATCAATAAACAGTAAGGGAGAGTCTCTCTCTAAGAATCATGATCTAGCTAGGGGGTGGGAAACGGTAAATCTATCCAGGAGTGGCTATGGCTACGATTGGGTGGAAATGGGAACCCCTCTCAACAGTTTGTTCATGATTCTAGTTTCTTGATAAGTATTTTTATATCCTATGTACTAGAATGGAAGTGATGGTTGAATGTCTATGTTTATGATTAAAATTTACATTGTTTGATAAATCATTATAAATTTTTACTAATTTTTTTTTTCTATGAGCCCTTGTATTTGCATGGTCACTATTTTCCTCAACTTAGAAGCAAGAGAATAATTTGACATGGTTCTTCGAAGGAATTTAGGAATAAGTATATGGTTCCTGCACTAGTCAAGAAATACCTTTCCATTTTTTAGAACTTAAGTTATGTGAATGGAAGGTGCTCCCTTCAAAATAGTTGTCCAAGAGACCATGAGCTCATGCCCACAGACTTAACCAAATCTTGGCTAAGAACTATGAGTTTAGCCTCTCGAGATCGATAAATTTCCATATGAAGGGGACCTTGGAACCCTTTTTTAGGTCTCAAACGAGATAAACTATCTTTGACTTCGAAACTATGGGAGTTCATAGCTCTGCGACGCTACGACTTTACAACCTTTGAAACCAGCTGAAGGAAACCTACTAGTCCAGTTATCGGTGAGGTTGACCAAAATCTAGCGGTTTACTTAATTGTGAATGTGGGATATGTCCCATTGTTAAACCTTGACTCACTTCCCATCCATGTAGTGATGAGAACTGTAGATCCAAGGACACTGAGGGGTCTCTCATGACCATTGGATATATGCTACAGTCATTTTTGCATTAACTAGTCTGGGAGAAAGGGAGTGTTAAACGGGTAGAACTCCCTAACACTAAAGTCGCAAAGTGGTAAGGACCATTGATCTAAGGATGTTGCAGGATCCCTCTTGACCATCATATCTAGACTATGGTCATCACAACACTGACGTCTTTGAGAGAAAAGAGGAAGTTACATAGAAGATTCCCCGAACGTTGAAGTTGTGAAGCAATGGAGGTCGTAGATCGATGTATATATGTGGTACTATATTTACCATGGGATAGAATGGGTGTTGGGAGGTTTCTAGAAATATTTTGGGCTTCGGAGCTCTGGGATAATTCACAGCAAGATAAGCTAGAGACTCCCGGAGGTTATCAGTCCAGAGTGATGTGGCACGCTGACGTCACCTAGGGTGATGTGGACCCATATTCGACATGCCACATGTCACCTTGACCCACATGTTTTACAGACCTTATATTCCATTTAGAACATGACACATTTCACCCATTGATATGGCCATGTGTCCTCCCTACCCCTTCTCGCATGTCAAATTCCCTTTGATGCATACTCTCTTGGCCCAATAGCAGGTGAAGTATCTGAGACACTGGGATTTCGAGACTTTGGGAAAGTTGGGAAACTAGAATGTTGGGGTTAACTGGATGAAGCATCAGACCTACCTATCACTTCCTCTGCATTTAATGTGCCACCACGTGTATGTGTGGACCCTTCAGGAGTCAGGGGTTTCGAAACTCTGAAGGCTTGGGCGTAGTATAGTAGATAAGTTGAAAGGGACAAAGGTTGGAGCCACATGGTATGATTTCAAGGCTTGACTCTGAATAATATGCGATTAGAGAAAGGGACATTCTGCGGAGAAGCACTAAATGCAAAAATCCCTTAATTCAATGTGTTTAGTGAGGATGAAGTTCCACCATTAGATTTAATGGTGCATGGATTTCCACCATAGATGCGCGAGCACAGGGAAACTCCGAGACTTCGAGAAAATTGGGATGGTATGAATGAGGTGAAACAATGTGGGCTTCATGTGGCCCTTGATCAATAATTCCTAGAGATATTTGGGAGGGCATAATTCTCAATCCATAGCTCATATTCGAGCATGGTAGTAGTTGTTCGAAATTTCTTTATGAGGATAAGAGGATGGATATCTCGGGAAGAGGATTCAGGATGATTAAGGAAAGCTAACTTTTGATGCTCCATCCCTAAAAGGGGTACTTAGGGGTTGGGTGCATTATAGAGTGGTATCAGAGCAAGAAATAACACTTGGCGTGCTTTGGCTCATGAATGAGTCGCATAAAAATCTTGTTAGAGAAATTTTAAGGGGTAACACCCTATCTTACCCCATTCATGAGAAACTTATCTAAACCCCTATTGAAGAGAGGAATGAAACTTTTTGTTATTTTTAAATGTTTTGAAAAATGTTAACTATGTGTTTTTCATAAACTGCTAGATAATCAACTAACACAAAAAATATTATCAACACTCAAGCATTCAATGGACAACAAGAAAGGTAAAACATAAAGGATGGTGACACACCATGAGTTAGGGGAAATCTCCCATAGTATAGAAGAGGAATCTGATGAGAAGAGGGTGGTGGAAACCCCTCCAGGTTTGGCTGAAACCATAAGAAGCCTCATGGAGGAATTACAGAGTTGCAAGGATTACAATGAAAGGTTGATAAAACATCATGAAAAAGCATTGAAATTAATGAAGTCCTTAGCTGCAAATCCTATCAGATATAAAAATAAAGCTACAACATGGACCAACATCTAGTCACGTGGACATACATCATACTAAGAAAACCCAAAGTCCACCTGAGATACAAAATAATGGTCCTGAAACTGGCCACATAAGGAGGATCACCTTAAAGAAGTCCCAACATGGAGCCAAGAGACATTCAACCGAAGATTCCTCTAGTGAGGAAACTAACAACTCCAAGGAATTTTGTAGTAGTGAGACCAGTTCACATTCCCGGAGGAGAAGAAACAAAAGGAAACATTCCAATAGCCATGACCCTGAAGGGTTTAAGAAATCCAAGGCACCCACTTTCGATGAAGAAATCAAAACAGGGGAAGCAACATAAGTTTGGCTACTAGGATTGAAGAAGTAATTCAGAGTCCATGACTACTCTGAAAACCTAAAGGCTCGAATAACCATTTTCAACTTGAATGGAAAGGCCTCCATTTGGTGGGATGACCTTAGCAATGTGAAAGGAATACATGAGAAGGAATTTTCATGGAAACAATTTGAGAAATACTTCAAAAAGAAGTATCTATCGAAAAAATACTTTGATGGGAAGACCAAAGAGTTCTATGAACTCAAGTTGGGACAACTCACAATAGATGAATATATCAACAAATTTCTTGAATTGATAAGGTATGTTCCGTACATAAAGGATGCAAATGCAAAGATGAAACGATTTATTAGTGGACTGCCTTAGTCCTTCCGAGAAATAATTTAATTTTATGAGACACAAACCTTAGAATATACTATCTAGAAGGCAATGTATTTCTATGAGAAATTCAAGAATAAGACATAACCTTATGAGGATTGGAAGAAGAAAATTAATTTGAGATTCAAGAAGAAGGGGTTTAAACCCTCAAGACTTAAGAACCATGGGAAAATTTATAATCTGATCCTTTCTATGAAAAGGGTATATCATCATAATTCCCGATCTCATAGTGGTAATAAACCCTTTGGGGAAACCCCAATAAATATCGATAACACAAAGAGAGAACCCTTGAAATTTTGGGTTTGTTGAGAAGAACATCTGGTGAGGGACTGTCCACATAGGAAACATGACAATAGAAGGGTATACAACATCCAAGAGGATACCACAGTCAAGGATGTGGCTAGGAGCATGCCACAAATTTATGCAGCCTTGGATAATAGACAAGATGACCACCAATATTCAGTGGTGGAGATGGAAGGTATGATTTCCAACCATCTAATTTTCATTTTAATTGGCCCTGGTTCTAATATGAATTATTTTTTCCCTCAAACTATTGAGAAATGTAAATTGCAACAAGTAAAACATGATAAATCATGGTCGGTGCAACTATCCACTGGAACTAAAAGAAAGGTAGCATGGGTCATACAAACATGTCAATTCATTATGAATGGATTACCCACCCGAGCAACCCTAAACATGCTCCTTTTAGGATCCTATGACATGTTGATTGGCATGGATTGGTTGGATTTCCATAAAACCAAGTTGGATTTTTGTAATAAAACTTTGGAGCATGAGGATGAAGAAGGGATAAAAACCACCCTATAAGAAATTCAAAATCTTGTCTCAGTGAGACAAACAGCAGCCCTTCAAGTGAAGAAGTATTGCAAAAAAGGATGTCCTTTGTATGCAATACAAGTGTTGAACCCTATTGAGAACAATCAACCAAGCCTATAGGACCATCCCATATTAAGAGAATATAAATATATGTTTCCATAAGAGGTACCAGGTCTACCTCCAAGGAGAGATATTGACTTTTCAATAGAACTTGTACTAGGAGCGGTGCTAGTATCTAGAGAATCCTATAGAATGAGTACACCAAAGATGGTTGAGCTCATACTAAAGCTAAAGGAGATGTTGGAAAAATGCTACATTCGGCCTAGTGTGTCTCCATGGGGAGTGCCATCCTTGTTTGTGAAAAAAAAGGATGGCACACTCAAGTTGTGCACAGACTATAGACAACTCAATAAGCTGACTATTAAGAATATGTATCCCTTGACAAGGATCGATGACTTGTTTGATTAATTAAGGGGTGCTACAATTTTCTCCAAGATTGACTCGAGGTCAGGATACCATCAAGTCTGAATTAAGGATGAAGACATCCACAAAACAACCTTTAGGACAAGATATGGGAACTATGAATTTTTGGTGGTGCCATTTGGGCTTACCAATGCACCATCCATTTTTATGTGCTTAATGAATAGTGTACTCAGTAAGTTCATGGATAGATTTGTGTTGGTTTTCATTGATGATATCCTAATATATTCTAAGAATAAGGGAGAATATGAAGAACATATCAAGTTAGTGCTTCAAGTGCTAAGAGAACATCAGTCTATGGTAAATTTAATAAGTGTGACTTTTTCCATAAACAAGTCCATTACTTAGGCCATGTTATTTATGAAGAAGGAGTGGCAGTCGATCCTGATAAGATCAATTCCATTATGGATTGGACTACTCCAAAGGATGTATCTGATATCAGATCCTTTATGGGCCTAGCAGGATACTATAGAAGGTTCATAAAGTGATTATCCAAGATTGGTTTCCCAATCACCTCCCTTTAGAAAAAGGAATTAAATTCATTTGGACATCAAAATGTGAAGAGATATTCCAACAACTGAAAGTCATTCTAACCAATGCACCTATGCTATATATTGTAGACCCAAACAAGGACTTCCTTGTGTGTATAGATGCTTGCAAGGAAGGGCTGGGAGGAGTCCTTATGCAACAAGGACATGCGATTTTCTACAAATCCATAAAATTGAACAGGCATGAAACCAATTATGTGACCCATGATTTGGAATTGGCTGTCACAGTACATGCTTTAAAAATGTGGACACATTACGTCCTAGCTAGAAGATTTGTGTTGATGACAGACCATAGTGGGTTGAGATATTTTTTTGATCAACCAAAACTCAATGATACACAAGCTAGATGGATGACTCTCCTTAGTGAGTTTTCTTTTGAAATCAAACATATCAAAGGAAAAGAAAATAGGGTGGTTGATTCCCTTATAAGAAGTATGAAAGTGATTCACTTGGTAGCTATAAGAATCTATGAATTAGATGTCAAGGAGAGAGTCAAAATTGTTTAAGAAACATATGGATTTTTCAATATTTTGAATCATACTTAGATCAAGATCCCACGGGGATGAAGTAGGAGGGTTATCAAGTGTCTAATGATGGATTGCTAACTTACAAAAGTAGCTTGTATATTCCAAATTGTGACGACTTGAAGAGGTTCATAATGGATGAACTACACAAAAGACCATATATCGATCATCCTGGTTATCATAAAATGATCACAACCACTAGGAAACTATTTTATTGGCCCAGAATGAGAAAGGGCATAGTTGATTTCTTAGCTAAATGTCTAGAATGTCAGTAGGTTAAGACAGAGCACCGACATCCAATAGGGTTGTTGCATCCCATACCAATCCCACAATGGAAATGGGAAACCATCTCCATGGATTTCATTACAGAGTTACCCAAATCAACCAAACAGAATGATGCCATCATGGTGGTTGTGGACAAACTGAGCAAGGCTTCTCACTTCATTCCCATCAAATCTAATTGCAAGGAAATAGATATTTCCATTATTTTCATGAAAGAAATATTTAGAATTTATGGCACGCCTAAGGAAATCATATTCGACAAAGATACAAAATTTACTTCAAATTTTTGGAAACCTTTGTTTGTTAGTTTTGAAACTAAATTGCTATTTAGTACAGCCTATCACCATCAAACTCATGGGTAGATAGAGAGGGTAAACCAATTGTTAGAGGACATGTCAAGGATTCATTTAATGCATCAACCCAAGAAATGGGAAGACTACCTACTGTTGGTAGAGTTTGATTATAACAATGGCTATCAAGAGCCATTGAAGATGATCCCTTTTGAGGCCCTCTATGGTAAAGAATGAAATATTCCAATCAACTAGAATAACCCAATAGAAAAAATTACGATGGGGCCAAATATGCTAAAGGAAATGGAACACCAAGTAGTTCAGATAAAACATAATATGAAAACAACTCATGATAGATAGAAAAAGGACCCCTCGAGAGTTCAAAGCAAGGGATCATGTGTATCTCTGATTTAGACCCAGAAAAAGTTCCTTGAGAATGGAAGCTTATGCCAAGCTGGAACCTTGGTATTGTGGACCCTTTGAAATTTTGGATAGAGTGGGACCTGTAACATATAGAATAGCACTTCCTCCCACAGTGAAGGCACATAATGTTTTCCATGTTTTGTTACTAAATAAATATGTATGTGATTCTAATCATATAATTGATTGGTCTATGATTAAGGTGGAACCAGAGGGAGAATTCCTTCCAGAACCATAATGCATAATAAACGGGGAGGAAATATCACTCAGGAACAAAACCATTGCACAGGTCAAGGTGTAGTGGAAACACTTTGGTCCAAATGAAGCTACATGGGAAATTGATCCAAGAGGCTCCCCAGGTCAAGAAAATGCTCAAAAATGAAATTTCTAGAAATTGAATGAAACCAATTCCATTGTGACCAGCTCGTCATGCTAATTTTGGCCATATATTTAATTTATCAAATGGGATCCGTATGCGAGAGTTGTCGCACTCTGATCAGATTCTCAAACAGCTAAAAAGTCAAAGGTCAAACTAGCAAAAAGTCAATGTTGATGTCAACATGACATCACCAAGCTAATTTCATTATGTTGATGTGGTAGAGGCAGGTGGAAAACTGTGACTAGGTAGATGATGCAAGCGTGGACCAGTAGTAGTGTGACACTTGTCAATTATTGAGCAAATATGGTGGTGCCTCGTGGCACCGAGTCATCAGTTGTGTGGCAAGATTAAAAAATTTTGTGGGTCCATGGGTTTTGAACCCATGACCTATGACCGATCTGAAGCCTTGAGGAATGGTCCGCTACCAATGAGCCACACATTGAGTCTTGTTTAAACTACCAATTAAATTAAATAAATTTTCATCTTTATTAAAATATTGGCGCGAAGGGGGCTAGGGATAAGCCCCAACCCATGGTCTATTGTCACCGCATACAACCAGGGGCACGTGCCTAGCATAACCTCCCCTCTATCATACCCGCCCTCGGTTCTGTTATATGCCACATAATTGGGATTTGATCCACCTTAAGTGCGCCGAATTATAGCTATTGACTAGAGGCCCCATAGAACGCACCCAAAACCAGAAGATGGAGCCTATCCAAGGCCAACGCACAGTCCAAAGGGTTGGTGCATGGACATATGTGATTCATATGACCATAATTGAGGGGGGAGAACACCTGATTTGGGGGCTTAATCCCATATTCATGCCAAAAAGTGGTTTTTTAACCTTGGTTATTCAATTTTTAATTGTTTTATGCCTGATTTTTGGACAAGAATTGGTTTTTTGAGGATATTTTCTCCATTTGGAGGGGGATTTGATCCCAAAAAGAGGCTAGATATTCAGGGGAAGTTGGACTTCTCTTGTTGAGCCTAAAAAATATATAAACTAGGATTTTTGAAGCTTGAGGGTAATTTTTTGATGCATGGATTTTGAGGAGAAACTTGTATTTTGGCATTTTCTCATGTCTTGAGAGGCATTTTTGTCATGTTCTTGAGAGGAGTTTGATGAGGCATGTATGTATGTGAGAAAGGACGTCTTGCACAGTATATCTGAAGCATTTTTTGTAACAACAAAGAGCCAATGTAAGAGATCTTGAGAATTTAAAGAGCAATAAAGAAATCCTCCACCTGGAAGCGGGTTTGGAGACGTAGCCAACGATTGGTGAACTCCATTGACAAGTTCTTGTCTCTATTTATTATTCTTGGTTGATGTTATTTTCTCTTAATTTTCAGCATGGTTTATGATATCTTATCTCTTTAATCACTTATAAGCATCAAGTAAAAGTAATAAGTATTATTCTGCAACACATAGTAAAGTTTATGTATTTCGCATTCTTATCGATCTGATGCATAAAGTACATAAAACTTAACTTGCAAATTTGTCAATAAAACCTCACAATTTTTTATCAAGTTTATGGTATCATAGCATTTGGTTTTGAAGGTTTTACAGGAATTGCAAGCATTGGATGCTCGCCAGAGAAAAACTCAAGTGAGGAGAAGGCCAACTTGAGGCTCTTAATCCAAGGATTCAAAGGAGACCTCATAAACAAGAGATGTATTCACTGAGAAAACTAGGTCCTCTTGCATATGAGGATGATTTTTTTGAGTCATTTGAATTAATGAAATCCATGGTAGAGGACCTTTACCATGAAAGAGGACAACAAAGAAATCTGAAAGTTGAAGAAGGTGAATCTTCAGTAAGAGCAGAAGGAGGAGTTGGAGGTGGTGGACCTTCAGAACCTTATTCTCCTTCATCCTCGTCATCTACATGTGAAGCAAGTGTACATCCCTCCAAATATAAAAAAACCTAAAAAAAAGCATCATTCTTTTGATATGCCTTTATTAAAGTTAGATGTAAAGTTTCAATTACCCACTTATGATGGTGAATTAAATGCAGAAAAGCTAGATAATTGGGTGAGATAGTTAGAAGTATATTGCGGGATACAAAGGATTTTTGATGATGAAACAAAGATCCAACTTTCAAGTATCAAATTGGGAGGCACAACTCTCATATGGTTGGAAATAAAAACTAAGGATGATCTCAATAAAAATGGTAAAAAAAATTCTTCCTAGAATGATTTTATCACTACTTTGAAGAAACAATTTTATCCATTAGCATACATGCAATAGGAAATGATGAATTGGAAAAGTTTAAGGCAAGATGAAGGTCAAAGTGTACAAGAATATACTCAAACATTTCGTAAGAAAGCATTAAATTTGGGTATTCCTTTATATACACAAGAGACACTCCTAAAATAAATTGGTCGTTTATATTCTTATCTCAAGCACATTATTCTTATGCTAAATCCTTCTAACTTTGATGAAGTATGTGTACAAGCCATTCACATTGAATCAAGTAAAGGGAATGTTGGTGATAGTGTTTCTACAGATACTTGGCAAAGAAAGGATTTAGGGAAAAGGAAAGAGAAACAAAAGAAGACAACCACATCAAGAAAGGAGAAGCCTACTTGCAAGAATTGCAAGAAGGTAGGCCATGATGAAGATCATTGTTGGATCTTACATCCTGAAATGAAGCCAAAGAAGTATGTCAACCAGGGAAGGAAGAATACCACAGCTACGACAGTTCAGGTGGATCTTGGATCAGATTCTAGTAATGAGACAAAGGTTGTAGCTATGGGAATCCGAGGTATAAATTATGTTGCAAGTACTAGCTTTTCTAAATCAGTTGTTGTAAATGATGAGTGTAAAAGGAGTTAAATTTTCCACATAAGGGTCATAACAAATAATGTTAAAGTTGATACTCTTGTAGACAGTGGATCACAAGCCAATCTAATCAATGAAGAGATTGTAAATAAATTGGGATTTGAAACAAATCCATAGCCTAAGCCATATCCATTGGGATGGATATGTGGTAATAATAATTTGCAAGTAACCAAGCAATGTAAAATTAAGTTTGCAATCACTTCCAATTATGTTGATGAAGTAGAGCTTGATATAGTGCCACTAGACATATGTGGAATTGTTCTGGGAATCCCATACCTTTATGATAGAAAATCCATATTCTATAGGGAGGAAAATAAATATTGCTTCAAGAAAGATGGGAAAGAGTACATTGTTTGTGCTCATCATATGAAAAATGACAGATCTTTTGCAGCTATAGGGAAGTTGAAAAGAATGGTAAATGAAAGAAAAAGCTTAACACTTATGTCTGTAATAAATCAAGAAGTTAGTGATGCTAAACATGAGATGATTCTGTATGTTTCTAACAATTGTGAAGTGTCACCAGAGGTACAACATGACGTTTAACTGCATACATTGATTAGTGTTCCTATGCAGAAGGGGAAGCATGTTTTGTCATTTTCATTCGCATACTCAGTAGTGTTGTTAGTCAGTGGTGTATGGATGTAAAATGAGACAAATAATGTAGATTATTGTGCGATAAATGAGATTATTACTTTGATCAACAATGTTATCTTAGTTTTTATGTTTGTTGTGATTAGTCAGGTAATCATTGTCCCAACAGAGATGATGGGTGATACATGACAAGTGGGGAAGCAGTACCCTCACTTATTACCTAAGTAAAAGAAGACTTTTGTTGGTCCAAAAGATTCCAAGTGGGGAGGAATGATCCAGGAGGCTCCTCAGGTCTAGAAAATGCTAAAAAATGAAAGCTCTTGGAATTTAATGAAACCAATTCCATTGCGACATGCTCATCGCGTTGATTCTGACCATATATTTACTTTCTCAAATGGGCTCTGTATGCGAGAGTTATCGCACTCTGATTAGATTCTCAAACAATTAAAAAGTCAAAGGTCAAACTGGCAAAAAGTCAATGCTAATGTCAACATGAAATCGCCAAGATAATTTCATTATGCTGAAGTGGCAAAGGCAGGTGGTGACTTGTGACTGGGCAGATGATGCAAGTATGGACCAGTAGTAGTGTCACACTTGTCAGTTATTGATAAAATGTGGTGGTTCCACGTGGCACCTAGTCATCAGTTGTGTGGCAAGTTTCAAAAATTTTGGGGGTCCGTGGTTTTTGAACCCATGACCTATGACCAAGCCCAAGCCTTGAGGAATGGTCTGCTACCAACGAGCCACACATTGAGTATTGTTTAAACTACCAATTATATTAAATAAATGTTGCATATTTATTAAAATATTGACACTAAGGGTGTTGGGGATAAGATCCAGCCCATGGTCTATTGTCACTGCATACAACCAGGGGCGCGGGCCTAGCATAGTCACCTGTCTATCATACCCGCCCTTAGTTCTTGGGATATGCCACATAACCGGGAGATGATCCACCTTAAGCACACAGAGTTATAGCTATTGACTGGAGGTCCCATGGAATGCAGGCAATACCAAGAGTTGGAGCCTATCCAAGGCCAATGCGCAGCCCAAAGGTCTGTCTCTTGGCCATATGATATTCATATGACCATAATTGAGGGGGAAGCGCACCTGATTTTGGGGATTAAGCCCATATTCATGCCAAAAAGTAGGTTTTTAAACTTGGTTATTCAATTTTTAATTGATTTATGCCTGATGTTTTGACCAAAATTGGTTTTTTGAGGATATTTTGGCCATTTGGAGGGGGATTTGATCCCAAAAAGAGGCCAAATCTTCAGGGAAATTTTGGCTTCTCTTGTTGATCCTAAAAAATATATAAACCAGGGTTTTTGAAGCTTGAGGGTAACTTTTTTAGTAATGTTATTTTATTTATGTCTGCTTTAGGCCATTAGTTGTAATTATACCTCCTAGTCTCTTATATATACCAAGGAGACATTTTCATTTTGAATCATTTGGTACTTGAAAATTTAAGTGGGGTAAAAGGAGGTTTCCCCCTTGAAGAGGCTTATTATCTGAAATTATCTCTTTTTCAAGGTGTTGAGTAATTTTTCTGAGGATTTTCTATGCTATATTGATATTTGGTTCTTAACATATGGTATCAGAGCTCAAGGTCTTGGGATTTCGCTGCTACATCTGAGACACCTTGGAATTTTTGTGATAACGTATTTTCTACAACATTTCATAAGGAATGGCTTGGAGGATATTTAGTAGATAGATCAAGGTACGTTGGGTTAAAAATTAAGCTCCTGAGGCCTTATACTTTCGAAGATACATCCTATACAAGATAGGGTTCTGGAATCATCATGAACTGAGTCATTGCGGAATTTTCGCTATAAAAACTTTTCTGTAACATTTTAGACCCTAAACTTTGGAGGCTATTTACAGAAATTAATAAGGTAGTTGTGGTAAAAATTTTAGCTTCTGGGTCATCTTAAATTTGTAGATACACCCTGTGTAAGATAGGGTATCTCACTAGTCCTATTGACTAGTCTCAAGAAGGTGTTCCAGGTAAAACAATCATAACTTATTCCTAGAGTATCCAAACTGAGTGGGATGGGTTTCATTGGATTGTGGACAGTATGTGGTATTTTCTGTGTGAGTTTCATAATTTTATATCAATTATTTTGTGTGGGGCACGCTATACAAGTGAGATCTCTTGGAAAGGCCAAAAATAGCCAAGTTGTGGGGAAGTTACCATAATTTCCACTTGGCACATACAATTTTGATCAGACCTATGACATTGCAGAGAAGAAATATCATAGAACTACATGATAGAAATTTTCATACCCAGTAGGGCCGAAACTTGGGAGATACAACAGAATAAATATTGTCTAGAAGAACCACCTCAAAATAAAGGTTCAAAAGTGATACTTGGCCAACATGCCACCAAAAAAGGGAACCTCTACACCAAATAAGCCTCCATAAAATCCTACTTGGACTCTTGGTGAAGGTGAAGAAATGCGCAGGGACATAAATGATTTACAAAATAATATAGTAACAAAATATGAACTACAAGAGATGATGGAGGGTTTAAAAGGGGAGATCATGGAAGTATTGAAAAAGTTTGTAACAGAGAACACACCTGAAAGTGAAAATGTATCCCATGAAATTCGTGATGAGGACACAAGGAAGGTGAATCAAGAATGGAGAAACTCCAACATTGGTTTGAAGACCAACCACGTTCCTAAGATTGATATGAGGAAGTTTTATGGCAAGGACCCAATCACATGGATACTTCAAATGGAGCAACTCTTCGATCTCCATAATGTGCCACATACACAAAAGGTAGGAATTGCTTCTTTATATTTAGAACCTAATCAATTTGTATGGTATTTATGGCTTTGTTCTTGCAAATCACTCGTCACTTGGACAATTTTCATGAAAGAAATGATAGCACACTATGAGGATACAAGGATCAATACCTTCTTTAGACAATTAATAAATCTCAAGCAAAAGGGTTCAGTTACCGAGCACATTGAGAACTTCCAAAGATTGAATATAAAGGTAACTGATATTCTAGATGTGCACTTGATTAATGTATTCATAGGAACTTTAAAGGATAACATTCAACATGAGGTTCATCTTTGGGAACCCAAATCATTGGAGAATGCATTTAAGGTGGCAAGAAATTTTGAAACTAAAAATATGGCTATGGCTACTAGAAGGACCAATCCTAACATCTATAGAGATATCAATGCTCCTTCTTCTAAAACACCTCAACCTACAAGGTTGACACCTCAACAATTGGAGGAAAGAAAAGAAAAAAATTTATGCTTTAATTGTGACAACAAGTATAGTAAGGGACATAAGTGTGGTGAGAAGAAACTATTCTACATAGATTGTGAAGAGGAAGAAGAACAAGAACAAGAACCATTGCAAGATGAAAACGTAGAAGCAATTTCGTCTGAAGAGTTGACTCCCATGATATTGTGTAATGCATTGGCTGGAATTAGCACTCCTCAAACCCTCAAGATCGAAGGATACATCAAAAAGAAAAAGGTAATAGTCCTAATTGATTATGGAAGTACTCATAATTTTATTCACTATAAATTAGCCAAAGATGTCAATTGCTTTGTATATCCAACACCAGAGTTTCAAGTAATGATTGCATATGGAGGAACTATCAATTGCTCATGAAAATGCAATAAGATCAATCTTACTATGGGGGAATATGTAATGAATATTCAAATGATTTCTATACCCATGGGTGGTGCAGATGTTGTACTAGGAATCCAATGGTTACAATCATTAGGAACAATGGATTTTAATTTTCAAGAACTTTTCTTGAAATTTTCATTGGAAGGAAAATAAATTGAGTTAAGAGGTATCACAGGGAAACCCGATAAGGTGATAAGCTCTAACGGCATGAAAAAATTATTAAAAAAGGGGCATCAAGGCGTTATTGCACAACTATGCTCACTAGATGTTCAAACATATAAGCCATATATTTCTCAAGATCTCCAAAGGATCATTGATAAGCATTCCAAAGTATTTGAAGATATTCCCAAAGGTCTTCCACCCACTCGAAATCATGATCATGAAATTCACCTAATTCCTAGGAGTGTTCCTCCTAACATCAAGCCATACAGATACCCTTACGCCTAGAAGAGTGAAGTTGAGCGCATGGTTGAAGAAATGTTAGAGGTTGGCATTATTAGACCTAGCCAAAGTTCTTACTATGCACCAATGGTAATGGTATTCAAGAAATATAGCTCGTGGCATATGTGTCTAGATTATAGAGAGCTCAACAAGATCACTATTAAAGATAAGTTTCCCATTCCTGTCATTGATGAATTGTTAGATGAACTACATGGAACAATCTATTTCATAAAATTGGATCTTCGTTCAGGGTATCATTAGATTAGAATGAAGGAAGAAGATATCCCAAAAACAACATTCCGAACTCATGAAGGCCATTATGAATTTTTGGTCATGCCTTTTGGCCTTACAAATCACCTTCCACATTCTAAGGGTTGATGAATTCCATTTTCAAGCCCTTCCTTCGAAAATTTGTGTTAGTTTTTTTTGATGATATACTAATATATATCAAGTCTTGGGAGGATCATGTGCCACATGTTGACAAGGTGCTACAACTACTAAAGGAGAAACAACTATATGCCAAACCATCCAAATGTTTCTTTGGAGTAAAGGAGGTAGAGTATTTGGGTCATATTGTATCTCATGAAGGTG
>ML778922.1:1218514-1243571 GCA_009831015.1 Picea engelmannii | reverse complement strand
ACCAAGTACGCACACTTTTGTGCAATCTCTCATCCCTTCAAAGCTAGTACAATTTCCACCGCATTCATGGAGACAGTTCAAAAGCTACATGGAAACCCAAAGATTATTGTAAGTGATAGTGATCCCATCTTCACTGGACATTTTTGGACAGAATTATTTTCTTGTTTGGATACTCAATTGGCTCATAGCTCATCCTATCATCCTCAATCTGATGGACAAACCAAAATAGTGAACAAATGTATGGAAGGCTACCTTCGTTGCTTTGTCTCTGATAAACAAACACAATGGTTCAAATGGTTACCCTTGGTAGAATGGTGGTATAACACTTCCTTTCATACTGCAACAAAAATGACACCATTTATGAAACTTTATGGATACCACCCTCCTTCCATCACTTCTTCTCTAAAATAAAAATCTAAGGTTCAAGCAGTGGAAGATCACATCAAAAATAAAAAACAAGTTCTCCAAATCTTAAAGGACAACCTGACCATGGCACATAATCGCATGAAACAACAAGCAGATCAACATCGTAGTGAAAGAAGTTTTGAAGTAGGGGATTGGGTGTTTTCAAGACTACAACCATACAAACAGATGTCCCTCAAGCAAGCCAAGAAAGATAATAAATTATCACCAAAGTACTATGGCCCTTATAAGGTGTTGCAAAATATTGGTACTACGACATACAAATTGGAGTTGCCTGCATCTTCACGAGTACACCCAGTTTTCCATGTTTCATGCTTAAAGAAGGTTATAGGGGACAAGATCCTAGTTCAAACTATATTACCAGAACTTGATCAGGAAGGAAAAATCATATTGGATCCTGAAGCCATCACAGACACAAGAATTCGCCAGCTAAGGAATAGATCCATTTCATAGTATCTAATTAAATGGACGAAAATACCAGCTGAAGATTCCACTTGGGAAGATGAGTCTTTTATACAAAAGCATCTATAGTTACTCAAGTGTTCTGGACAACACTTGTCTCAAGGGGAGGGGCATTTTAAGCCCTAATATTGGCTCATTACCCCTTAATTGGGGCATATTATATTAATAATGTTATTTTATTTATGTTGGATTTAGGCCATTAGTTGTAATTATACCTCCTAGTCTCCTATATATACCAAGGAGACATTTTCATTTTGAATCATCTGGTACTTGAAAATTTAAGTGGGGTAAAAGGAGGTTGCCCTCTCGAAGAGGCTTATTATCCGAAATTATCTCTTTTTCAAGGGGTTGAGTACTTTTTCTGAGGATTTTCTATGCTATATTGATATTTGGTTCTTAACAAGCAACTTGTATTTTTGGCCTTTTCTCATGTTTTGAGAGGCATTTTTGTCATGTTCTTGAGAGGGGTTTGATGAGACATGTATGTATCCGAGAAAGGAGATGTTTCACAGAATATATGAAGCATGTTTTGTAACAAAAAATAGCCAATGTAAGAGAATTTGAGCATTTAAAGATCAATAAAGAGGTCCTCCACTTGGAAGCGGGCCCAGAGACATAGCCAACAATTGGTGAACTCCGTTAACAATTTCTTGTCTCTATTTCTTATTCTTGGTTGTTGTTAAATTATCTTAATCTGTGACATGATTTATGATATCTGATCTCTTTAATCACTTATAAGCATCAAGTAAAAGTAATAAGTATTATTCTGCAACACATAGTAAAGTTTATGTATTTCTTATTCTTATCGATCGGATGCATAAAGTACATAAAAATTAACTTGCAAATTTGTCAGTAAAACCTCACATTTTTTTATCACCAATGTAGGATTCCATGAAACATGCATACCCAATTTTGTTTACTTATGTACATATAGAGCACATCAGTGGGTATAAAATCAAGGAGGATGTTCCTTTAAGGGGGAGGGGATTGTAGTACCCTTATTTCCCCTAGCTTGTAAATATAACTATAACTTTCCAAAATATTATGGGTAGACTGAATATGTGTGGATGTTGAAATTCATTAACCTTTTTATGAAAGGTAATGTATGTATTTATGTTATTAAATAAAATGGATAGTGTTTCCCAACTGTTGAAGGGGTTTTCCAAGGTAGATCATAATGTTATGGGAGAGATGGTGAGGGGAAGCAACAATGGTTGAGATGACCCCAACCAAACCAATACCTTACTGGATTTAAATTATTCAGACCCAAAACAATCCTCTGACCCATAAATAAATTACCAGTCATCCTTGTAGTTGGGAATCCCTCCCCAAGAGTTAATGAGGAGATGGGAAGAGTACCCATCTGAAATACTTCCTGACCTGACCATGAACTAGGGATTCAGACCCATGCAATATTGCTGAGGAACGTAAGAAAAGAAGGGATTTCGTGGGAAGAGGGGGATTGTTTTTAGAAAAGGAGATGATTCAAGAGACCATTCTTCAAAAAGAGAGGAGAGTGTGTTTGGCTCTCTGGTTCTAAGGAGAAATGAACAACAACCTTTCTTTGTGTGCAAGAATTTGTTGGTAGTTTTTTCAATCCAATATGATAAATGGGGTTGCGGGAAGACGAGTGATTGAGGAATCACTCATTGCAGGCCCCCTTGCTTGGTGAAAATAAAATCAATTTCCAAGTTCCTTTGGGAGGAGGAGAGTGGCCTCTATCCCTAACAATCATTGAACAAGAAGAGAGATTCTCTCTCTAAGAATAATTATCTAGCTAGGGTGTGGCCAACAGTAAGTTTGTCTAGGAGTGTTTGTGCCTACGGTTGAGTGGAAACAAACACCCCTCTCAGTAGTTTCTTCAGGATTCTAGTTTCTTGATAAGTATTTTTATACTATGTGTAATATAATGGAAGTGATTATTGAATGTCTATGTTTATGATTAAAATTTGCAATTTTTGATAAATCATTATACATGTTTACTATTATTTTATGTGAGCCCTTGTATTTTCATGGTCTCTGTTTTCCTCGGTGGAAATGTCTCCTCATACAAACTTGGGATGGTATGAATGAGGTGAACACACATGGGCTCCATGTGGCCCTTGATCAATAATGCCTGGATATCTTTGGGAGGGTGTAACTCCCAATCCAGAGTTCAGATTCAAGCATGGTAAAATTTGTTAGAAATCTCTTGATGAGAAGAAGAGGATGAAGATCTCGGGAAGAGGATTTAGGATGATTAAGGAAATAAAACTTTTGATGCCACATCCCTAAAAAGGGTACTTAGGGGTTGCGTGTGTTATATTGAGTACACCCTCCAAGAACATTTCAATTGAGCCCTCTTGGTTTCTTTTAGATAGATCAATTGGTATCAGAGCATGTACCTTGGGGAATTTTTCGAACATAGAGAAGAAGGAGAAGATAGAGAAAACATTCACAAGATTCACAATTTGTTTTTGGGATCTTCAACTCATTGTTCATGCTCTTTCTCAGAGCATCCTGGTCACCCTTCTTAGGGTTCTTCTATGACTTTTCATTGGTGTAACATTTGTGCCCTTCTTAGGGTTAATTGCACACCCTCCTTTGGGTCTCATTTTGGAAGCTCACGCCTCCACTCTCAAGAGAATACACTCCCTCTCTTATGTTCTTGTCGACCATGCTTCCTCAAAGAGAATTCCATAGTGAGGATTCGAATGTAGCCACATCAACTATTGTTGAATAATTGACACTGGATCTCCATGACCTACTTTGACTCCAACAGTGTTGGACTCCAGCCACCATGTAGTTGGACACACATTGTTTAGTTACCCATTTTTTGTGTGCATTGTTGAGTGGTTTTTCAGCACATGGTTTTTGTCGATGGTTTTCTATTTTTGGTTAAGGAATTAGGGTTGTTGACAAATCTAGGTCATTGGGTTAGGGTTTTGGATGTCTCTAGATCATATATGTATATTATATTGTAAATAATGTATCACTATGAATGAATATAAAATATGTTGGTTTTCCCAGTTTGGGTTTCTAGGGGAAAAAACTCTGTGTAATGTTTGTATTTTCCATTGTATCTTTTTTGTTCTTTTACTGAAAATTTGTTTGCAATAAATATTGTACAAGGTTAAAATATACAAAGAGATGGTCGAATCTTGGATCTGTAGCCTATCCACATACTTCAAGACTTCTCCCAAGACTTAGTCCAACATCTGAAACTCCCTACCACCCCACAACTCGATCCCTATCAGCTTGGATGGGTACAAAATGGTGGTCCTTGCATCACTATCTCTCAGTACTATTCCGTAACATTTTCCATTAGTCCCTTTCACGAATCTGTGGTCTTTGATGTATCACCTTTAGATTGTGTTTATATCCTTCTGGGTCTTCCTTAGCAACAAGACCGAAACGCTATACATCATGCCAAGTCCCATCAATACAACCTTAAACAGGATGAACACACATATTTTATAACTACATCTCCTCCCAATTCCCACACACCGCATCCTGAGACCACAATCATCACCATATCATCAACCACAAATATGTCTCTATGTGTTTGGTACGCCCTCTTAAACATGATAACCTCACTAATTTGCCCCACCCCCCTCTATGTTCCTTTTCCTCCATGAATTTTCATATGTGTTTCACCCACCCACTGAACTACCACCCTCCCGAGGAATTTCCCATTCCATCGATTTCATCCCTAGCGCATCACTGCCCAATGCACCATCATATCTCCTGGATCCCAAAGAATCCACTGAAATAAAATGCCAAATCGGCCAACTCCTCAAATCATGCCACATTCATCCTTCCTCTTCACCTTGTGCATTTCTAGCCTTCATTGTTCCCAATAAGGACACTTATGAATGCCGTCTAGTTATCGATTATCGTGCCCTAAAAAAATCCACCATTAAAAATTGTTATCCCCTACCTCAGATTGAGGATGTACTCGACCATCTGCAAGGGGCCTCTTTCTTCATAAAGATGGATCTGACTTCTAGGTATCATCAAGTGTAGATGAAATCGATTGATATATGGAAAACAACATTCAAAACCAATTTTGGTCTTTATGAGTGGTTAGTCATGCCTTTCGGACTGGCCAACGCACCAACCACTTTCATGTGACTCATCAACGACATATTTTGGCCACATTTGGGTAAGTTTGTCATTATTTATCTTAACTATATTTTGGTTTTCAGCTGGTCATGGGAGGAACATCTTCAACATGTATGTATAGTCCTGGAATTACTGTGACAACATCAACTTCAGGTGAAAGAAAATAAATCCTACTTTGCACAAAAGTCAGTGCCATATTTAGGATTCATTGTGGAACATACAATGATACCCCTGGATCCATATCAACTGCAGGATCTTGCTAAATGGCCAACATCAAATTCTGCACATATTCTTAGAATATTTATGGGAGGCATCAATTTTTACAGAAAAATTGTCTCCCATTTCTCACAGATGGCTTGCCCATTGGATCAGTTAAAAAATGAAGAGAAGTTTCTATGGTATGCTTATGCTCAACGTCACTTTGACAAGTTGAAGAAAGCCTTATGTCTAGACTTGGTCCAACCTTTTGAAATTGAGATAGATGCTCTCAATTTGCGATTGGAACAGTACTTAAACAGAGAGTTTACCTAGTCGCATACCATTCTGAGACTCTTTCTGCCACAAATCTCAACTATAATACATATGACCAAGAATTCTATAGTTTGGTATAGATGTTGAAGCAATGACACCATTATTTTCTGGGTAAAGAGAAAATTCTGCACACTGACCATCACATGTTCATCTTCATCAACTCATAGAGTAATATACAAAAACAACGACATCTGAAGTGGGAAGCATACATCCAACAGTTTCATATGGTCATTAAATACAAATGGGAGTTCCTAAAAAGATAATAGACTTGTTAATATGAACACCAACACATGTTATGAATATCTTAGTAGTCTGATGTGTGGCATATGACAGTTGGAAAGATATGTACGACACATATCCATGTTTTAAATAAATATGGGCAGTGTTACAACAACCTAAAACCATAAATCATAAACCATTTCTTGATTAAACCATTCAAGAGGGGTGTCTATATCACCTCATTAAACTTTGTGTTCCACAATCAAAGGATCATTTGATTCTCATCGGAGAAATGCATGCCTCCTCCTGCAGTGGTCACTTCAGAACTGCCAAAACACTACTATACCTCCTGCACCACTTCTATTAGCTCTCCATGTACAAACATGTAGAATGCTTCATCCAAGCTTGTGCTCTTTATTCACAAACAAAACCTTATAATCGCAAGAATGGTCTCTATCATCCTTTCTTGTTTCCCTCTCGTCCATGGGAATCGATTTATATTGACCATTTGAGTGGCCTTCCGACCACTTTATGCAAGCAAAATTCCATTTGGTTTGTTATCTATCATTTCTCCAAGATGGAGATCTTTTCCCATTAGGATATAAACAATGAGGAATTGGACCAACATGAAGGATGCCAACCTTCCTTGGACATGCAGTAGAAGAGGATCAATAGTCAGTAGAAAGAAAGGTGCTAAAGGGAATCACTTATATGTTATTTTTCTGATCTATGTCAGCTTCATTCAGTCCCATAATTGTAATAAAGCATTCGCCAGTTTAAGTAAGAAACGTGATGTCTAAAATAAATTTTCATTCATATTATTTCATTCATTGTTGCGGGAAACTTATCTCACCAGTCTGAATGCCCAAAGAGTTGCAGAAAATAAAAGCAACAATTACCTTTGTAATGAGTCACCTTGTATTATTAAAGGGGACATTTTTCTCTAATACATTTGATGAAAATTTTCTGAATCTCTGTCTCTTCTTTGAGTTTTTATAATTTATGTTGTGTGAGTGAGAAATTTTGTTGCACACCAAAGGAACTAGTGTGCCCTACCATTAGTCACGTGTCTTCTTACTGCATGGGAATTTTTGAAGGCAGTATGCATTGGTAAACCAAGTGTGCCCTCTCAATCATGTGTTTTCTTGTTGAGTGGACATTTTTGGAGGCCGTGTGCATTGGTAAAGCAAGTGCGTCCTCTCTGGAAGTGAGTTTGTTTTTTTTGAGTGCATCCTTCATAGGACAAGTGCACCATTCCTTGAAGTGATTCATTGTTGTTGAGTGCATCCTCCAAGAACATTTCAACTACACCCTCTTGGTTTCCTTTTCCAGACATATCAATAGGTTTTTAGTTATTTATCTTGATGATATTTTGGTTTTCAGAAGGTCCTAGGACACACATCTTCAAGATGTCAACATAGTACTGGAATTACTGAGGCAACATCATCTTCATGTGAATGAAAATAAATCCTACTTTGTGCAAAATATTGTTCAATATTTAGGATTCATTATGGACCAAACAAAGGTGCGTCTAGATCCCTCTCGCTTGTAGGCCATAGCTCACTAGAAAACGCCAATCGATGTGCATATGATCAAAATATTTATGGGTGTAATTAATTTCTATAGGAAATTTGTCTCACATTTCTCCCAGATGTCTCATCCATTGAATTAGTTAGAAAATTAATCCAAGTTCATATGGAATGAAGATGCAAAACAAAACTTTGATAACTTAAAGACAAACTTATGCTATGCTCCAGTCATTTTCTTTCTATATTTGGAACAACCTTTTGAAATTGAGACGGATGCCTCTCAGTTTTCTATTGGAGCGATACTTAAATAGGGAGGTCACCCGGTGGCATACCACTCAGAGACCCTTTCAGAAGCCAAAATCAATTATAATTCCGACGAAAAAGAATTCTAGAGCTTCGTGCAAGATTTGAAGCAATGGTGCTATTATATTTTGGGAAAAGAAACCATTTTGTGTGTAGATCACCACCTACTCATATTCATCAACTCACAAAGTAAAATGCAGGAATAGAGACATATAAAGTGGGCAACCTACATACATCAATTTCATATTGTCACCAAATACAAGAAGGGAGTCACTAACAAGATGGCGTACTTATTAAGTCGACCACGAGTGTAGGTCATGCATGTCTTAGCATTGAGATATGTGACATATAACACATAGAAAGGAATTAATGAATTAGATCTATCCTTTAAAGATATTTGGGTAGAATTGCAACAACCATCAATCAAATGCCTTTTCTTTATTATAACATATGGGAGGGATGGATCTAGCGCCTCAACCAACTCTGCATCCCATAATTTGAGGATCGTTTGATTCTCATCAAATAGGCACATGCTTCATCCTACAACAAAAACTTTAGTACATCTAAAACAATTTTCAACTTCCAATGCCACTTCTATTGGCCAACTATGTCTAGACAGGTGGAATGCTTCATTCACACATATTCACTATATTCTCAAAGTAAACCTTCTAATCACAAGAATAGTCTCTATCAGCCCTTACCCATCTTCTCCCACCCATGGGAATGTATTTATATGGACCTTTTGAGTGGCCTCCTTACTATGCTGTGAAAGCACAATGTCACTTGGGTCATTGTCTGACATTTCTAAAAAATGGCAATCTTCCTCCCCTACCATAAGACCACTATTGCATCTCAAACTATTGATATTTCCTTATGACATATTTGGCCACACTTTGGACTACTCAGTAGCATCATTTATGATAGAGACTCCCGCTTCTTTATCACTTGTTTGTGTACACTTTGGAATTTAGTAGGGTGTCAACTTCATTTTTCCACAACTTTTCACACCTAGACCGACAGTCAAACAAAGGTGGTCAATCATACCTTGTTCCATGCACTTCACATATATTTCGTAAATAATAAGTAGTGGAATTCCTAAATCCATATCATACAACACAACTACAAAAAGGCCACACACTCTTCCATTGGTTTCTTTCCATTCATGGTCTGTCTTGGATTCCAGCACCTTTCTCCCACAAATAAGACTTTCATTTTGGCTCCGTCTAGATCAACACATCAACATTGAGAACAAAAGTCTACCCATAGTTTTTTTCATAATTGATCGAAGAAACACACTCAAGTTTCACCTTCCTTCAAGAAACACAAGATTGTACCAACCATCGTCATGAAAAGTAGTGTAGTCCCTTGACATTCCAACCAGTGGACCAAGTGTGGCTACAAATGGATAAACAATGCTTCAAAGGACGTCATCACCAACTGCATCCCTTATAGTATGGACCCTATACAGTCTTGGAACACATTGAAGAGAATGAGTATCATCATTTGGAACTTCTATCACATTTGGGCATAAATGATGTTCTCAACGTCAACAACTTAAATTTGTTTGAGTCGCCAATCCTCGAAGATGCAATAATAGTCCAACATCCAATGGACAATATTCTTGACTATCAACCTCCTCTACTCCATGATAAAATTATGGATATGAAGAACAAGACTACATGTCAATAAAAACATGTTTCATACCTGGTCAAAAAACAAGGAAAAACTTTAGTGCACGCCAATTGGATGACAACCGAGACACTATAATGAAAGTTTCCTCTATTGTTGGTTGAAGCAAGCACACTTCCAGATATAAATAGGGAGGAATTGGGACAACGTGAAGGGTTTCCACCTTCCTTGGAAAACCATTAGAAGATAATTAACATTTAGTCAGTAACTACTTTTGTAATCCTCTCACACCATTCCAGTTGAGAAAGGTGTTGCTAAATAATTATGACTATGTCAGTTTTGGTTAGTCCATATTTTTGTAAATTCCCTTTGCTAGTATAGTTGAGCAAGGTGATTCATAAATAAGTTAGTGAGTTAGTGTTTTTCAGTCCCTTGCTGCAGAAATAATCCTCACTATTCTAAGTGCACAAATAGATGCAGAGAATGAAGAAGCAATGTCTATTTTAATTGCAAGAAATGCAGAGTAATGAAGTCTCCCTGCATAGTATTAAAGGGCATATCTCTCTCTGGAATAGTTGATGAAGTTTTTATGATCAATTCCTGTTCTTTTGTTTTCTAAATCAATTTCTTGTATGTGAGTGTTTTCTATGAGTTTTTGTTGTGCACCAAGTGGAACTAGTGCGCCCTTTCTCTAGATCGCTATTGCATATCATAGGGGCTATATGCATTATATGAGTTAAAACGGTTAGGTGTTATCATTTATAGGGGTTATAATAGTCATACATGTTAGGATTTTAGGAGTTAGTGTTGATTATGGTTATCATAAGGTGTTATGATGTTTATGGATTATATTGATAGAGGCTATAAGTTTTTAGGGGATATGGGCTAAATTGGAGGTTATATTGGGTTAGAGATGATAATTGTTATAGGTATTAAGGATTATAATGGTTAAATAGATTAGCATTAAAGGATATATGTTCTAGTGTTATGGTTTATAAGAGTCGTGGGATATATGACTTGAGGTCTATATTAAATTTTTTTAAAGATGAGGGTTTATACAAACTACATGTGAGTATTCATCGATATTATGTGTTGGGGTTATATATGTTAGGGAATARTGTTTACAAGGTTTGGAATTTAGGAGCTATATAGGTTAAAATGGTTTAGGATTACAAGTTTATATGGATTAGGGTTTAGATTTATTATAAATGTTAAAGACTAATTATAATAGGGGTTATATGGTTTAATGTTATAGGATTTATAAGTGTGACGAGTTAGATGAGTTATTATTATAAGGTCAATGAGGTTAAGGGAAATAATGGTTGAAAAAGCAAGGTGTTATATGAGTTAGATGTCACATTATGGATTCTAAGGGTGATAAGGGTTATATGGGTTACGAGTCAAGGGATATAGGGTAGAATCTTATAAGGGTAAGGGATTATAAGGATTGGTTGTTATACGGATTTATGATATAAGGGTTTAGGTAATAGGGATTCAAAGGTTATAGGGTTAAGGTTTAGTGGATATAAGGATTATAAGTCTTACATACATTAGTGTTATACGTGTTAGCAGTTAAGGGTTATAAGGATTTGGAGTTATGTTGTAGGTTATAAGGGTTAATTATGCAAATTTTTAAAGGTAATTATAAAGTTTAGGTGTTATGGGTTCATTATTATTAGATTTTAAGAGTCTTAACTTTTTGAGATTAAAGGTGATACACTATAGGATGAAAGAGTTTATCTACATTATAGATATTGTGATGCTTAACTGTCATGGTGATTAAGGGTTAGTATAAGTTATAGGGATTAGTGGTAACATGTTATATGGATTAATTTTATAGCTACTTACTCATTTGTGGGTTGCACGGTACATGGATTATGATTTAGGTGATAAAAAATATTAGGAGTTAAGGTTTATTGAGGTTAGACATTATGAGCTACATGTGTTTGTGGTTGAAGATTATGGGTTATATAGGTTAGGACTTCTATAATTGACAATGATTTATGGATTATATTATAGGGACATAATGAGTATTAATTATGAGATATGGGTTATTGGGATTATTTATGTTAGATATTATATCAAAGATTACAGGATGTCTATGGTTTTTCTATTAAAGGTCATAGTGGATAAGGGTTATATATATTATAGAAGTTATGGGTTGGCGATTATGTATGTTCTAAGGATTAATGATATGATTATTTGACACCTATAGGGTTTAATAATTATATGGTCTAAGGATTAATGATATGATGATTTAAAACCTATAGGGTTTAAGAATTATATGGGTTAAGAGTTATAGGTGTTATGATTTATTTAATAAGGGTTTAGGTGTAAGAGGTTATTAAAATTGCGGTTTAGGAGTTTTGAGTTTTGAGATTAATGGTTATAAGCTAGTAGTTAGGGGTTATATGGATTTGGTTTTGTAACACTTAGGTGTTAAAATAAATAGGCGTTGATAGTTATATGGGTTAGTTATTTTATCGGTTATATGGCTTATGAATTATATAATTAATTATAAGGATTATAAATTATATTATAAATTAAGGTTTAAATGGATTAGAAATAGGGTTAATTTTGGTTATACGATTAATACAAGTGGTGACTTGTTTTATTGAGATTATAGGTCAAATTAGGATTATAGTGTTTATCTAGGTTGTTGGAAAAATATTCTACGAGTTAAGGAGTATATGGGTTAAGGGTGATCAATGTTACAAGGGTTACTAGTGATCCAATTATACATATTTTGGGGTATAAGGGTTATATATGTATAGGATTTTGAGAATATAAGGTTTATAGTGGAGAGCGGTAAGAGAAACGGGTTATAATGGTTAGGGAATATATAGATTAAAGTTATAAGAGGTTACAAGCTTTAAAGGTTCTAAATCTTTAGAGTTAAAGGGATTGTGGATTATATAAGTTATAAAATTTATGTGTTGGGGGTTATAAGGGTTATTAGTTATAGGTGTTAAGGGTTATAAGTGTTACAATTTATATCGATTATAGTGATTAAGGGTTATGGAGGTAAGGGTGATAATTGTTATAGGGGTCGAGGGTTGTAGGGCTAAGAGTTATATCCAAAGATATAAAATATATCGGTGATAGGGGTTATAAGTGTTATGTTTTATAATAGATAATGGTTATAAGGGTTTAGGGGAAGAGGTTATAAGTGCTAATTATGGATTAGGGATATAGGTTTTAAGGGTTAATGGTTATAATATTGGTATTTAGTGGTTACATGGGATAATTATTATAGGTTATATGTGTTATGGGTTTTAAGATATAAATGTTATAGGGATTTGGGAGTAAGGGGTTATAGGTGTTAGAGGTTAAGGGTTCTAAGGCTTTGGATTTATTTAATAGACTATAAGGGTTGATTTATGGGTTATAAGGGTTAAGCATGCATTTCTTTAAAGGTAATTATAAGGTTTAGGTATTATGGGTTCATTATTATTAGATTTTAAGGGTTTTAACTTCTTGATATTAAAGGTGATACACTATAGGAGAGTTTATTGACATTATAAATATTATGATGCTTAGCAGTCATGGTGGTTAATGGTTATAGGGATTAGTGGTTAAACATTGTATGGATTACTGTTATAGATACTCAATCATATTTGGGTTGCAAGGTATAAAGATTATGATTTAGGTGTTAAAAATATTAGGAGTTAAGAGTTATTGAGGTTAGACATTATGAGTTACATGTGTTTTTGGTTGAATATTATGGGTTATATAGGTTAGGGGTTCTAACATTGACAATGGTTAGGGATTATATTATAGGAACATAATGAGTAAAAATTACGAGCTATGGGTTATAAGGGTTATTTAAGTTAGATATTATATTAAATATTAGAGGTGATAGGAGTTGTATGGTTTTTCTATTAACAATCATAGTGGATAAAGGTTATAGATATTTTATAAGTTAGGGGTTGGTGATTCTATATCTTCTAAGGATTAATGATATTATGAGTTAACACTTATAGGGTTTAAGAATTATATGGGTTAAGAGTTATATGTGTTAGGAGTTATTTAGTAAGGAGTTAGGTGTAAGAGTTATTAAAGTTAGGGTTTAGGAGTTAGGATTTTTGAGATTAAAGGTTATAAGCTAGTAATTAGATGTTATATGGATTAGAGTTTGTAATGGTGAGGTGTTATAAGGGTTAGGGGTTTTAGTGTCATGGGTTAAGCATAGGGTGTCCACAATTATATAGGTTATGAATTACATTATTAATTATAAGGGTTAGGAATTATATTAGAAATTAGTGTTTAAATGTATTATATACAGGGGCAATTTTAGTTATATGGGTAATACATGTGGTGACTAGGTTAATTAAATTTATAGGTCAAATTAGGGTTAGAGTGGTTATTTACGTTTTTGGAAAAACGTTCTACTAGTTAAGGAGTAAATGGGTTAAGAGTCATATGTGTTACAAGGGTCACTAGTGATATACTTATACATATTTTGGGTTATAAGGCTTATATATGTATAGGCTTTTATAAATATAGGGTTTATAATGGAAAGGGGTAAGAGCAATGAATTATAATGGTTAGGGAATATATAGATTAATGTGATTAAAGGTTACAAGATTTAAAGGTTCTAAGTACTTAGTTAAATGGATTGTGGATTATACAAGTTATGTGTTGGGGGTTATAGGGATTAGTAGTTATAGATGTTAAGGGTTATAAGTGTTACAATTAATATTGATTGTAGTGATTAAGGGTTATGGAGGTAAGGGTGATAACTATTATAGGGGTCAAGGGTTGTAGAGGTAAGAGTTATATTCAAAGATATAAAAGATGTGGGTCACAAGGGTTATAAGTGTTATGTTTTATAATAGCTAATGGTTATAAGGGTTTAGGGGAAGAGGTTATAGGTGTTAATTATAGATTATGGATATAGGTATCAAGGGTTAATGGTTATAATATTGGCATTTAGGGGCTACATGGGATCATTATTATGGGTTATATGTGTTTGGGGTTTTAGGATATAAAGGCTATAGGGATTTGGGAGTAAGGGGTTAAATAGTCAGGAGATAAATTAATAATAAAGATGAGGTGTTATGGGTTATAAGGATTATAAATAATAGATGATATAAAGGTTGAGGGTTTACAAGGGTTATGGTTAGGTGGTCTAAAGGTGATATTAGTTAGTATATGTGTTAGTATTTATAGTCGTTAACAATATGGTGATATGGGTGTTAGCAATATGGGTGTAATTGACACATGTACATGACTTTGCTGGGTTACAGTCTCCTTATATTAGCTTTACTTAGTTTCTTCATGCATAATTAAATATGGGTAAAACACATTATTCTGAATATCAAGAGGACCTAGAAACAACTGAATACCAAGAGATCAAAGTTCATCCTAATCATTTTGTTCAATTCAACTTCCTCCATTTATTGGAGAAGTCCGAGTGGGTGGTCCATCTGGATAATTTCATCCCTCTCTACATAACATAGACTAAAGACTAAGTTCATTCTATGAGCAGTCAACAGCCTGGGAACAGGATGAGATAAAAAATGAATTATGCCTCTTATCTGCCTACACACCCGCTCAAAACTAAAACTAGAAACAAAAAATACTCATGAAATTGTAAATGGTGAAATCGGTTCTTCCCAAGCTTTGATTCCAGGGAGAGATTGGAGCAATGTGCCCCACCTAGATTACAAATATACTTCTACAGTGGCCACCTCTCCTAAGCTCCCCACAGACAGTGCTGCAGAGGTAGCGCAGAGGACTGTGGGCTGCAATAAAATTACGAGAATAAGAAGGACGAGGGATAGTGTATATGGAGAAGATTAGCCATAAGAAGATGATTGTAGAAGCTAGGAGCGATAGAGATAGGTTTGAAATCAATCAACCACTCCAATGGGGTATTTGACAAAGTTTGACACCTTACACTAGGAATGGGGTCTTTGACAAAGTTTGACACCTTACACTAGGAAAGGGTAATAGCACGAGGAGATCAGTCACCTGAAAGACTTGTTGGAAGCATGTTGGAAGCATTCAGAAATTATAAAGTCAAACCCCATGGACCCTATCCTTCTAAAATATCCTTATATGGATAAAACATTGTTTTCAGATCGTGTATTTATGTTGCCTAGCATTCGAACCTGTTTGAATTTGTTTTACTTTTTTAAGTTAAATGGTTACTTTTATTTTTAAAACTACATAATAATATAAAATATTATATATATATATATATATATATATATATATATATCGAATAATACATAATATTATAAATTACGGTAATAAACTATTTACGCCTCCTCACTGTGCCCTCCTAACGAAGGACCTTAACTATTTACGCCCCCTCACCTGCGAAATCCTTTCCATTTGCGCACCTCGCTTCCGATTGGACCCTGCGGGAAGAGGTAGAGATGGAAATGGGAGCTGGGGAAGGGAAGCTGGAATATGAAGGGATGCTTTGGGCTCTCTCCATATAGGTGGGATTTAAATTTTAAAATATCTATTTAAAATTGAAATAATAATAATAAATCAGATCTATCAAATTAATTAGTTTAAAAATTTTAGATTATAATTAAATAATTTACTTAATTAATAATTATAAAAAATATTAATTTATAAAAAAAATTGTAACAATTTTCATACTTATTTATAACAAGGTTGTAAGGCAACTTATATAAGTAAGTATAATGAAATAAGAGTTGTACATATGCATTAAATATTATATAAAAAAATATGATATTTTTTTAGAAAATATGAAATAAGAGTTGTACATGCTTATTTTTCTAGCATGCATTAAATTGTTTTCTTACTTTAATGTTATCCAAGTAATATAGAAGATTAAAAACCTATATTGATATGTACCTGACCGCACATTTGGTAGATTGAGAGGATGCATATTTGGTACCTTCACATACAGCCGTAGCAAAATCGGTGGCAAGTGGAGACATAATCTAAGCTAGAATAAGACTTCAACTTATGAACCAATCACATTAGAGATAAAATATTTAAATGGATTTAAATTTATAGTTAATGGGAAAGTAATGTATATTCAACGTTAATCAATTGCTATATAGAGTTCCTATTGAGAAATAAATGAATATTTTTATTTAATTTTTAAATAATTCATATATTTCCTTTTAAAATGATTTTTATATTTAATAAGTGTACATTTAAAAATTATATTTATTATACAATACAGTGGAGTGGATCTAATTGTTAAGAACATGTGTTTTTTCTTAATAGGTTATAAGTTCAAATCTAAAAGAAGTAGGGTATGTATACCTTATTATTATTATTATAAAAACTTATTCAATAAAGTTATGAATTAATAATCAAATAAAAAATATATATTTATCTTAGAAACTAATATTTAAATTTAAAGAACATAAAATTCAAGTAGTTAAAATTTAATAAATTTTATACACCATAAATTTATAAAAAATAAACACCTACATATTATTGAAATAATAAAAAAGTAAAAATAAAATAAAATATATTTGTTATTTATTTTTTATAAATTACATTATGAAGGTCTCAAAGGTCTCCTTATAAGTGCACTCTTACTCAATAACTCTATTTCTTTGTTATGATTAAAAGTTATGATCAAACGTTATCACAGATGTGTGAAGCGTAACATTAGAGCTTTCAATAGAATGCAAATGATATGCAAAAAGAACAAAAATAAAAACATAAAAAAACAAAACATAAAACAACTCTATATATAATTATTATTCTAAAACTCACTAATCACAACCTAGTTCCATAGGTCATCTTCCCTGCATTTTTGCCCTTTTTTTTTTATCATTTTCTCTCAAGTGCTATATGCTTGCCTTTTTCTACAACGTCCATGTTTACATATGTCTAATATCTATCTTGTATTGTGATTAAATGTTAATTAATCTTAATATAATTTGTGTATTATGTATGAATGGCCATAAAAGTGTTTAGGGGAGGCATGTGTTATAAAAGAGTTTTAGGGATGCATGTTAATGGAGACAATTTTGTATTATGGTTGAATAAATATAAAATGATATTGTGGTAGAGAAGGGTTTATCCAACTTTTATTTATCAAAAGACTTTGGACTATGTCTTAGTGGTTTTATTTTTTTTTGAAATATTTGAATTGTATCATAGTAGTTGAGATATAGAGCTATCATGTAAACATGTTTGAATTTAAGCTTACTAAATCTTTATGTGTAGATTTCTCATATGGGTGAAGAAATATATATAACCTCTAGAATTAATTTCTAGAGCTAATAGTGAAGGTGGTTCTGCAACTACTAGATCTTGGTATCTATCTCTATTTGGAAGCAAACAAAGAAAAAATGGTTTTGGCACAAGCCTAACTACTACTATTGGTTCTGTAGGTTCTAACAAAGGTCAAACAAGATCCGGATATATAACTGAGGGAAACACTTAACCTCCTGCTAGACATGATTAATAGGTGGGTGTGAAGTCGAATTGGAGCGTAGTTGACCGGTCAACTTAAACTATTGATGTTGAATTGAACAAATTGGAGTTATGATCCCATAATCGAAAGCAAAATCAGTTTACAAAATTTAGAAAATCATTAAAAAAATCTACATTTATGCTCCCCTCTTTCTAACCACCCAAAAATTGAAAATTGAATCTTTGGCCCTCTTTAAGGTTGCCTACAAGATGAGTATGGAATTTATTCCCAGGAGGTAAGATGTTGAGGAAGAATGGTAGTTGATCTGTATCCGAGTGATCTTCATAACTCTAAAAAATACAATATTTATCTTGAAGGTGTGGCCACCGTGTTGATATTGTTATGGATGGAAATTAGAGGCAGTGTTGACTATAACAACAAGAAATCTCCTTGCATTCACCATTGTAAAAATGGGTTTTCCACCCAGAATTCACCCCTTGTGATATCCAGCCTCTACAACAAAGAATGGACCCCTTCGTCACAACCCTTCGACCCATATTGATCACAACTCTCCCAACAAATGAGGTGACTTCTCCCAACAATAAAAAATCGACCCAGATTGACCCCAAAAACTAAGAAATACACCTAGAAGAAAACTCGACCATCCAACAGAATAACTCAGGCCAGTCAAGGAGGAAAAAACACTGTAAAATACCACCCTTGAAAGTTCTCGTAACTCCCACCCAAATTTCTAAGTTTTCTTTAATTTTTGTCTCTGAGGTATTCTGTCAAATAGTTTACTCATTAACTCTTGTAGATGCAATATTGTGTGTTCCCACAATTATATTTACTCAAGCAATTAAAATACAAGTGCTCCTCTTTTCCAATAAAAGAACAGTAACAAAACAACTATACTAGGCATATATGACAACAAAAAACATTGGCATTCTAGCCCATTTATTTACTACATAAAAATGATAAATAATCATACTCTAGTAAGCTATCATTGATACAGAATTGACCTCATAACAATGAAACTAAAAAGATTTGATATAGATGAGAATGGTTTTTTTAAGTCTGATTCATATGGACTTGTCCTTCCTATCATATGTGAAATACAACTTCAGCCAGATAAGGGTGGCCCCAAACAACATACAAATCAACTCCTGCAATGGAAGATATAACCCAATGCTAAAGAGGAGTGATTTGCCTATCAAGAATATGAGGATAAATGTGCCCAGTCTAAGTGGAAATACACCCAGCTTGAAAGAAACTATGTGCAACCTCAATATGAAGTGCCCAATAAGGTAAATTTTCTTTCTTTATTCAGGAATATGTGCTCTATTCCCAAAATTCTATCTTTTGTATTCAAATATACGCCCAACCACTATTAGTTTTTCCTCCCCTACATAATAGATGTGCACAAGTTATGAAATAAGTGCATCTAGGGAATAAATTTGACCCTCAGAGTGGGAATCAGTCCCTAGGGTACTTCACACAACCCCCAACTAAGTATGTAGACAACACAATGAAAGATTCACCTCTCAAGGGAAATTCGACCCACCAAGCAGTGAACTCAACCACCACACTGGGAAATTTGTCCCTCAAAGCCCACAGTTGTAGAGGAACATGCTCTCATACCACTGTAATATCCCATGGATAATAAACTATGGTTTTGAATAAAATATAAATTGTATTGCATTAACTTGGCTGCAAACCCTTATAATTTCGTCAAAAACATTTTGATACACACCAAATACACATAAAATGGGAGAGATAAGATGGGCATTTTGTTATTATGAAAACTATGAATACAACCATATAAATCATAAATGGCTGCTAGGGAAGCTACAACACACTAATAACAACATAAAATCATAACTTGGAACAATGCCATAGACTCTCCAATAGAATGTTTAAGATGAAACTAGAAATGAAGCTCCAATGAAGATCCTAGTTGAATCTTCCTCCTTGTCTAACTAGGGTGGATGGTTTCACCACCGAAGCCAAACTCCCATGAAAGGGTTTTTCCAAAACCCTGATGAAAACCATGGCTCACTCAGAACTACACGAGAAAATGATCAAATCCAATCTACCCAAATGACCTTCTCTCCTCTCCTTTTAAAGGATCTGTGGATCTTTCTAGAGAGATATAACCCAACCTTCTCAAAGCTTCTAGAATAGCACTTTATTTAATAAAGTGACTTTATAAATTTATTTTGATTAAGTCACTTAAAATTAAATAATAATTAATTAAATATTAGTTACCAAATTTAACTTTAGGCAACATAATGAAATATTTAATTTTTAGAAAAAGGGGACATTACACAGTGCCAATTCCTTCATTCCAGTTCCTTCGCGTCAGTTCCTCCATCCCAGTTCCTTCATGTCAGTTCCTTCATGCTAGCTGCAGTGCTAGTTATAGTGCTAGTTGCAGTGCAAGTTGCAACACTAGCTGTAGTGACAACACGAGTTGTAGTACCAATTGCAGTGAATGTTTCTGTGAAGTATTGGGACTAATTTATAGGTATCCTAGTGCTCCCTAACCTAGCGCATCTCCTGGTGCTCTCAACCATAAAAAATGTCAAAGTCAATGTTTGACTAGTCAAAGTCAATGTTTGACTAGTCAAAGTCAACATTTGACTACTCAAATTCAAATTTTGACTTGTCAAATTCAAGGCTTGACTTGTCAAAGTCAAAATATTGTTCATGGTCAAAGTCAAAGAAAGTCATGACTTCCTCCATAAAATTAGAGTGGTGCAGTAGAAGCATGGTCTCTTGGTAAAGCATGGAAGACAAGCATTGACATCATCCTTGCAAAGAACAAAGGGAAAAATTATGGAACCATAGACTGAAGAGCATGCATCAAATGATGAAGAGTTTGATTTTTGGAGCTTCCAAGCACATGAAGGTGGAGTAGGAGAAACAATAAAAAGAAACTACAACATATATGAATCTATGGAAAGAAAAAGGGATCTTTATCCAAGAAACAATCATAGAGCCATAAAGATCTTAGATATAATACATTAAAAGGAACAACACACTCTCCAGGTTGGAAAGAATACATGTCTAAAAAAAAAAAAACTCAAGCAAAACAATAGAGAGACTCCAACTTTGCATATCAGGTTTGATATTTTATTATTGCTTTTTAAGTGAGTATTTCAATTCTTTAGATTTTAATAATGCTAGGAACAAATGAATACTTAGTAGCATGTACTATTAATGTACATGCTTATTGAAATTAATTGTAATATGAACTAACATGTCCTCGAGGATATATTTCTTGATCTTGTTCTTAGGCATGACACCTTGGTAATGTTATAATGAATTACCATGAAATTGATATGTTCTTATATAAAATGATATTATAATGGAAATACTTTTTCTCTTGTTGTTTATGTTTCGGGTAAGTTATCCTACGTATTCCAGGAAGGTTACCACATAAAAGAAAGACCTCAGAGGGAGTCAAACTTCAGACGGAGTCAATGATGAGGAAGAAGCAAGGTTTCATGACACTTTGCATGATGCATAGGGACATGCAATAGATGGAAGCGTGGTTCGAGGATTCTCTTAGTTGGGCCTTTGTGTTGATTTGTAGGCCTTTGTGTTGATTTGTAGGCTTTGTGTTGAGTTGTAGGCCTTGTGCCAAGTTGTAGGTTTTGTGTCGAGTTGTAGGCCTTGTGTCGAGTTTTAGGACTTGTGTCAAGTTGCAGGATTCATGCCTAGTTGTAGGCCTTGTTCCAATTTGTAGGCTTTGTGTCGAGTTGTAGGCTTCATTTCGATTTGTAGGCCTTGTGTCGAGTTGTAGGCTTCATGTCGAGTTGTAGGCTACTCTAGTGAGATGGTATGGTATGTCGAGTTATTTCTACAGTAGTGATAGAGTCCCGTACGCTAGTAGCGTAGTTGAGAACTTGTATGGATGTGATGGTGTTGCTTGTAATATGATATCAATGATCATGAGATATCCTATGTAGCTCTGGTGATGCTATCGGTTTACAAGACCATGTAGGTATTTCCCATGCCATGTGAGATGGATGGATAGTGAAGATAGTAATGATGATACTCATGACATGGGTTAGAACGTCATGCGGGTGTATCCCATGATGTTGATGGTGACACACACTACGATATGTAGCTCTAGTGTTATCTAGTGAGTTGTGGCCCCTAGAAGAAATTGAATGGTCCACATGGGCATATCCATGTGTGACGTAATGATGCTACAAGTAGTATGGTCTGCATAACCATGAAGAGAGGATAATGGCATAACAAACAAGGCTATGAAGACCATAAATGAACATCATGATTAAATACCTCCCTAGATAAGAGGGAGTGTTTATTTTTTGGTACTGTGGGAGATATTAACCTCCATGGATAAAAATTTGACTAGAATAGAATATTCTAGAAGAAAGAGAAAATGTAAACAGATGTGTGAAAACCTTGGAAGACAATTCGGCTCAGCAAAATAAGTAATATTGAAGTACATGTTCACATGGCCAGATTAGTATAAATAGAAGTTGATTGAACTCATTTTGTAACACACTCACACTCAATAAAGTGGTGCACAATTCTAGACGAAGAGTGCAGATGTAATGACTACAACTGGGTACTAATCTTGGTCTGTGGTTTGTGACTTTCTACTTGGTGCACTACCTTAGGAGAAAGTTGCGCTCTCTCTCTTGGTTATATGTTGGGAATAGTGTTGCTTCCAGAATCATTCCATCTGTCAAAGGTTACAGTGCTCGAGGGTGGTTGTGCACCTATGGTTGGGTGACAATATTGTGATATTGGCTATGGTTAAATGACACAACATTCTAACAACATCCTCCCTAGAAGTTTGACGGTGAAAACATAATTCTCGTAATGTAAGGGATCACATGGATTCCAAGAATGCTCCTCCATGATAAACACTTTAGAACATTATCAATCCTCGCGTCTAGCACAACCTACAAGATCCATGAGGTGTTCTATTTGTAGGGTCTGAAGCACACTAATGACTAGTCTCACCTCAACACCCATCCCAATCCTAATGATCAACCTATCAAGAAAGTACCTTAGCATTATTAACCAATGGAAAAAACCAACATATGATTGGATTTATCTACTAACTATTTAATTTGAGGTCAATAACGAAGCATATATGCATATATAATTGAGTAATTAGTACCCCCACAAAGCCAAGTTAACAATTTTATTTATTATCCTTAGGAAAGGGCCTTGTTTCTCATTTTTGTAACATTGTACCATTTTTTATTCATATATTGAATCATCCAAATAACACTTAATTGTTGAATTGGTAAACCTTCCACCTGCATTAAAGGTGGAGTAATTTAATTTATATATGTGTTATTTATTTAGAATTGTGATAATGAAATTCAATACTATTATTTATTATTAATAAGTGTTATAAATTTAAATACAGTGTCTCTTTACACTTTGAATGATGATGATGATTAACTTCCACTAAGATCTAATTGGTCTACCCATTACATACAATGAATTAAAAAGTAAAATAATTTTATTATTCATCTAATATTTAAAAAAAAAAAAAAAAAACTTTTAATTAAAATGAATAATTCCAAAACATTTTTTATAACAATATTTAGATAAAATACATCAAAATATATTAAAATTAAAATGTACATTTAGATAAAACTTATTTAAATATCAGTAACTTAGAACCATGAATTATATATAATTGTTTTACCATAGTACACATATTATAAATTTAGAACCATGAATTGTATATAATTATTTTACCATAGTAGACATTATAAATTAAAAAAATATATATGATGAATTTATTTAAAAATAGAAATGGAACTTAAAAATGAAATTCATACCATGAATTGTATATAGTTATTTGACAATAGTAGACATATTGCAAATCTTGATGTTTGATTCAAAAAAATGAAAATGTAAAAGCTTAGAACTTAAGTGAGTAAGTTATTTCTCAAACATGCTACAAATCATAATTATTTACACACTAAAACTTAATAATTTTAAATTCAAATACATTTACATAAAAACTCTATATCTAACCCCTAAACCCTAATCCAAACTTTTCTTAAAAAAAATAAAATCTCAAAACAAAACCATTCCAATAACAACTCACCATCTTTTTGTGATTATTTAAACATGATACTAACATCATCCCATTAACCTACCTCTTCAAGGTCTTTTATGATCGCATTAACTTGCTTCTTAAACCCTTTTATGACCGTTCAAACATAAGACACAGAAGATACTAAGATTCATGACCATTTAAACATGATACAAAGACATACATTCAAACGTATGTAGATATGGACCGTGAAGAAAAAGCAAACGACATAACCGTTGGAGAAGAAATGGAAAAAGCAAAACGTATGTAGATATGGACCGTGAAGAAAAAGCAAACCATATAACCGTTGGAGAGGAAATGGAAAAAGCAAACGATATAGCCGTTGGAGAAAAAAATTTAAAAGCAAGTCGCTGAGGTGAAAACTCTTGGGGATGGAAGCTATAAATCCTTCTCAATATTGGTATCTGCCCAACGATTAAGCTTTCAATTCTAGAATCGTGCTCCAGACAGAACAGTTGTTAGGACTTGGGCCTAATCCAAAATACATCGAACGCTGCTATGGAGAAATGCACCAAAGGTTAATTTGCTTGGATTTTTTCTGTTATGCAGTTTTCTTATTAATCTCCTCATGAATTTTCATGGACTAACGCTATAATTTTGATCTTGGCAGTCTCTGTGTAAAACCTGCGGTTCAAGAAGATTAGGATGCGTTAGCAAGAGAAAGCTCAACAAACGCAAGCAACAAGATCGGATCAGAGCATCTTCGGTATGTCTTCTATATCTATTTGATATTTGTCGTTATAAAATATCCTTAACAAAAATATTAAATTAGGGTTTTCTACGGATTACTTGTTTGTTTAAATAGCAGACTGGTGTCCTTCCGCATCAACACCTAGTAAATTAGGGTTTCCTTATGTTTTAATCGATCTTACATGGAAATCCTACTCCTGCATGAACTACAAACCCAGTTGAATCTTTTTTATTAGAAACTAAAGAATCAGTAGAGATCGAATAAAGAGATTAAAACAAGAAAGCCCCCTCTCTTTATTTTTCTTTTGTCTTTTTTTACATGTATCTGTCTTTATTTCTTTCTATGTGTGTCTGTTGGTCTTTGGGCCAATTGATCACTGTACTTCCTTATACTTATAATTATAACGAATGGAAGAGTGGCTCTCTGTGTTGTGCTTATCATTAGTCTCACTTTTTCTCTTTTACTTTTGCTCCTTATCCAATATGTGGGTTGAATCATTCTGGTGGCTGTATATCCCTGTTCACTGAACCTGCACGATGTTAGACGAATAAGTTGCTCCGCGATTTATTCCGTGATTTCCTCCGCGATTTCCTTAGTTAACTGTCAAATTGTTGTTTCTTGTTTTCATCGCCGAGTAAGACTGTGAGTTGCTTCGTTATTTACGAAGCATTAGTTGCATG
>ML778922.1:1201507-1214119 GCA_009831015.1 Picea engelmannii | reverse complement strand
ATCTGTGTGGTGTTTTCTGTGATCGCAGATCTGTTTTCGTTCTGTCCTAAAATTCGTTTTCTGTTCCTCTGTTCCTGCAATTCGTTTTCTGCATTTTCTGTTTTGCAGCAATCCGTTTTCTGTGGCTGCAGATTTGTTTTTCACACGAGTCTTATCAAATGATAAGCCCTGCATATATATCTTTTTCTATAACTATAAGATTATATCAAATGATCAGCCCTGGATCTTATCTTTGTCTATAGCTATAAGAGTCTTGTCAAATGATCATCCCTGGATCTTTATTGTCTATAAGATTATATTTGTGGTCTAGATCTACCTTTTCACGATTAATGGATGATTTCCCTTCAGATTTCACGATTTTGTGAAGTTTTTGATCCATCATTCTTGGTTTCATGCGGGAGAGTGGACCTGTAGTCACTCACTTAGCCATCTTCTCCAAAGAACTGAGTGCATAGTTTTAGCTCATAACCCCTCAGTTTCAAAGTCTGTCTCATCATCTTGTTTGTTGTAGCCATTCATAATACTTAAGAGTAATCGACGCTCTTACAGGACATCTTCAGTATTCAACTTCAATCGCAACAAACGCCTATGATTTCAAACATATGGTCCTTAAATCGCAACAAACGCCTATCACTCTTATCGTTTTGATTGAGTTAAATTTGAAATTAATTTAACTTTATGAGATGCCTCTGGTTGTCCTATCATTGTCTCTGATCGTCTCCAGCGTCAATCCCTTGTTATAAATGATAATAGTAGAGGTAGTAATATAGAGCCCCCTCTAAATCAGGTCAAACTTGTTAGGACATTGTCTTGCATGTACTTTAACCATATCTAAAATTCCTACCAAGAGAAGATTTGTTTATTATATTATTAAGATAATATATATATATATATATATATATATATATATATATATATATAAACCATTCTCTTCTATTTCTCACTAAGCTCGTTCGGGCTTTGAACTTAAACTGATAGACGGGGGCAACTTGTTGACTAGTAGTTCTAAATTTAGACATATAACCAAAAATGTCCCAGGAAGACCTCACCGCCCTATGTTTATTATTATATTTGATAGTCCTCTTTTTATTATTATTATATTTGATAGCCCAATCTTGAAAGAAAGAAAACCCTTGCCTTTTGAATTTGGCTACATTTGTCTTCTAATCTCCAAACTTAGGACAATGCTCCAACCATTACAATAGTAGCTTCCTGGTTTGTGAGATTTAAATTAGACGCTGTAGACATTGATTTGTTGTACGTAGTGGTGGATGGAAGTAAATGCATGCATATACATCGTTCGATATCTTTACATATATTTTTCCATTAATGAGTTGGAACTAATGCTTATACATCGTTGGATACTTATACATCGTTGTATATCTGTATATATATTTTGCCATTATTATGATTATTTTGTCATTAATGATTGGAACCAAAATTTTCATTAAGACTGATTATGATTATCCTGTCCTTTTTCGTTTCAAACTTCAGACTTGATAGGTGGGGAGATTATCTCTGCTATACTTAACTACCACATAACATCCATAATACTGTTGGCCAATGCTCTCTCATTTCTTTTGTTTCTCTACCATCGCCTGTATCAAAATATAATGATAAAAACCCAAATAGAAACCAGGCATGTCGAGCGCTTACTTCTAACTAAATTCAATCATGCTTTGTTAAATTCAACACTGTAATTTCTATTATTAGCAGACTCTGATTTGATTCGAGTACAATATGGTAAATGAACTCCACCTATTTAAGCATTCAGGATCTCAAACAACTGCTATGTAATGGAGTTTCAGAGTCGAATCCCAATCCCAATAACATGTAGGAGGCTGACAAAATTTAGATCGTGAAACCCAGGAAAACCTGTTGATAAAAAATGCCAGTGGGTGTGCTCGCTAACTGTTGGATTGACTCCTGATTGATCGATCGACTTTGTGGGAAATCGAAGTATAGAAACGAAAAAGCAAAGGTGAAAGAAAAATATATTCTCTATTATATAAATAAAATATTTGAATAAAAAGAGGATAAAGTGGGAATTGTTGTATGCCGTTATTATTTTTTAATTATTTTCAAGATAAAAGATAATACTTCAAAGCTAAACTTATCATAATTATAAAAAAAAATTCAAAATTAGAATAATATTTAATTATTAATATTTGAGTAAGAGTGGTCCCCCAGGTGTAGGACAGTTGTGTTGTTAAGCCACTCCTGCACAAATTAACAAACAAAAAAAAAATATTTGAGTAAGAGTGTAGCTATAAAAATGTTATAAAAAGATAGTATTTTAAAACTTAACCTAACATAATTATAATTATTTTTAAAAATAAAATAATATTTTATTATTATTACTAGTTTTTGTTATATTTATTTATATTTTTAAATTGATAGTTTTTTGTAATATTGTTTTTAAGTCAATATTGTGTATGAAATTTGTTAAAATTTCAATCATTTCATTGAGTATGATATTATATTTTTTTGGATCATTAGATTAAATAATTTTATTTAATATTTTATGACAAAAATAATTTTAAAATGTATACTCATTATTATTAAATTAAGTGTATTTTTTTAAAATGAATATACTTATTTATATTTTTTTTGATAATTTTTTTTTAATGTATTTTTATTATTAAATTAAGTGTATTTTTCAAAATGAATATACTTGTTATTCATGAGTTTGAAATATCATTTTCACAATAAAATTTATTATCTATGAGGAGCATGGTAGTTCTAATAGCTTGTTTGAGGTAGATAACTCATTAACAGAGTTTGTTATAGAATGGTGTAAATTTGTTAATTGTTTTGTTAATAGTTGGTTCATTTTATTGTAAAAAAATCACAATCAATATATTAATGACATAATTGTTTGGAAATGAAGTGAAACAAGTTGGAAGTATCATAAATGAAATGAAATGCCTACATGTATGGCACAATAGTTAATTCATGTTTGTTAGTTGTATTTAATTGTCACCCTTCCCTCCATGTAGTGGTGTACTTCTTTCATTTTTTATTTTTGCAAATATAATATTATATTATGGAAGAATTTTTAAAATAATAATTATATATAGCTTTGTTTTTTCTATGTTCTAGTTAATATGTTTGTTTTTTTTTTTTTTTTTTTGCATATTATTTGCATTTTATTGAGAACTCAAGTAAAAGTGCACTTACAAGAAGACCCCAATAATGTCATTTATAACAAATAAATAAAGTTATAAAAAATAAATAACAAATAAAGAATTTTTTTTATTATTATTTCAATTGTATGTTGGTGTTACTTTTTCTAAATTAACATTGTGTATTAAATTTCTTAAATTTTATACATATTAAATTTCAAACTTAACTAACATAAATATATTATTTTGTTTTACTATTGAAAACTTTATTGAAAAAAGTTTTTATATAATAAAAATAATTTCAAAAAGTATAATTATTAGATTTAAAAATCCTTTAAAAAATAGATGTATTTTTCAAAATGAATATACTTATTTATATTTTTTTTAATAATTTTTTTTTTAAATGTATACTCATTATTAAATTAAGTGTATTTTTCAAAATGAATATACTTGTTATTAATGAGTTAGTTCACAATAAAATATCATTTTCACAATAAAATTTATTATCTGTGAGGAGCATGGTAGTTCTAATAACTTGTTTGAGGTAGATAACTCATTAACATAGTTTGTTATAGGATGGTGTAAATTTGGTAATTGTTTTGTTAATAGTTGGTTCATTTTATTGTAAAAAAAATCACAATCAATATATTAATATGACACAATTGTTTGGAAATGAAGTGAAACAAGTTGGAAGCATCATAAATGAAATGAAATGGCTACATGCATGACACAATAGTTAATTCCTCTTTGCTAGTTATATTTAGTTATCACCCTTCTCTCCATATACCGGTGTAATTCTCACATTTTTTCTTTTTACAAATATAATATTATATTATAGATATAATATACCCCAATCGAATAGTTGCAAATCGAGATATATACCCCAATCGAATAGTTGCAGAACCACCTGCACTATCAGCTAAGGCAAAGGTCGAAGATCGAGAGTCAGTTGACTCGGTCGATGAACCAATTAAAGTTTACCCACTAGTTCGAGTGCCGTACTAAATAGAAGCGAAGCGAGCATACGTACCAGTTTTACTTTACCCAATACCTGTTGATCCGATTCATCGACTTTCTGTGAAATCAAAGTGTATAAACGAAAAAGCAAAGTTGAAAAAAAAATATAAATAAAAAGGTAATGATTTTTTTTATTTTTTTCCATATCATTTGTATTAGAGTGAGGACACAATATCCAAGATGTAGGTTTATGTAGGTTTCAGGCATCTGCTATAATCTCTGATCATCACAACAAAGAGGGAATGAGTGTTCTAGTAAAAATGTGGTTATAAGGAGACATTTATAAAACTATTTATAATAAATAAATAACAAATAAAGAGAATATTTATTATTTCAATTGTATGTTGGTGTTTATTTTTTTAAATTAAATTAATATTGTGTATGGAATTTGTTATATTTCAATTCAGGATTAAGTTTTAATATTAGTTATTAACCCATAGATATTGCTTTTATTTGATAATTAACTCAACTTTATTTATTGAATAAGTTTTTATATAATAGAAATAATTTCAAAAATATAATAATTAAATTTAAATATGCTATTAGGAATGGATATATGAATTATTTAGAATTTAAATACCAAATTCCTAATATTTTTATTATTCTTATTAGATTATAAATAAGTATCAATAATTCAAAAAACTACAATATCTCATAAGTATAGGGTAGTAGTAGAACCAACATCCCTTTATGTCCCCTTCACTCAGTTATAGATCTGAATTTTGTTTGGCCTTTCTTAAAACAAGCACAACCAATAGTAATAATTAGGTTTGTGCCAGAACCAGCATAAGGCTATCTCCTAGATCTCATTAGGCAGATTCCCTGAAGAATTACTTACTCAAGAATAATTCCTTTTTTATCTCACCCCATTCCCAGGTTGTTCATTGCTCGTAAAATGAGCTTACTCTTCATTTTATAGTTTGTAGAGAGGGATCAAATCCATAATTGTGACTAGAACGACCACCCACCACCCACTTAGACTTCTGCAACAAATGGAGGAAGTTGAACTTTGACCTCTTGGTATTAAATTATCTCTAGTTGTTGGTCCTCTTTATGTTCAGAATAATATGCCTCACCCATTTTTAATCTTTTCTTAAGAGATTGAGTAAAGTTAATTCAGAATAATATGCTTCACCCATCTTTAATCTTTTCTTAAGAGATCGAGTAAAGTTAATGAAAGAGACTCGAACCCTACAAAGTTATCCAGCTCGGTCATCGATCCTGCACCATGCCACCTTCTGATATGGGTTGTACATGTTGATCTAGGAAATTAGTGTCCATGTTCCCACCCAGTTCAGTTTTCGAAAACCCACTACTCTCAGGCATATTAATAATAGGATTATTCATCATTGAATGATGATTATGATCATCCTACTCTTTTGGGTTCCGCCTCTTTTGGGTTTTGAAACTTAGACTTTTTTGGGTTTTGAACCTTAGACTTGATGGGCAAGGTATCTCCCATGTATTGAATTTCCAACTAACATCCATATCATATTCTTGGCCAATTTTTTCTCTTCTCATGTATTGAATTTCCAAATAACATCCTTAGTTCTAACATCGATATCAAATTCTTGGCCATGTTCTTTCTTTTTCTCTATTTCCACCCATGGCCTATATCAAAATATAATAATAAAAACCCAAATAAAAATAAGTATTAGATAAGAGAGTTCCACATTATCCTTAGTTGTGCATAAAAAGCATGTTAAGCATTGTACTTCCAAGTCAGATCTTTCCCATTAGCAGTTTGAATACAATATATTTTACAGCTATAAAATTTCCCAACAATCCATATAATTCCATAAATTCAACCTCGTAATATCTATTTGTTGTCAATAGCGGATCCCGATCTTCTTGAGTACAATTTGGTGAGTGATCTCCACCTATTTGAGCATGATAGAATTAATGAAATAAAAAAAATTCATTATGATTTAAATTTTTATTACACAAAAAATCCTAAAAAAACATTCATTGACACTATTATAAATTAAATATCTATGTATTATGAATCAATTCAAAAGTTTTCATTATGATTTAAATTTCTATTACACTCTGCAAGAAAATTATAGAAATTCCTAAAAAACATTCATTGGCACTATCAAAAAATTTAGATCCATGCATTATGAATCAAATGAGAACTTCTCATCAAATCCCTTACTAGTTAGTTGATCTTGTTTCTTTAGGCTTCCATCCACATGTGGAGATATATGAGTAACTGTTTTGTTGTCTTAAGTAATAGGTAAGTTCAATACAATTTGTATATAGTTCTTGAACTGAATCTTGATTTAATATAACATAGTAGGGGAGACGAGAGGATTTATTAACTTTGCTATTTGCTACATGTAAATTATAAAATTTGTCATTCATTTCCCTATTAACTCTAATACATAACTTTTATATATTTTAACCCTTAACCCCTAAAAATCCTAAACCCTATAAACCTAGACACATACCCTATAACCGTGGATACACGACTCCAAAAAAAAAAAATTATTCTTATTTTCTCTAGCCTATTTAACCATGTAATCTCTAAATCTTATAACCACTATCACCCATAAATCATTTACTCCTAATATAGACAATACAATCCTTGTATCTAGTTATGATAAAAATATATCATGTACAACCCCTAATATAACCTAATGCAGGAGCATCACTCCACGTTAGCAGCGTGCCAACCAACCAACACATCCAGCATGCATTAATGGAGAAAGGGAGAGGCGCATCCCTCTCAATTTTGAAATTTGAAATTTCAATAAATGTTGTAAGGCTTTTAGTGCCAGACCACGCAATTGTTTAGGAAGTGGTTGAGGTTGCCTTAAATGGTTACCTGCAGCTAAGTCCAGATCTGTCAGGACTGGACATCCATTTATGTAATGTGGCCGTAGGAGCCGCTCGATGATAGCAATAGCTCAAAGACGGTGGTTGAGGATAAGCTCGAGAGAGCCCCCATTTTGTAATTAAGAAATTTGAGTAGAGAGTTAGGGAGGGAGTTCTCAGGTAGGGAGCTCTTGAGAGAGAGTTGAGACTTGTTACAGTTCAGCCTTTCTAAACATTTGTATAGGCATTTGGAAATTAATACAAAGAGCAGTTTTTCCTGCCCATGAATTGTCTGTGTATGTTTACGAAATTGAGTGTCACCTGTATATTGTAGATACAAGTTATAGATAGATTTTATTGTCTATTTGATTGAGTTGTGATTTATGTCTAGGTTCTTTAGGCCGTGCAAAGAGTGCACAATAGAACACTGGAAGTTTTGTAGCCAACGCGAGAAGTGCACATCTGAGCTCTGTGGAGTCAGAAAGAACGTGCAAGGAGTGCAGACTAGAAAGATTCGCAGATTCAAGGAGGAGCCTCGAAGTTGTTGAACACCTTAGAGGACGAGGAATTATGCAAAGGAAGGCATAGAAAAGAAATAGAACTATTGAAGGTTCTGTAAAACTCTACCAGGAGGGCATTAAGCAAGTGCAAAGTTTGCACCAAAGAACTCCATTTCGAGTTCCGAGGAAAGGGAAGTGTCGAAGAGAAGACACTCATAGAGCTATTAAACACTCTGTGGAGAAAGGCTCTACAAGGTGTGCATCGAGCTGAAGAATGCCAGGAGTGCATGGAGCATTTCTTTACAAGAAATACTTCAGATCTGAGTTTAACGAAATATTATGTAGCACAAGGAGTGTGTGAGGGTGGACTTATTCTAAGTCCCTGATGCAGGAGCATCATAAAAAACAAGCAAGTGCAGAGGCGGAAGACAGCTGGGACAAGCACCAACGCATTTCAACACGTTGCAAAAGTGTTTTGAGATGTTTTGAAATAAATGTGCGGATGTTAATCTAATAATTAAGAGGAAGCACACTCATATATTGTAAACAGATCTTGAGCGATCCACTCTCATCTGTAGTAGGTGAAGGCATTAATACATAATTAATGTGAGTAGGTAGATTTAAATGCAGATTAGACAGTTTAGAGTGTAGGAGGGAAAACCGACTATAGACACCCTCATCTTGTATCATTGTAACATTAGCATGATCAATAGAGCATAGAGCACAGAGAGGAGAAGAAGCAGAGAACTGTATTTGAAAACACCCATGTACAGAAGTCCTGAATTAATACATGAAGCTTTGATTCAGACTTATGGTGTTGTGATATTCTCTGTGTATGTATGTTGAATGCTATGCTTATAGCTTCTTTACTCTTTTTGTTATGCATTTGCTGTTACGCTATGTATGAATGATTTCTTGTTGAATGTTTGAAATCTGAGAGAGAGAGAGTAAGGAATGAATTTCAATTGTTTCTCAACCTGAGTGAGTAAAATTCCTGCAAGGAGTGCAGTGGAGTTTGTCCACAAGGAGTGCATTGACGAGGGTTCAGATTTTTCATCTCTAAAATCTTAGGAGGGATAACATTATTCTCATTCTCGTGGAAGTGAAAGTTAAGCACAGGAGCCGTGCAAGGCGTGCGCAGGCCAAGTGAAGTCTCAGAGCTTACAACCTGAGGGAATTGTTGAAAGATTGTTGTCGCAGGGAGTGCACAGAGTCGAAGAGGTTCAAATACTAGAGCGTATTTGAAGAAGTGCTGCAAGGAGTGCACGCAGGAGTTATCCCCAGAATATTTGAGGATTTCAAGCAAGCTCATGAGAGGTAGAGTCTTCGAAGTTGTCGAAGAAAGGTTCAAGAGAGCTAGTGCCTTGAAGTGTTGGAAGGAGGCGTAGAAAAGTTGATTTGCAGGTGGACAAGTTCCATGAAGGAATACCTTGTTCATCTCGTAGGAGTTATCAAGGAGGAATTGGACGGTCAAAATTCTCCATGGAGAATTCACGAAATTCCGAGAGCTGTCATATCTTGCAGAGGAGCGAGGAAGTTACGGCAAGTATTCTTCAAGTGCAAGCTCAGGAGAAGATTGGATCGTAGGATCCAAGTCGACACGGGCCATTGGATCACTCGTGAATTCTCACTTCGGGGATTCGCGAGTTGAAGGACCGAAAACCTTGCACCAAGATTTGTGAAATCGTGAAGTGTGAAGTCTCGATAGGGCGAGAGGTTTTGTTGTGGGGCCAGCATTGATAACGAGTTGGAACTCGTCATTTAGGCATTTCGGAGGATAGCATCTTGAGACATCTGTTCTGGGATTCCTGAAATCGCGAGACGTGATATAAGTATGGGGAAAAGACGTCATCAATCGTTTCGGTAGATCGACATTTCGAGTTTCGACAGCTAGAGAGTCGAGACTTTTTTCCCAAAAGTCCCAAAGTCGCGAGTTGTGATAGGGAGTAACGAGGAGTTCCGGATCTCGGCACTTCGGGTGTCGGGATACAAAGGAGACAACGTTTTGGGAAGCGAAGCTGCAAAGTGTCGAAGCTCAGCACAAGAGACACGTGGCAGAATCACAAGGTGGGGCCCGCGGGGCTGACAGGCAGACACGCGTCACCAGGAGGAAAGGAGTCAACACTCTGTTGACTTCTTGCGTCTCGGGGATTCGCGGGATAAGAGCACGGGAGCTTAGCGCTACAACTCGCGAAGTGGTAAGTTGCAAGAAGTGCGAAGGGAAGGTCAACCCTCGTTGATTTTCAAGTCTCAGAGGTTCATACGGGAAGAGTACGGAGGCTCAACCCTTCGACTTGCGAAGTCGCGAAGTCGCGATGCGAGATAGCGCTTAGCCTAGTCAGTGGTCATGCGTGGAGGGCGCTGACAGAAGGGAGATATACCCATTTCGTGATCTCGGGTATCGCGATATTGGGAAGGAAGAGTCAAGAGTTTCGACTCTCGAACTCAAGATATTGTGAGTTGCGACAAGCACCTTTGGGATTAGGCCTTAGTCATAGCGTTGTGGTCGCACGGAGAAGGTGGAGCTCGCACCTAGTGCTGTTCACATAGGGGAGCTTCCGAAAAAGACCTGTGAATCGATAGGAAAGAGATTCTAGGAAGAGGAATCGAAGAGTCAATCTGACTCTAGGGAAGGAATTAGAATGATCCTGTAGCGGACCTCGACCCGAGGACCGATAGAGGGTTGGGGGTCTGCATCAAGTGGTATCAGAGCCCAGAAAGATTTCTTTGATTTTAGTAGCAGGGAAAAGAAAGATTCACCATGCTGCCAAGAAGGAGAGATAGACAAACACCCAATCCACCAGAGGAGAGGGAAATTCCAATAAGAAGGGGTAGGCAAGTGCCTGATACAACTGTAGAAAGAGATATGCGTGTCCTATGCACCAAACTCGAGGACATGGAGATAGCACAGAGGCGCACAGTCAGTGTTGGAGATGTCTATGAATCTGAAAGTGAAGATGAAGCTGGACATGAAAGAGAAGAAGTCACAGCAGAAGATGCAGCAAATAAACGCCTACTTAGTGTTGTAGCAAGAATGGGTGCTAGAGAAAAAATGGACATTCTGGTATAGGAAGGAAACCTGGATGTTGAAGAGCTTCTAGACTGGATTAGAGCTCTGGACACGTATTTTGACTATGAAGATGTCGAGGAAGACAAGAAAGTCAAACATGCTATCACAAGATTGAAAGGACATGCAACATTGTGGTGGGATGAACTACAAGTTGATAGACGCTGCAATGGTAAGTAGAAAATCAGGAGTCGGGTTAGAATGATCGCGAAGATGAAGACAAAATTCATCCCCAAGGATTATCAAATCACTTTGTTTTGAAGGATGTAGAATTTGAGACAGAAGTTGATGTCAGTGAAAGAGTACACTAAAGATTTCTACAAGCTAAACATTAGGGCAGGTCATCGCGAAAGTGATGATGAAAAGGTTTCTAGGTATATGAATGGTCTGAGATACGAAATTCAGGATGAGATGAGCATGATGGTCATCCGAACGGTGAAAGATGCTTATCAGATGGCTCTAAAGGCTGAAGAGAAGCTGAGCCGAAAATAAAGTCAAAGAGGTTGAGGCAGAAGTCATCCCAGAGGAAAAATAGTTGTCCAAGATAGGAATCAGAAGCCTAAGGAAGAGTGGAAGAAACCTCAACCTCAAACTGAGAGAGGTGGAAGCTCACAGAGAGAGCAGTATAATGAATGGAGAGGACAGTATGTTGATAACAACACTTTTCCTCGCACTAGAGGAAGAGGAAGAGGCAGGGGTAGAGTAATAAAATGCTTCACATGTGGAAAGAATGGACACAAATCTTATGAATGTCCAGATAAGAAGAAAGAAGGAGGTGAGACTCACATCGCCGAAGCACAAAGGAGGAATGTTGAGGCGGAGGATGTTGAAGGCAGAAGATCACTGGTGATGAGGAAGGTTCTCTTAATGCCAGAAAAGGAGGTGGAGAATCCAATGCAAAGGAACAGTATTTTTTGGACTGCTTGCAAGACCAAAGACAGGGTATGCAAAGTCATCATGGACAGTGGTAGCATAGACAATCTCGTTTCTACAGAGATGGTAGAAAAGCTAGAACTAGAGACTATTGAACATTTGACTCCATACTGGGTTTCGTGGCTACAAAAAGGACATCAGGTAAATGTCACTAAACAATGTTTAGTTGAATTTAAGATAGGAGGACATAACGATAAGATATTGTGTGATGTCATTCCCATGGATGTTTGTAATCTATTGCTGGGTAGACCGTGGCAATATGACAGAAATGTGGTTCATGATGGGAGAAAGAACACATACACCCTAGAGAAGAATGGGAGAACTCACATGTTGTTGCCAATTAAGGACAAAGAGATGAAACCTGAAGTAAGCAACACTGTAATTATCATGAGTGGGAAGGAAATTCTTCAGGAGGTTAAGAAGAAGGAAGATCCACAATTCATCATGGTCAGGAAACCTAGAATTATTTTGACCAGCACAAGAGTGGATGATCTACTAGAGGAAATCCAACAACTACTAGAGGAATTTGCTGATATAGTAGTGGACGAACTACCTCATTCATTGCCATTGATCAGGAGTATAAGTCATCATATTGATCTCATACCAGGAGCTAGTTTACCAAACAAAGCAATGTACAGACTGACGCCGCACGAGAATGAAGAGGTCAAAAGACAGGTCTAGGATTTAATGGACAAAGGGTTGGTTAGAGAAAGCTTGAGTCCATGTATTGTTCCGACAATACTTAGCCCAAAAAAAGATGGAGGATGGAGGATGTGTACAGACTCAAGAGAGATCAAGAAGATTACCATCAGGTATCGATTTCCATTGCCAAGAGTGGATGGTTTGATGAATTGCTTGAGTGGAGAGAAAAAAATTTCAAAGATTGATTTGAAAAGTGGATATCATCAGATTCGTATGAGAGAATGTGATGAATGGAAGATAGCATTAAAGACCAATGAAGGGTTGTATGAATGGCTTGTTATGTCGTTTGGATTAACAAACGCACCGAGCACTTTCATGAGATTGATGAATGAAGTCCTGAAGGATTTCATCAGAAAATTTGTCATTGTATATCTTGATTGTAGAAAATCCAGGTCCTATCAGCAAGTCTTCTTGGTCTGTCTTTGACCAAGCTAAGACACTAAGTTTTCTG
>ML778922.1:1179897-1195998 GCA_009831015.1 Picea engelmannii | reverse complement strand
AAGTGACATTTTGCACTTTAACCAAAGTCAAGTACAAAATAGACATAAAGGACATAGGACAAAGTGCCAAATGACTTTCCCACATGTGCTAAGGAGGGATAACACATGGGGAACACCTCCCAAGGTATACAAATCAACATTGATGACATACTGATTTTCAGTAAAACAGAGGCAGAGCATCTAAAACACTTGGCTACAGTGATGAAAAGGTTACAGGAAGAGAAGTTGATGATAAACATGAAGAAATCCTCATTCATGAAGACAGATCTCATTTATTTAGGGTTTGTTATTTCTACAAACAAGTTGAAGATGGATCCAGATAAAGTGGAGGTTATTAAGAATTGGCCATCGCCAAAGAGTATCTTTGAAGTTCGAAGTTCTCACGGATTGGCTAGTTTCTACAGAAAATTCATCAAGAATTTCAGTGGAATTAGCGCACCAATGATGGACACAGTGAAGAAGAGACACAAGTATTTTCACTAGACAGAAGAAGCTGAGAAAAGCTTCAATTTGTTGAAAAGGAAAATCACAGAACAACAAATTTTGGTGTTGACGGATTTCAAAAATACATTTCAAGTAAAATGCGATGCAAGTGGATTTGCAATAGGGGCAGTCTTGAGTCAAGAAGATAGACCGATAGCATACTTCAGCGAGAAGCTGAAAGAGGCCAAAATAAAATACTCCACGTATGACGATTTCTGTGCTATTATTCATGCATTGAATAAATGGAGACACTATTTGATTCCTAAGGAGTTTGTCTTATATAGTGACAATCATGATTTGCAATTTGTGACTCAACAGGAAAAGTTGAATCAAAGACATGTTAAATGGGTTGAATCCATGCAGAACTTTACTTTTGTAATTAAGCATACTTTTGGAACTGCTAACAAAGTTGTTGATGCTTTGAGCAGGAAATGTTTTTTATTGCAGGAGTTCAAAGTCAAAACTTTGGGTTTTGATAACCTTAAGGAAATATACACAGATGATCCAGATTTTAAGGAGGCGTATGAAGCAGCTGAGAATCCAATTCTCAGGGACAGAAGTCAATGGACATAATACATGATATAGGAAGGATTATTGTTTAAGGGTAATCAACTTTGTATTCCAAAATGCTCCATGAGAGAGAATTTGTTGAAGGAGAAACATAGTGGAGGATTGGCCGGGCATTTCGGTTATGACAAGACGTTCTCAAAGTTAAATGAGTCATATTTTTGGCCAGGAATGAGAGCAGACGTCAAAATATTCATGGACAGATGTAGAATTTGTCAACATTCAAAAGGAAAGCGGCAGAATGCAGGCTTATATCAACCGTTACCCATACCTAAGAGGTTGTGGGATGAAGTAAGCATGGACTTTATATTGGGGCTGCCGAGAACACAAAGAGGGTTCGACTCAATCTTTATAGTGGTGGATATTTTTTCTAAGATGGAACATTTTATACCATGTCAGAAAACCAGTGACGCAACTCACATTGCGAATATGTTTTTCAAAGAAGTCATTCGACTTCACGGCTTACCAAGGAGCATAGTTTCGGATCGAAACACCAATTTCATGGGACACTTTTGGAGAACCTTATGGAAAAAGATGGGAACAAACTTGTCGTTCAGTTCAGCTTATCATCCTCAAACGGATGGACAAACAGAAGTTTGTGAGACTTGTTGAGAAGTTTGGTGACTGAACACCATAGTCAGTGGGACAACATTTTACCACAGGCGGAATTTGCATATAATGATTCAATCAACAGAAGCACGGGGAAGATTCCTTTTCAAATTGTTTATGGCATGCAGCCAAGAGGAGTTTCTGAATTGAGGGGTTCAGAACAGACTGCGACTAGAAGTGCTAGTGCAGAGGATTTCGCAGAAGCGATGAAGGAGCTTCATAACCAAGTTAGGGATCGATTGCAAAACTCAAGCCAAGAGTATAAGCGAAGAGAATATCAACACAGAAGAGAACTTCAGTTCGAAGTTGGTGATTTGATCCTTGCACACTTGAGAAAGGAAAGTTTCCCGAGGAGGACATATAATAAACTAAAGATGAAGAAAATTTGACCGTGCCGGATCATAAGGAAATTTGGGGCAAATGCTTATGAGATTGAATTACCCGATGTCATCAAAATCTTTTCGATATTCAACATCTCAGATTTGTACCCTTCTAAAGTTGAAGAAGCAGAAGCAGGTAGTGAACAACTAGAGGTCTAGTGGACTAAACAGATGCCAGTGGCAAAGAAACCACAAATGGAAAGCATACTGGACAAAAGAGTTAGTAAGAGGACCAGGCAAAAGGAATATTTTGAATACTTGGTCAAGTGGAAGGGACATCTAGTTGAATATGCCAGCTGGGAAAATGAAGCAGAGATCCAAAAGCATGGGAAGACCGTGTGAGAGATCATGGACAGGAGCTCATGAAATTTTTCAAGCGAGGGAGTATGATGCAGGAGCATCGCCAACAAAAAGCAAGTGCGGAGGCGAAAGACAGCTGGGACAAGCGCCAGTGCATTTCAACATGTTGCAAAAGTGGTTTGATATGTTTTGAAATAAATCTATGGATGTTAATGTAATAGTTAAGAGGAAGCACACTTAGATATTGTAAACAGATCTTGAGCAATCCACTCTCATTTGTAGTAGGTGAAGGCATTAATACATAATTAATGTGAGTAGGTAGATTTAAATGCAGATTAGACACCCTCATCTTGTATCATTGTAACATTAGCATGATCAATAGAGCATAAAGCACAGAGAGGAGAAGAAGCAAAGAACTGTATTTGAAAACACCCATGTACAGAAGTCCTGAATTAATACATGAAGCTTTGATTCAGACTTATGGTGTTGTGATATTCTCTATATATGTATGTTGAATGCTATGCTTATAGCTGCTTTACTCTTTCTGTTATGCATTTGTTGTTACGCTATGTATGAATGATTTCTTGTTGAATGTTTGAAATCTGAGAGAGAGAAAGGAATGAGTTTCAATTGTTTCTCAACCTGAGTGAGTAAAATTCCTACAAGGAGTGTAGTGGAGTTTTTCCGCAAGGAGTGCATTGACGAGGGTTCAGAGTTTTCATCTCTGAAAGATCAGGAGGGATAACATTGTTCTCATTCTCGCGGAAGTGAAAGTTAAGCACAGGAGCCATGCAAGGTGTGCACAGGCTGAGTGAAGTCTCAGAGCTTACAACCTGAGGGAATTGTTGAAAGACTGTTTTTGCAGGGAGTGCACAGAGTCAAAGAGGTTCAAATACTAGAGTGTATTTGAAGAAGTGCCGCAACGAGTGCGCGCAGGAGTTATCCCCGGAATACTTGAGGATTTCAAGCAAGCTCAGGAGAGGTAGAGTATTCAAAGTTGTCGAAGAAAGGTTCAAGAGGGCTAGTGCCTTGAAGTGTTGGAAGGAGGCATAGCAAAGTTCTTTTGGAGGTGGACAAGTTCTGTGAAGGAATACCTTGTTCATCTTATAGGAGTTGTCAAGAAGGAATTGGACGGTCAAAATTCTCCGTGGAGAATTCACGAAATTCTGAGAGCCGTCAGATCTTGCAGAGGAGCAGGGAAGTTACGACAAGTATTCTTCAAGTGCAAGCTCGGGAGAAGATCGGACCATAGGATCCAAGTCGACATGGGTCGTTGGATCACTCGTGAATTCTCACTTCGGGGATTCGTGAGTTGAAGGACTGAAAACCTTGCACCAAGATTCACAAAATCATGAAGTGTGAAGTCTCGATAGGGCAAGAAGTTATGTTGTGGGACCAGCATTGATAACGAGTTGGAACTCAGCATTTTGACATTTCGGAGGATAGGAGCTCAAGAGATTTGTTCCAGGATTCCTGAAATCGCGAGACTCGATATAAGTACTGGAAAAAGATGTCATCAACCGTTTCGGTGGATCGACATTTCAGGTTTTGGCAGCTAGAGAGTCGAGACTTTTGTCCTGAAAGTCCCGAAGTCGCGAGTTGCGATAGGGAGTAATGAGGAGTTCAGGATCTCGACACTTCGGGTGTCAGGCTACAAAGGAGACAGCGTTTTGGGAATCAAAGTTGTGAAGTGTCGAAGCTCAGCACGAGAGACACACGGCAGAACCACAAGGTGGGGCCCGCATGGTTGACAGGAGGACACGTGTCCCCAGGAGGAAAGGAGTCAACACTCTATTGACTTCTCGCATCTCGAGGATTAGCAGGATAAGAGCACGGGAGCTTAGCGCTACAACTCGCTAAGTGGTGAGTTGCAAGAAGTGCGAAGGGAAGGTCAACCCTCACTGATTTTCATGTCTCGGAGGTTCATATGGGAAGAGTATGGAGGCTCAACCCTTCGACTTGTGAAGTCGCGAAGTCGTGATGGGAGCTAGCGCTTAGCCTAGTCGGTGGTCATTCATGGAGGGCACTGACAAAAGGGAGCTATACCCATTTCATGATCTCGGGTATCGTGAGATTAGGAAGGAAGAGTCAGGAGTTTTGACTAACGAACTCGCGAGATTGCGAGTTGCGATAAGAACCTTTGGGATTAGGCCTTGGTCATAGCGTTGTGGTCGCATGGAGAAGGTGGATCTCGCACCTAGTGCTATTCGCAGAGGGGAGCTTCCGAAAAGGACCCTTGAATTGATAGGAAATAGATTCCAGGAAGAGGAATCGAAGAGTCAATCCGACTCAAGGGTAAGAATTAGAACGATCCTGTAGCGGACCTCGACCCGAGGGCCGATAGAGGGTTGGGGGTCTGCGTCAGTCCCGAAGCTCAGGAGGAACTGTGTCGTTGCACACAGAGCAACAAAAGAAAGGAGTAGAAGGTCGAGAAACTCTTTGAGGTTTCAGAGTCGACAAAGCTTAGGAGGGACAACATCTTTAGAATGTAGGCGAGAGTCGAGGATACATGCTTCACAGTAGGAGCAAAGGCTAAGACCTTTGAAGCATTTGAAGTCTTCCAAGTTCAGGAAGAAATGAAAGCTTAGGAGGGTGTTGTTAGATCAGCTGGGGAGAACGAGATCTGGACCATTGAATCTATGTCCAGGCAAGCAGGAGGAGAGTGCATAGGTGAAAGAGATTTGGGTCGTCAGATCTGGGCGCATGGACCGATAGCCATTAGATCCAGGAGAAGCTACACGAGGTTTAACCCTCATATGTGAAGAGGGAATGAAAGGCCTATTTTGGCATTTCGACTACTGGGAGATACAAAAGGCAAGAGTCAGGACTCCTGACCCACAAAATCCCGAAAGGATCGTGACCATCCAATAGGAGGACACGTGGCAAGCGGTCGATGTTTCGGGGAAATTCCCGAAAGGAGGATTTCGACATTTCGACTACCAAGAATGAAAAGGGTAAGGGTAAGGGTAAGACACAAGCCGTCAGATCAGGAGAGGTTATGAGCCGTTGATCCCAGTTTGGAGCAGAAGACCGGCATTTCGGGGATCTGTACTTCGGTATTTCGGATATCGGGAGCTCGAAGGGGTAGGGAGTTGTTGCAGTCAGGATCGCGAAGTCCCAAAATGTGAAAACTCGAAAACAGATGGGGGAGTAGCGTGGTCATGGAACAAGGTTACACATTTTGGCATTTCAGGATTCGGCTTTTCGGCCATCCTGAGGACAAGAAACCGTGTACTTTGGCGTTGGAAACCTCGAAGTCCCGAAAGCGACATATTTTTGGAGTGGAACTACGATCATACATTTTGACAGTTCGGGGTTTAGCTTTCCAGAAGTTCTGAGGACAAGGAGCCAGGGCACTTGGTGTTAGAAACCCCGAAATCGTGAAATGCGATGTGCCATGGAGAAGGAACTTCGATGGAGTTCAGCATTTCAAAAGTTCAGGATTCGGCATTTTAGCCATCCCGATGACTAGGAGACAGGGTTCTTGGTATTGAAGGTCCTGAAGTCGTGAAACACGATGTTCCTTGGGAGTGGGGCTATGGTCACACATTGAGCCATTTCAGGATTTGACACTTTTGCAATCCCAAGGACAAGGAGTTGGAATTCTTGGCATCGGAAGTTCCAAAGTCGCGAACTACGACACGCCTTTGGAATGGGGTTATGGTCATGGGGAAGGTGGTCACATGGACTGAGGTTTGGCCAGGGGCTAACCATCGGTGAAGCCATTTCAGCATTTCAACATTTCAGGTTTTGGGGATTGAAGAGTCAAGAGACTCGCGACTTCAGGATTCCTGAAGTTGCGAAACCCGAAATCCCTTTTCGGAAAAGGTCGTGGTCATATCTGGTGGCCGTGTATAGGTGAAGACTCACGCCTAGTGCATTTCTTGTGCTAGTGGAGTTTTCGTGAGGGACCTATGGATTTGTTCAAAGGGTTCCAACAGGAGCCCGAAAAGCCATTTTGGCCCAGAATTTGGAACGATCCAGAGATCGAGAGGTCAGTGGACCCTGCTCAGGTAGGGGGGGTCTACATCAATATGGCATCAGAGCATATTTTTGTCTATAGATTTCAGATAAAAGAAAAAGAGGAGACCGTTACTTTGTTCAGAAACAAAGGAGAGATGGTAGGATAAATTCTGGTAACATCAAGTGGAATCAGAAGCAGAGATTCATCTGTATACAATAGATGAAAGGAGACAAAGTAATAATTCTCTGTGGTGATTGTTTGAGGGTGCAACAGTTAATAGACAGCCAGGTGAGGTGTAGGAGAAGATGGATATGCTCTTAGACGTAGAGTGATCCATAAGTTTTCCAGGAGGGAAGATAGAAGGTAAAGATAGAGATGGCTACTGAAGGCCATGAGTGTGGTGGAAGAGGAGACCACCAGCAGAAAACCAAAGCAGAAATTGACAAAGAATTTGATGAGATAAGAGCGAGAATGGAGCAGCTTGCATTAATAATGCATCAGAGTGAAAGAACATGATGGGTGTATGAATGGCCCATGAAAAAGAAGGTGAAGTGGCCAGTCAAGGAGTTGTTGGCCAATGGACAACAAAGGCTGTTGAGAATATGGCTGAGGTATGTTGAAAGTCTCAGTGACACAGAGCTGGTTTGCATCTGTGAGCCAGAAGTTGGAGAAACCCTCAATGATGAAGAAGAGAGATCGGTTTCAGATCTCATAAACTGCCAGGAGGGCAGAGATGAATTTTTGAATTGCCAAGTGGGCAATGAGATGAGATCATTGGAGGATCTCATAGACTGTCAGGACGATAGTAGTGGAAATTCATATTGCCAGGAGGGAAATGGTATGATATTAGCTGAAGATCTCGTAAACTACCAGGTGGGCAGAGCAGAAATCCCATATTTCCAAGTGGGCAAGGGAGAGAAGATGAGACTGTCTGAAATTTTCATGAACTCATGGATGAGTTTGGGTCAATAAGGGGTTTTGATGAAGATGGGATCGATTGATGTCATAAACCGCCAGGTGGGCAGAAGTGAACTTTTGAGTTTCCAGGTGGGCAATGGAAAGAGATCATTGGAAGGTCTCGTGTACTGCCAAGGGGGAAGTGTAGAAAGTTCAGATTGCTAGGTGGGCAATGAGATGGGATCAAATAGTCTCATAGATTGCCAGGTGGGCAGCAGAAAATTCCAAAATTGCCAGGTGGGCAGGGGAAAGGAGATGAGACTATCTAAAAGTCTCATGAACTCAGAGGAGAGTTCAGATTAGCAAGGAGTGTTGATAGGAGAGAATCATAAGAGCATTCTGATGATTGGGGGAATTCGAGTATTCCTACCAAGTAGCTCAGTTGAGGCCAGAGCATCTGTTGCAGATGCAACAATAGAAGAGAGATAGCCAGCAGAAACTATCATGGAGGAAGAAGTGGAGAAGACACTGATGTTTTCCCAAGGAGAAAAGGATGAGCGTTTAATAGAATGGCTCAAAATTTTCAGCCAGGAAGCTGAAATAGAGATGACTACAACACTGAAGCCTGCAACAGAAGAAGAAGCAGACATGATGGATTTTGTTGATCTGTGCGAAGAATTGGAAGCCTTGGAGAGAAGGGTGATGGTGCAAGGCTTGCACATCCAACAAGCTAAGTTGGAAGAAGGTAGTGGCACATACCAGCCCCAGGAGAAGCTAGAAGAAACTGAAAGTATGCTAGCAGAAGAAATGGCAGCAATAGAACTTCCACAAGAAGAAGCTAAGCAACAGTTCAATAAGGAGACTGCAGAGCTAGAGTCTGTAGAAAAGTGGCCACTCAGTTCGACAAAGAGAGATAAAGAAAACATGGGAGTTCAAACAAATCTTCCCATTGAGAAGATAGAAGTGCAGCAGAGAAGACTGCATACAAAGAGCCAATCACTGGAGTAGCTGGATGAGGTAATTGAAGAAATCAGAAGGTTGATGTTGATTTCAGCAGCAGAAGTAGTCAGCAATGAGAAGCTGAGCAGAAGGGAGCCTGCAAGAGCAGCAGGGAAGAAGAAGCAGCGGCAACAATAGCAGCATAACTGGAGAGGAGCAGATGGACAGCTCCAAGGGAAAGTTTGGGATCCAGGTGGATTTCAACACTAGAGAAGAGGATATCATGAGCATGAGCTCATGTTTTTTCCAGTTGAGGAGTATGATGCAAGAGCCTCACTCCATGTCAGCAGCATGCCAACCAACCAACACATCCAACACACATTAATGGAGAAAGGGAGAGGCACAACCCTCTCAATTTTGAAATTTGAAATTTCAATAAATGTTGTAAGGATTTTAGTGCCAGACCACGCAGTTGTTCAGGAAGTAGTTGAGGTTGCCTTAAATGGTTACCTACAGCTAAGTCCAAATCTGTCAAGAATAGACATCCATTTATGTAATGTAGTCGTAGGAGCCGCTCGGTGATAGTGATAGCTCAGAGATGGTGGTTGAGGATAAGCTCGAGACAATCCTCATTTTGTAATTAAGAAATTTGAGTAGAGAGTTAAGGAGGGAGTTCTCATGTAGGGAGGTCTCGAGAGAGATTTGAGACTTGTTATAGTACAGCCTTTGTAAACATTTGTATAGCCATTTGGAAATTAATACAAAGAGCAGTTTTTCCTGCCCATGAATTGTCTGTGTATGTTTATGCATTTGAGTGTCACCTGTATACTATAGATACAGGTTATAGATAGATTTTATTGTCTATCTGATTGAGTTGTGATTTTTTTCTGGGTTCTTTAGGTCGTGCAACGAGTGAACAATAGAACACTGGAAGTTTTGTAGCCAGCATGAGGAGTGAGCGTCATAGCTTTGTAGAGTCAGAAAGAATGTGCAAGGAATGCACACCAAAAATATTCATAGATTCAAGGAGGAGCCTCAAGGTTGCTGAACACCTTGGAGGATGAGGAACTATGCAAAGGAAGGCACAGAAAAGAAATAGAACTACTGAAGGTTTTGTAAAACTCTGCTAGGAGGGCATTGAGTGAGTGCAAAGAGTGCACTAGAGAACTCCATTTTGAGTTCCAAGGAAAGGGAAGTGTCGAAGAGAAGACACTCACAGAGTTGTTGAACACTCTATGGAGAAAGGTTTTTTAAGGTGTACATCGAGCCGAAGAACGCCAAGAGGGCATGGAGCATTTCTTTATAAGAAATACTTCGGATCTGAGTTTAGTGAAATACTCTATAGCACAAGGAGTGTGTGAGCATGGACTTATTCTAAGTCCCGAAGCTCAAGAGGAACCGTGCCTTTGTGCACAGAGCAATAGAATAAAGGAGTAGAAGGTAGAGAAACTCTTTGAGGTTCCAGGGTCGACAAAGCTCAAGAGGGACAACGTCTTTAGAATGCAGGCGGGAGCTGAGGATACAGGCTTCACAGCAGGAGCAAAGGCTTAGACCTTTGAAGCATTTGAAGTCTTCCAAGTTCAGGAAGAAGCGCAATCTCAGGAGGGTGCACAGTTGCCATTAGATCAGCTGGGGAGAATGAGATCTGGACCATTGAATCTACATCCAGACAAGTAGGAGGAGAGTGCGCAGGAGAAAGAGATCTGGGTCGTCAGATCTAGGTTCATGAATCCATCGGATCTAAGAGAAGTTGCACGAGGTTTAACCCTCGTATGTGAAGAGGCAATGAAAGGCCTATTTCAGCATTTCAACTATCAGGAGATACAAAGGGAAAGAGTCAAGACTCCTGACCCACAAAATCCCGAAAGGATCATGACTGTCCAACAGGAGGACACGTGGCGAGTGGTTGATGTTTAGTGGAAATTATTGAAAGGAGGATTTCAACATTTTGACTACCAGGAATGCAAAGGGTAAGAGTTCGAAACTCTTGACCTGTGAAATCCCGAAAAGACATAAGTCGTCGGATCAGGAGAGGCTATGAGTCATTGATCCCAGTTTGGAGCGAAAGACCGGCGTTTCGAGGATCGGTATTTTGGATACCAGGAGCTCGAAGGGGCAGGGAGTTATTGCAGCCGAGATCACGAAGTCTCGAAACATGAAAACCCAAAAACATATGGGGGAGTAGCGTGGTCATGGAACAGGGTCACACATTTCGTCATTTCAGGATTCAGCTTTTCGGCCATCTCGAGGACAAGAAACTGGGTACTTCAGCGTTGGAAACCCCGAAGTTCCGAAATCGACGTATTGTTGGAGTGGAACTACAGTCATACATTTCGGTAGTTTGGGGTTCAGATTTATGAAAGTTTTGAGGACAAGGAGTTGGGGCGCTTGGTGTTAGAAACCCCGAAATCATGAAACACGACGTGCTGTGGAGAAGGAACTTCGAAGGAGTTTAGCACTTCAAAAGTTTGTGATTCGGCATTTTAGCCATCCCAATGACTAGGAGACGGGGCACTTGGTATTGAAGGTCCCGAAGTCATGAAACACGACGTGCCTTGGGAGTGGGGTTGTGGTCACACATCGAGCCATTTCAGGATTTGGAACTTCGGAAATCCCAAGAACAAGGAGTTGGAATGCTTGGCATCGGAAGTCTCGAAGTCATGAATGCGACACACTTTTGGAATAGGGTTGTGGTCACGGGGATGGTGGTCACATGGACTGAGGTTTGGCCAGGGGCTAACCGTTGGTGAAGTCATTTTGGAATTTCAGGTTTCAGGGATTGAAGAGTCAAGAGACTCGCTACTTCAGGATTCCTGAAGTCGCGAAACCCGAAATCCCTTTTCAGAAAAGGTTGCGGTCATATCTGGTGGCCGTGTACAGGTGAAGACTCACACCTGGTGCATATCTTGTTTTGGTGGAGTTTTCATGAGGGACCTGTGGATTTGTTCAAAGGGTTCCAACAGGAGCCTGAAGAGCCATTTCGGCCTAGAATTTGGAACGATCCAGAGACCAGGAGTTCAGTGGACCCTGCTCAGGTAGGGGGGGTCTGCATCATAACCACTAACCCTTGCAACCTTTAAACCCTATACTATATAAACCCCAAAACCCCTACAACCTAACTACAATAACCCTTAGCTTATATCATATATGTCCAAACCCATACAACCACTTTTATAATTTATAATCACATTCTCAATCCATATAAGATATTAGTACCCTCAACAAATAAAGATATAACTCTAACCCTTAAGCCTTATCACTTCCATTATCTAACCCTTATAACCATAACCACTATCCCTCATAACCATTTCTCCTTAAAACTTATTACTCCCAACAACTTACCCTTATAGTCATAACCACTATTCTTTGTAACCATTTATATAACCACTAACACCTAATATATATAACCCCTACTTCATATAACCTTCTACCACTAGCTCACATTAACCTCTAATATAACCTTAAATCCCTATAAAATTTAACCCTTGTTATTGTGAATCCATAACCCCTCACACCTATAACTTCTCACTTTAATTATCAATTGCTAACACTTATAATACCTAATAAATAAGTAATCTTCACCCATTTGACATATGACCCTTAACTTCTATAATCCCTTATTCCATAAAAATACAATTTGTATCCTCTATAATCTCTCACACCTAAACCCTAATCTCTAATCCATTTAACTTTTATGACCCCCAACCATGATGACCCTAATATAATCAATATGAATTATGACCATTGGTGCCTATAATTTCTAACCCTTATCATCAATTAAACCCTATGGCCCCTTTAATTTTTAATATATGTAACCTTTAACACTTATCACCCCCAACCTATATATGTCATAGCACCTATAAATACTAACTCTTGTATCCCTTAATCCCTATAACACCTAACCACTTAAATTCATTTCCCCTTAACTCATGTAACATCTAAAACTTAACCTCTATATTCTATAACCTATAACCATATAATCACTAACTCTTAGAACCACTCTCATCCATAACCTCTAATATAACTCATATAATGTTTAACTCTTTAAAGCCCCAAAATACAAACATATCATACCTAACCTCTATAAACCCTAATATAACCCATAACTTCTATAACCTATATACCTTAAACAATCATAACCATTGACCCTATAAATTATCCTTATAACCCCTTACCTCTAACACTCATCATCCCTAATTCTTAACACATATAACCCATATAACATCTTTACTTCTTATAACATGTCTCTACTATTCCTATAATCTATCAACTATAACCTATAAATCCTAAACCATATAACCATTATAACCATTAAACCTTATTACCCTGAAAACTTATCCCTTTCAAACCATCACTAATAATTATAAATTGCAATCCTTCTAACTCATAACCCTTAAAAATTATTACCCTAACCCTTAATCCATAAACCGTAACCCATTTAACCCATACTAATATAACCCCTTTCTTTTAACCCCTATAAACCCCATCCGTTATAACTCAAAATCCAAATAAACCCTAACCCCAAAATATTTACCACTCACAATTATAACTTATAACCCTAACCACTCACCCATAAAACCATTATACCCATATCACCTAATTGTTAAAAACTATAAACCCTATAAATCCTAACACTTATACTAACTAATATCTCTCTTAAACCCCCTAACCATAACCCTTGTAACTCCTAAACCTTTATCCTAAACCTTTATCCTCTACAATTTACAATCCTTATAACCCATAACACCTCACCTTTATCACTAATGTATCTCCTAATTATTTAACCCCTTACTCCCAAATCCTTACAACATTTATATCCTAAAACCCCTAACACATATAACCCATAACCCTAAACCCTCATAACCATTATCTATTATAAATAATAACACTTATGCGTATCTTTTATATCTTTGAATATAACTCTTACCCCTACAACCCTTGACCCCTATAAAAATTATCACCCTTACCTCCCTAACCCTTAATGACTATAATAAATATTAATTGTAACATTTATAACCTTAACAATTAGAACTACTAACTTCTATAACCCCCAACACATAACGTGTATAGCTTATATAATCCACAAACCTTTTAACTCTAAAGATTTAAAACCCTTAAAGCTTGTAACCGCTAATCACTTTAATTTATATATTCCCTAACCATTGTAACGCAATGAACTTATCCTTCTCCACTATATACCTTATATTCTCTAAATCATATACATATATAACCCTTATACCCAAAAATATGTATACTTGTATCACTATTAACTCTTGTAACATTTATCACCCTTAACTCATATATTGTTTAACAAGTAGAATATTTTTCCAATAACCTAGATAACCACTATAACCTTAATTTGACCTATAAACTCAATTCACCTAGTCATCCCTTGTATTACCCATATAACCAAAATCAACCCTATTTCTAATACATTTAAACTCTAATTTCTAATCTAATTTCTAAGCCTTATAATTAAAAATATAATCCATAACCCATATAACCCATAAAACACCTAATTCTTAACCCATGACACCTAAATTACCTAACCCTTATAAAACCAAATCATTACAAACCCTAATCTATATAACCCCTAGATATTGTCTTATAACCTTTAATGTCAAAAACCCCAACTCCTAAACCCTCACTTTAATAACCTCTTACACCTAACCCATTATTAAATAACTCCTAACATCTATAACTCTTGAACCATGTAATTATTAAACAGTGTGGGTGGTGTTAACTTATAATATGATTAATCCTTAGAACACATATAATCACCAATGCCTAACTTATATAAGATCTATAACCCTTATCCACTATGACTGCTAATAGAAAAAACATAGAACTCATCTTGCCCCTAACCCCTATAACCCATAAATCATCATTCTTACCCATTATGTCCCCATAATATAACCCCTAAAATTTTCAAATGATCGAACACATAACCCATATATCCCATAATATGCGACCACAATACATATAACTATAATCTCTAACCTCAATAACTCCTAATATTTTTAACACCTAAATCATAATCCCTATACATGGAAACCCACAAATGATTCAGTATATATAATCGTATTCCATATAACATATAACTACTAATCCCTATACTAACCCTTAACCACCATGATAACTAAGCATCACAATATATATAATGTATATAAAATATTTCATCATATACTGCATCACCCTTAATCTCAAAAAGTCAAAACTCTTAAAATCTAATAATAATGAACCTTTAACACCTAAACCTTATAATTACCTTTACAACCTTGCATARTTAACCCTTATAACTCATAAATATACCCTTATAACCTACAATATAACTCCAAAGACTTATAACCCTTAACCCCTAACACCTATAACACTAACATGTGAAACTTATAATCCCTTATATCCCCTAAAACCTTTATAACCTAAATTCATATAACAACCAATCCTTATATCCCAAACCCATACAACTTCTAACTTCTAAATTGAATACTTATAACCCCTCACCCTTATAGCATGCTACCGTATATCCTTTTACTCCTAATCCATATAATCCTTATCACCCCTATAATCCACAATGTGACACCTAACTCATATAACACCTTTTTTTTTTAACTATTATCACCCTTAACCTTCTTGACAATATAATAATAATTGATGTAACTAATCACCCTTATAACCCCTATAACTTTAAACCATATAACCCCTATAATAATTACTCTTTAACATCTATAATCAATATAAACCATAATCCATATAAACATGTAATCCTAAATCGTTATGACCTCTATAACCTTAACCCTATAAATCCCAAATTCCAAACCTTATAAACACTAGCCCCCAACATGTATAACTCAAACACATAATCTTGATGAATACTAACATGTGGCTTGTATAAACCCTCATCTTTAAACCCTTGTAATATAAATCTTAGGATGTATATCCCATGACTCTTATAAACCATAACAGTAGCACATATATTCTTTAACGTTTATCTATTTAGCCATTATAATCCTTAATCCTTGTCACAATCATCATCTAACCCAAATTAACATGGGAAGACTTAACATCTACAACCCCTAACATTTGTAATCCCTAATCCACATTCTTTAACTTATATAACATATTACCCTTACAAATTCTAACCACTACCATTGATAACCCTTAAATGCTAACCATTGTAAACTTAATTACCCTATAGTGACTATTAGATTAATTATCTTTATATACTATAATCAATATATACCTTATAATCCCAACCCTTATAAACCTTACCACATAAAACCAATAAAATTTAATTTCTAACCCTTATAATTTGTAATAACTAGCATAACCACTAACACTTAAGCTATATAAGTATTAATACTTAACCATTAGATTTCTTAACTCATATAACCCTTGATTTTTACAACCCCTAATCTTTAACCTCTAATTCCTACAACCCCCAATTCTTAACCAATAATAATAGTGATCTCTAATATTTAACACCTTAAACCTATTTTTCATAACCCATATACTAATATCTATAGCCATCAACCCCTTTGACTATTAATACATATAACCTTTAATATTTATAATACATATAACCTTTAATCTTTATAATACATATAGATCCCTATCCCTTAACTTTTATATGCCCTAATACTTGTTACCTATTTACCACTTCAATTACGAAAAGAACTCATATAAATCTATAACCTTTGATCATTATAACCATTAACACTACGACCTCCCTAAACATCAATTTATAACCATTATAAACCACAACACCTAACATCTAAGTCATAAAACCCAAAATACCTAACCTGTATAATCCCTAGGAAATGAACCTTAAATCATAACACTTATATCCCATTATCCTAAACGTTATATCATCTAACTCGCCTAGCAAAAAAATTCTTATAACCTTTAATCTTTAAACCTTAATACCTATATCCTCTAACTCTTAACCATTAACATTAATAA
>ML778922.1:1110706-1178589 GCA_009831015.1 Picea engelmannii | reverse complement strand
TTATAGTCCTAATTCCTATACGTCCTAACCCTTATCATCTCTTAAACCCTATGTTCATATAACCTTTAATACTTGTAACCCTTAACACTTATAAGACCCAACCTATAAATGTCATAACACCTATGACTACTAAAAACTATATAGCCCGTGATCCCTTTAACACCTACCCCCTTTAATTCCTTTAACCCTTAACTCATATAAATATCGTACTTGACTTCCTAAATTCTATAACCCCTAACCATATAATGACTAACTCTTATAACCGTTATCATCATTAACTTCTCATATAACTCCTATAATGTCTAACTCTTTATAGACCCTAATTCCTAACCCCTACAACCCTTAACCACTAACTATTGTAATATATATCACAACTAACCTCTATAAACTATAATATAAATCATAACTTCTATAACCTTAAAACTTATAATTGATAAACACTCACATCTAAAACCCCTTACCCCCAACAATTACTATCCCTAATTTTTTACCCATATAACACATATAATCTCTTTACTCCTAGAACACATCTCTATTGAATTCAATAAGCTATCAATTATAACAAGTAGTAAATGAAGTTATAAACCCTAAAATATATAACCATTTTAACCCTTAATCTTTATTACCCCTAACACTCATACCTTCCAAACCATAACTACTAATGCATATAACCCCTAATCCATATAACACATAACCTTTAACACTTATAATAGTAATCCTTAAGCCATATTCCCTAACCCCTTAAACCTTTACTAATTTATCTACTTTCTCAAAACCCTATAACCCCAACCCTTATAAAACTAAATTGATATAACCACTAACCATAAAACATTAACCTATTACACCTATGACTTCTAAACCTAACCTCTCACCATATAGCCTATTAAACCAATATCACCTAACTGTTAACAACTAAAACCCTTATAATTCTTGACACATATATTATCTAATTCCTTTAACTAATATCACCCCTAACTCTCCCCCCAAGTATAACCCATGTAACCCCTAAACCAACATCATATGTATAATTAATTTAACTCCTAATAGTTATAACTCGTTACTTTCAAATATCTATAACATCTTTATCACTTAACACTTAAATCCCTTAGCATATATAACCCCTAACATTTATCCCCTCTAACCCCTAAATACTAGCATGTATAACCATTAAGCATTAACACCTATATCTCTAATCCATAATTAATATCTGTAACCTCAACCACTTAACCCTTATAAATCTTATATATTATAAAATACAACACTTATAATCCGTACCACATATATATTATATATCATCAAATATAACTCTTATCCCCTACATCCCATAAACATATAGTACCCCGACCCTTAAAACTCCTTTTCTGTAGGAAGAATGGGCTAGGAAGTCAAATCTTTACTTTGATTTTTTTACTTTATATTGATTTCAATAACATAATAGACTTTGTACCCTAACTAATAGCTTTGGATGATCACAATCATATGGATCTTGGCCACTAATATCTGTTGTTGGATAGTTGGTTGTCATTGATGTCAACCCTTGGAGCATTTGAGATATCCCATAGTCATGGTTGAGATTGATCATAAGTTAGTTTTCATTGATGTCAACAAGATTGGTTGATGTCAGCAGATGTGATGGGTGCATTTGATGAAGTCTACATGAATCCCCAAAGGTGTGGTTATGGAACCCAAAATTAATTAAGGAAAAAGGTCATGAAGGATAGTGTAAATGCAGGTAACCCACTCATGGATGGATAGTCCTTGTCATGTCATTTCCAGTGATAGGTGGTACACCTTGTGGTTCCTCACGGTTAGGGAGATATTACCTCATGACGTTGGAAGCCCTGAAGAATGGTTAAGAAGACCCTAATTGGTTACAAGTCATTAATGAAATGGTATAGTGGTTGCAACAAGAAAGTTAAAGAAACCCTAAGATCAAGGATAGAAGTTACTTGGATAAAGTATAAATACACCTCAAGGAGTCTCTCATAAGTACACACACATGCATTCATTGAATATCTATCTTATGAGAATATTTTGGTCTATTGGCGAATCTGAGGTTGAGTCTGCAGAAACGAAGAAAGTGCGAAGGAAGAGAGAAAATTTTGGACCTGCAGAGAGCTAGGGTTTTTCTATAACCATAATTAGCCATGCCCTCATGAGTCAGATTGAGGGTTCTACACGAGGCACCCTCGTGGGTTGTATACATCTCGTTGCATGAGGCCCCATTCAACAATAGGCTTAGTCCTGTGAGGAAAATACAGAATGGGGAAGATATGTTAGTGAGATGTTGTTGAGGACTGAGGTAAATCTACAGGTCTATGTACCATGATCGAAGGCACCAGGTCAGTTACAAATGTAAAGGTATGTTATTTTGTGTGTTATGAGGTTGCATCTTGGTGATATTGTGGAACATGATTGAGGCATGTCTTTGTGAGTTTTTGTGTATTCCTTGATACCAATATTGGATGTATTGTACATGTTGGTTGAGGGATAATTGTTGAGGTACATTATTGATGCATATATTGGATATATTAGAATGTGGTTTATACTTTAGGCACATGGTTTTAGGTGCATCTTGGTTATATGTTGATGATGTGATGGTCATGCCTTTGGTATCTTATTGAGGCATTGGTATATGTATGATGCACATCTTTGGTGCATGGTGTGCGGCATATTCTTGGTAAATGTATGAGGTGCATGTCCTGGTGATATTTGTACATATTCAGGTACACATTAGTGATGTTATTATACATTTTTTAGTAGAACATCTTCGCTAATTCGTATCTTGCTATTGTGGTTATCTTGGTTATTTTTGAGGAACTTCATTGATGATATCTTATGAGATGGTATAGGTTTGATACATGGTTGATGTACGTGATATGGTACATCGTTGATGTACATGGTATGGTACAGGTTGGTACATGGTTGATGCATGATATGGTACAAAGTTCATACATGGTTGATTTTTGTGATATGGCACATGGTTGATGCACTTGGTATGGTACATGGTTGATGTACTCAGTTGATGTGCATAGTATGGTATAGGTTGGTACATGGTTGATGCATGATATGGTACATGTTTAATGTACATGGTTTGATGTACATGGTTTGGTGATGTTTGAGAATTTGATTGAGAGATGTTCTTGGTGATCAAGGATCTAGTTTTGAATCAATGATAGTGGCAAGTTAGATACCTTTATAGGTTGATGTGAAAGGTTGGATACATTGATAGTGACAGGTTGGTTTATGTGATAGTGATAGGTTGTATACATTGACAGGTTGGATGTAGTGACAATTTGATTATAGTTGGTTGATATATCAGTGGAATTTTTGTAGTGAAAGTTTGGTCTACACTTATATTTCAGGGTGGTGGGATGGGGAAAGGAAAGGGGGTTGTATCCTCCTTCTGGTTGTTGAAGAACTCAAGGATTTGGAACTTCCTTCAGGTTGGAGTATGAGAATCAAGGGGTTGTAGCCTCCTTCTGGTTGGAGCCAAATAATTCAAGGATTTATAGCTTCCTTCAGGTTGGAGCATGTAAATATGGAGTTGTATCCTCCCTCCATTTGCATCTGGAGAATTGGGAAGTTGGTGCTTCCAATGAATGTAAACTTTGATATATAAGAAATCATTCTTTGGTTTTCTCCCATTTGGGTTTCCATGTAAATTTTGGTGTACTATTTATTTGATGTGATGTTTCTTATGTTTATATGCTCATTGAATACAACCATAGATGATACATTGATGCTATATTGTTGATAAAGTTGAAGTTTATATATTGTGGTTAAAAGTGGTTAAAAATGGTAAAAGTGTTCATATTGATTCAANCCCCCCCCCCTCTCAGTATTCCAACAATTGGTATCAAAGAAGGTTCCTTCAGGAAATATTTTAATCACTGGAAGGTAGATCATGGAGAGAAACAATGTGTATATAAATGGAATACCACAGGGCAGAGCTATGAGATATGGAGTATCAAGATGAAAACATTTTTATATGAATAAGTTATGATGTTTGGAAATCATTTATTAGAGGATACACCACTACAAATAAATTGAAGACTGCAGCCAAGAAGGAATTGAAAAAATATATATATATATCAATGGAGTTCATATGGGAAGGATTACCTGATCCGATAAGAGAGAAAGTTGGAAAATGTTCATCAACTAAAGAAATTTGGGATAATATTCATAATATCTACTTTGAGAAGTCTTCCATCACAAATATAAATAATTATAAAGAATATACATGAACATAACAAGAAGAAATATTCTTATCATGTCACACTGGTGCAAACCCCCCTTCTCTCCAAGGGTTACACGACCTCCCAATCTAAGATCTTCACAAGAGTGAGTGGAATTAGCTCTTCGGGTCCTTACTTTCCCTTTGAAACAATTCACTTAGGCCCCTTTTTCCTTTAGTGTAGGTCATATGACACCCACGATCTCTTCTAAGAACTCTTTCTGCTTTGCTTAGATTTCCAGTGCTAGCTCTTCCACACTAGCCCCTTTTTTCATATGACCTCGGGCTGTGACCCTGGGCTTAGTTCCTTAAGCATTTCGAGCTTTGGATGTTTTGATTGCAGCCTCTTCCAATTCTTCCAAATTGTGAACTGTGGATTCCTCTGAACGAGATCTACGGCTCTCGTAATTTGAACAACTAACAACTATGATCTCTTTGGATTCCTGCCCTCGCGAATCTTTAACACACTCAACTCCACAACTCTCTATTTTTGAATTAGGAATTATCTCCACACGTAGAGATCAAAGGTCCTCCTTAACCAATGATCAATGAATTAGATCACACCCTTCTCCCACTTTGAAACTTTGGGTTTCGACCTTTTTGACAAGGACTCCATCTTTCTCTCTTGAATCACAAACCCTGAATTATCCATGGAAAATCAACGGTCTTTATCTCTCCCGGAACCAACGGTTGAGATCCACTTCACGACTTCGTGCTTCGGAGGTTTTCACCCCTCTTCACTTCAAATCTTCCTATTTGCGAATTTTGAAGGATCCTCGTGACTAACCAGTGCTGAATTCTCCAAGATCTGACGGTCTGAAATGATTCAGATCCCCCTGGGCAAATCTTGATCCTTTATCTTATCCAACCTTCAAAAATTATTCTTCTCAAGGATTTCTCCCGCTAAATCCTATGTACTTGTTCTTCCTTTGAACTTTAAATTCCTCCAAGGGATTTCTTCAACACTTAGTCGATTTTTGGTCGTGTGCACTCCTTGCAACTGACCTCTGCACCGTCTTATGAGAAAAACCAAATTATTTCTCCAAAGTTTTCTCCAAGTCAAAGAATTCGCATACACACTCCTTGCGCTTAACTTGCACACTTTACATACAAAAGTTCCACACTGTCTCTTATGAGATTCAAGTTGAAAAAGACTCACTCACATGCACTCCTTGCATTCAGTATGCACTCCTTGCATAAAATTATAGAAAAGAAACAATTGAAACTTATTCAATTCTTCATGAATTCATTCATTCACCATGAACCTCATACATTCATAAAAATCATAACAACGGTAACACTGTAAAACAATATCAACACTGTGAAAATGGATAAATTCTCCTCTATTCTATTCAATCCAAAAACTCATGGTTACCACTGTTATCTCTTACAAACAATACAATAAAAAATGTGTTTCAACCATGACCACTTTTCGCTCTTCTTCCTCCTATCTAAGTTCTATCACCTTCTTCTCTAGAGGTTACCTACTCAACTTAATTAAATGAAAACTATTGACTAATAAGGGCTAATATCCTACACCTGTAATATCTTAGATTCGTGTAAGGATTTACAATGATCTATCATTTCAAAAAGTGGCTCGACTTTACATACAACTATTTAATTAATGATAAATTAAAAAAAAAAATCTCCATGCCGCTACCAAGCTGGTTAAGAGTCGGTTTGGTTCTTTCAATGTGTTGAGGTGTTGATTTTGGCTTTCACTTTCTCTTTTCTTGATTCGATAGCAATGCTCCTGCATCATACTCCTCTAAAATATTCATGGAATCATGTCCATGAGCTCTCGCATTATTTTTCCATGCTTCCAAATATCAGGTTCAGTTACCCAACTTGAATCTTCCACTGGGTGATCTTTCCACTTCACTAAATATTCAGGGTACATCTTTCTTATGGTTTTCTTTCCAACTCTCTTTTCTAAAATTTTCTCCATCTGAGGTTTTCTACTATGGGCATTTATTCTTCCCAATGAATCTCTTCCTGATCATCTAATTCTCTTGCGTCATCTCTGTTATAAGGATACAGGTCTGTAACGTTGAATATCGGTGATATCCCAATATTGTTTGTCAACTCAATCTCATAAGAATTTGCTGCAAATTTTCTGAGGATCTTGTATGGTCCTATCTTCTTCATCTTCAACTTATTATGTGTTCCTCTTGGAAACCTTTCCTTTCTCAAATGAGCTAAAACTTCATCTCCCACTTCAAATTGAACTTCTCTTCTTTTATGATCAAATATGTTCTTATCCTTTTATGATCATTATGTCTGTCTATCTGAGGGTGATATGTTGAACTAAAGGATAAATTAGTAACCAAACTCTTCCATATAGTCCTCCAAAAGTGTCCTACAAACTTAGTGTCTCTGCATGAGACTATACTTCTGGGAAATCCATGTAGTCTCACAACTTCTCCAAAAAACAAGTTGGCTATGTGCGTAGCATCATTTTTTTCTGGCATGGTATGAAATGTGCCATCTTGGAAAGTATATCAACCACAAAAAATATGGAATCACTTCCCTTCTAGGTTCTAGGTAATCCCAATACAAAATCAATACTAATTGCATCCTAAGGCCTTTCTGGAATAAGAATGGTTGATACAAACTAGTGTTTTGTCTCTTTCCTTTTGCATGTTGACAAATATTACATCGGTCTACAAATTTCTTCACATCTTCCCTCAAACCTAACCAATAATTCAAACTATTCAACTGTGAAAAAGAATTTCCATGACCAAAATGTCTGGCTAGACCTCCACTATGTTTTTATTTCAACAAATTATCTCTCATTGAGCATCTTGGTATGCACAATTGACTTCCTGTTTAAAAAAATCCATCCTGGATTAAATATTCTTCCCATGAGTTATTATCCCTCAAAAAATGATTTTCATATGCTTCATAAGCCTCCTTAAAATCTAGATCATCCTGATACATTTCCCTAAGGTGATCAAACTCTAAGGTATTCACTTGGAATTCATGTACAACCAAAATCCTCTTGATCAAAGAATTTGAAACTTTATTAGCACTTCAAGAAATATGTTTAAGGACAAAAGTAAAATTATGTATGAATTCTACCCACTTAGCATGCCTCTGATTCAACTTATCTTGCCTAGTAATAAATTGCAAAGCTTGATTATCACTATACAAGACAAACTCTTTTGGAATTAGATAGTGTTTCCATTTCTTCAAGGATTGAATCATTGCATAAAATTCCTTGTCATATGTAGAATATTTCTCCTTAGTGTCATTCAACTTCTCACTGAAATAAACAACTGGCCTATTATCTTGACTCAAAACTCCTCCAATGGCTATTCCACTTGCATCACATCTTACCTGAAATGCCTTTCCAAAATATGGTAAAACCATAATTGATTGTTCTGTTATCTTCTTTTTCAACACTCTGGAGATTTTCTCATCATCCTCTGTCCAATTGAAATACTTATGTTTCTTTTCCATATTGTACATTGTGGGTGCACATATACCACTAAAATTTCTAATAAATTTCCTATGAAAACTTGTTAACCCATGAAAACTCCTCACCTCAAATATGCTCCTTAGTGACGACTATTCTTTGATTTATCTCACCTTCTATGGATCCATCTCCAATTCATTTGAAGAGATAACAAAACCCAAATATATGAGTTATCTCTTCATAAAAGAACTTTTCTTCAAGTTTATTAACAAATTTTCTTGATGCAACTTCCTCATCACTAATCTCAATTTTTTTAAATGTTCTTCCTCTGTTTTTCTGAAAAATAATATATCATCCAGATAGACAATGGAAAATTTACCTATGAAGTCTTTCAATACTTCATTCATCAACCTCATAAATGTTCTTGGAGCATTCATCAATCCAAATGGAATGACTAGACATTCAAAAAAACCTTCATTTGTCTTGAATGTTGTCTTCCATTCATCTCCCTCTCTCATTCTTATCTGATGATATCCACTTTTTAAGTCTATTTTTGAAAAATAGCTTGATCCACCCAAAAAATCCATCAAATCATCCATTATGTGTAAAGGGAATCTATACCTGATGGTAATCTTGTTGATGGCTCGGGAATTTGTACACATTCTCCATCCTCCATCATTCTTTGGATTTAAAACAGTTGGCATTGCACATGGGCTTAGACTTTCCCTGACTAAACCTTTATCCAACAACTCCTGAGATTGATTCTTAACTTCTTCATTCTCTTGAGGTGTCAACCTATACGCTGCTTTGTTTGGAAAATTGGCTCCTAGAATCAAGTCAATATGATGGATAAAACTCCTAATGGGTGGTAATGAGTGAGGTAACTCATCCACCACTATATCAAAAAAATTCTCTAAAAATTCCTGGATTTCTTCAGGTAAATCATATATGGAAGTATTGGTAAGGATGACTCTTGGATTCTTTACTACAACAAATTGCATTTCCTGATCTTTCTTAATCTCCTTTAAGAGTTCCTTCCCACTCATGAGAATTATTCTTATGCTATATTCTTCCTTTTCTTTCTTCTCTTCTATTGGCAAAAACATGTGGGTTCTACCATTTTTCTCTAAAGTGTAAGTATTCTTTCTCCCATCATGAATGAGATTTCTATTAAACTGCCATGGTCTCCCCAAAAAAATATGACAAACATCCATAGGAATTACATCACACAGAATCTCATCTTTATAACCTCTAATTTTAAATTCAACTTTGCATTGTTGACTTACCATTACTTGATGTCCTTTATTCAACCATGATACTTTATATGGGCTTGGGTGTGCAGTTTTCTCTAGCTCTATCTTCTTCACCATCTCTATGGATATTGAATTATCAGTGCTCCCAATGTCTATAATCATCTTGGAAACTTTTTCCTTTGTTTTACAAGCAGTCTTGAACAACTTTGTTCACTTAAATGAGTCTTTTATTTCCTTCTCTGGATTTAGAAGAACTTTCCTCATCATAAGGTTATGTCCTCCTTTTGCTTCTTTTGCTTCCTCATTCTTTCAGGCTTCGGAAATGTGTGCTTCTCCTCCTCCTTATTTTTTCCTCTCGGGACATTCCCAAGACATATGTCATGTCTTTCCACAAACATAACATTTGACTTTGCCTCCTCTACCTCTTCCACTTACTCGAGGAAAATAATTTCTCCTACCAAACGGTCCTCTTCGAGAACTTCCTCCCCTTTCAAAGTGACCATATGATTTCTCGGTCTCATCCTTAATTTTATGTGCCTTATCACAGACAAATCCTTTACCTCTATTTGAGCGTCTACCTCTACTTCGTTGACTCTGGTTTCTGGCCAACTTTTCTTCTTCCTTTAGTGCATTCTAATAAGCATCCTCCACTATCCTTATGGTCATCATGTTGATCTCATCCTTGATTTCATACCTCAAGCCATTTATATACCTGAAAACGTTTTCATCATCTTTCTCCCTTTGTCCAACCCTGATATTTAGCCTATAGAATTCTTATGTATAGTCTTTCACTGTCATACTCCTGAACAAATTTATCTGATAATCCTTAGGTATGAATTTAGCCTTCATTTTGGCTACCATTATGTCCCAATTATTTATCTTTTATTTTCCTTTACTCCTCCTCTCTACCTACAGTTCATCCCACCACAGTGTTGCATGTCCCTTTAATCTAGTGACAACATGTCTCACCTTATTTCCTTCATTGACATCTTCATAGTTGAAATACTTGTCCATGGACCTTATCCAGTCCAATAGCTCTTCAACATCTAGGTTTCCTTCATACATTAGGTTGTCTATCTTTTCTCTAGTTCCCAACTTCACAACAACTTTCAATAAGAGTTCTTCAGCCACATATTCCCCTGTAGCTTCTTCAACTTCTATTTCTTCACTCTCTGCATCACTGGCATCTCCAGCGGCAGGTGTTCTCCTTTGCATTTCTTCCATCGCTTCAAATATTGTGTGAGGCTATCTCATTTATCTTCCTACAACACAATTTTCTATAGGTGGTTCTCCACGTACCCTCGGTGACATCGCTTCAACTTTTCCTAACACACTGAGTACAACTTCAATCTTTTTTTTAGGATCTGATACCACTTGGTGAAAACCCCCCTTCTCTCCAAGGGCTGTGAGACCTCCCAGTCTAGGATCTTCACAAGACTAAGAAGAATTAACTCTGTGGGTATTTACTTTCCCTCTGAAACAATTCACTTAGGCCCCTTTTTCCTTTAGCATAGGTCGTATGATACCTGCGATCTCTTCTAAGTGCTCTTTCTGATTTTCTTAGATTTTGGGTGCTAGCTCTTCCACACTATCCCCTTTCCACATATGTCCTCAGGATGTGACCCTGGGCTTATCTCCTTAAGAGATTCGGGCTTTGGACATTTTTATTGCAGCCTCTACCAATTCTTCTGAATTTTGAACCAAGGATTCCTTTGAACGAGATCTACAACTCTCGTTGATCGAAAAGCTAATGGTTATGATCTCTTTGGATTCTTGCCTTCGGGAATCTTTAGCACACTCAACTCCACAACTATCGATTTTTGAATCGCGAATTATCTCCACATGCGGAGATCAATGGTCTTCCTTAACCAACGATCAATGGATTAGATCGCACCCTTATCCCACTTCAGAACTTTGAGTTTTGACCTTTTTCACAATGGCTCCACCTTTCTCTCCCGAATTGCAAACATTGAATTCTCGTTGGACAATCAATTTTCCTTATCTCTCCCGCAACCAATGGTTGAGAGCCACTTCATGACTTCGTTCTTCGGATGTTTTCACCCCTCTTCACTTCAAATCTTCTGATTTGTGAGTTTCGAAGGATCCTCGTGACTAACCAGTGTGAGACTTCTCCAAGATATAATGATCTGAAATGATTCGGCTACTCCTGGGTGAATCTTGATCCTTTATCTTATCCAACCTTCAAAAATTATTCTTTTGAAGGATTTCTCCCGCTAAATCCTCTATACATGCTCTTCCTTTGAACTTTAAATTCCTCCAAGGGATTTCTTCAACACTTATTCAATTTCTGGTTATGTGCACTCCTTGAAACTGACCTCTGCACTGTCTTATGAGAAAAACCGAGTTATTTCTCCAAAGTTTTCTCCAAGTCAAAAACTTCGCATATGCACTCCTTGCGCTTAATATGCACACTTTAGATACAAAAGTTCCACGCTATCTCTTTTGAGGTTCATGTCGAAAAAGACTTACATACACTCCTTACGTTCGGATGCACTCCTTGCATAAACTTACAGAAGAGAAACAATTGAAACTTAAAAAAAAAATCATGAATTCATTCATTCATCATGAACCTCATACATTCATAAAACTCATAACAATAGTAAAATTGTAAATCAAGATCAACACTGTGAAAATGGATAAATTCTCCTCTGTTCTATTCAATCCAAAAACTCATGGTTACCACTGCTATCTCTTACAAACAATACAATAAAAAAAATTCTCAACCGCGACCACTTTTCGTTCTTCTTCCTCCTATCTAAGTTCTATCACCTTCTTCTCTAGCGGTTACCTACTCAACTTAATTAAATGAAAACTAATGACTAATAAGGGATAATATCCAGCACCTTTAATATCTTACAGTCGTGTAAGGATTTACAATGATCCGTCATTTTAAACGGTGGCCCGACTTTACATACAACTATTTAATTAACAAGAAATTCAAAAACAAATCTCCACGTTGCTACCATGCTGGTGAAGAGTTGGTTTGGTTCTTTCAATGCGTTGAGGTATTGATTTCAGCTTCCACTTTCACTTTTCTTGATTCGATAGAAATGATCCTACATCACACACAAATTCAGAAGAAGAATATTGTGAATAAGACATAGTAGATGTTGAAGTGGAATTAGTGAGTGCTTCAAACAAATTGATGAAATAAAGGAAGAAAAACAGGTCACTTGAGGAACAATTAGTCAAGAAGAATTCTAAATAAATATCTGAATAATCCCAACAGGTCATCCTGAATCTAAAAGCTCAGCTGTAAGAAGGAAAAAGTATTTAAGAAACATATAAAAGTCATATGGAAGAGAAGCAATGTTTGGAAGCCGAAATAGTAGCACAAAGAAAGGAAGCAGAGACGAGAGATAATATTTCGACAGATCATCTCAAGGAAATATCTGAGGATTTAAACCATCTTGAAGAAAAAATTAGTCAACAAGATAGAAGACTTGAAGGATAAATCATCTCCTTGAATATCCAAATTGAAGAAGCAAAGAGAATGGAAGAAGTTTTGAAGATTCAAATGATGAAGAAAGAAGAAGAGGTTGAGAAGCTTGAAGAAGAAGTTGTCATATTAAGAGTTAAAATCATCAAAATCAGAAAGAATGTTTAAGAGAGAGTAACATACACATCATCAGTAAATAAAGTTGAAGAGAAACACTCCAGGTTGCTAGAAAGGAAGAATGAAGAAAAGAGAAAGTGTTATGTAGAAGTACTCAAAAGAAAGAATCACGATCAACAAGAATCAAATAATAATGAGTATAATAGAGATACATCTTCAAAAATACCTTCCACATTCAAGCAACAAAGAAGCTTCAATCATGATAAAGGGATCAATAGAAGAGAATATCATGATCAGCCAAAGTAGGAATTTAGAAGGACTACACCACAAAGAATACCATTCACTCTGAGGTATGTAAATTTTTTGTATGGTCATTCTTTTATTTGTACTAAATTTGGACATAAGGCTATATATTGAAGAGCATATGGAATAAATGTTCATACAATAAATACCTATGTGGCTCCCCATAACATTGAATGTTACAAATGCCACAAAGTCCTCAGAATTGTAGAAGCATAATAAAGCCCATCATGAAAGAAAATATCGATGTTAGACACACAAATATTTGGAGAAGAAAAGAAGCACAACAAGAGAAGGTAAATAAATAACGGGTCCCAGAGATCGCAGGATTAGTAGTAGTGTGAGAAATAAAATAAGAGAAGGTGTATAAAGAATAGGCCCAAGAGATTTTACTTTTAGCAATTGTAGTGCAAGATTATAATGAATCCACAAGGAAAAAGGAAGAAGTCATAGTTCATAAAGATTATGTGCATACAAAGGAAGAATAAGATTAATCTGCATTAGGGTGGATTCCTCCATTGTTCTGAGCCATTCATATTGGAGACTCCAAGTAAATGTGAGTCTTAAATAGGGGGAGTCGGTGTAGTATCTACTAGAGAACATAAAACCATCCTTCGAGTAGCTTGAAGTGTTTATAGAGATGTATTCATAGCAGTCAGATAACATAAGTACAAAATAACAAATTGATTGATTGAGAAGTAGTGTTCCCATGAAAATATTAGAGGAATATCATTGACACACTATTCTGGAAAGATATATTCATTACATATTTAAAAATGTATTGTAGATCAGTGGACATATTTGGTTCATTGTGAGAAACATTAATATGTCATGATCGATTACAACAAAGAATCCTTCACGATAATACAATGATAGATGGGTCAACATTATGGATAGTTGAGTAGCAAAGTTATGGACATCTTATGACATATGGATAGAGATATATTTATGAGAGAATTGGAAGGTCTAGATAGATATATGACAGAGCATACTTACAAATTGGAACCAATGGAATTAGTGGACAAGTGGAATTAGTTGGTCACAAGAAGACAAAAAGTGAAAGGCATAGAAGAATAGGGAAATATAAACCTTTAGCAAAAGATATATCTTCAGAGGGACATTGTTGAACATCATGGTCATGTTGGAAAATTGGTTATCATTGATGTCAACCCTTGGAGAGTGTTACACGTCAAAATCACTCATTGCAATGATGGCAAGTGTCGTCATTATAAATACTGCAAGTGTCACATATTGGTCACAAGTGTCATAAACATCATACTACCTATGTCATCTCTCTAACGACATCATAAGGAAACTGTGACACCTCAAAGACTAGTTTTGAAGAAGGAGAATCAATTAACAGAAGAGTACAAACCTTGTGCCACTGAAAAAGCCACTAAAACATCAATTTTTGGAGGGAGTGCCCCCCTGTCTACTAACAGGGAAATCTAGCACTCTGTACTCCCTTATAGAGGAGAGTTTCAGCGCTCTGTGCCCCTTTTGAGGGAGCGCTGCTCTTTTTTGGGTGAAATTTGATTTGTTGGAGGAAATCAAGGGATAATCCCCTCAATATCTGAAGGTAGTTGGGTTCGAATCTTGGGTCAAGGCATGATCCTAGGAGAGATCCACAACTGAAGGAAAGGAATCCTCAACTTATCCCAAATATCTCTCAAGTGGTTAGGCCTCTCCAAGCCTATATAAGGAGGCCTCCTCATGGTAGAAGGGGGGGATGGAGATTGATAATTACACCAAACTTATGATCCCATAAGTGAGATGCCATCAAAGAAATTAGTGTAGAATACTTGATCAAAGGGCTTGGACAAGGAGAACTGGAAGAAGATGTTGCACCTTCATCAAAGGATTGTAAGTGCTTTTACTTCTTCTTATTAATATATCAATGCTCGGCCTGTTTATTTCAAACTTATGTTTGTTCCCACATGAGTTTATCTTCAGTTGATAGATCTATGTTTGAGATAATCTCAATAGAATAGGAAGTTCTTTGTACCTTTGTTTGTTTTACAGGACCTGTCGAGGAGCTCAGGATTGGAGCTCAACTTGTATCTTGCAAGGACAAACATCGTTAACAAGGTACATATCCCTCTTCTTCATTTTTTCATATTAGCTTAATCAGATATAAAAAGAATGTCAGTGTCCATGTTAACCACTTTTCTGTGTTGGCCTTAGGAGTCTAGAGACCAAGAGGGAATCTGCTTGTCTGCAGGAGGATTCACCTATAAAAGAAATTGGTGAATCCACTAGGGAGGAGCTCTAAATTTTGTTTCCATTCCTAGATCTTGTTTTAGTCCTTTTCCCTTTTCTTGACCTTCTCTATACTGTCTTTGATTCTTAGATTTGTTTGATTGCCTCTTTATTTCATCATGATCACCCTAATTTGCTGAGCTTGCTTGGAATTTTGTTTTTCTGAGTATTTTTTTGAGTTTTGAGAGCAGAGCGCTCCCCCTCTGTTGTTGTTAGAGAGCTAGCGCCACCCTTTAGCCTTACACATAGTGCTAGAACTCTCGGGTGCCGCTTAAACCAGAGCACTACCCCTTTTTGTGAGGAATTCTCCAGAATTTTCATCTTCTGAAGTTGTCTCTTCATTTTGGATTTGGCTCAGGAGTGTCATCCTCTCAGTTTCATCTTGGTATTGGCCTTCAACACCCTATTTCTAAGAATTGATCTCTTCTTGTTTGGGATTTTGACGTTTCCTTTCCTTACTTTGAAGTCACTCTTCGTCTTTATTGATTTAGAGGTGTATTGCTGCTTTCTTCTCATTTAGTTGGTTGAGTATAAACCTTTGTGAGGAATTTCAAAGATCTATGTATCATCCCATTTGATATTTGAGGTCTTTTCTCCAAACCTTTTTCAATATTTTGAGATTTTTTTGGTTTCATTTTGTGAATTTTGTGATCTTTGTCTTGCTTGTTAATCATAACAAGAGTGTGTCTTTGTTTGTGAAAAATTTGCTTCTATTTGTCTGAACCTTTTTGGTCTTAAAATATGAATGACATTAGAAGTTTTGCATCAAAATTGATAATCACTCACACACAAAGAAAAAGGATATTTTTATTATTGTTTTTTAATGTTAGAATAACTTTTATGAGATTTTTAGCTTTACACCGAATTTGAGTGAGAAACAAATTGTTGCAGGACATTGCATCGTAGTGTTTGATAGTGAAAACAACTTTTTTCCTTCCCTTAAATAGGCATTCATCGAAAGAAATGATTGCTTATCATATTTTATGCATTTTTTGGGAATTGAGTCATAACACCATCAGTTTCACTTTCATACACCTTTTTAGTAAAGAAAATATACAAAATGAACGCTAATTAAAAATTATCTAGAACATTTTGTTTTTAGGATATTCCACCAACATTAGACCAGGATTAGAACTTTGGATTAGGCTGTGAGTACAACTCTCCAAAGTTTTCAAAAAAACAAACATTAGCATCCTGCGATAGGGAGAGTCAAATCCAATTGTCATATAGGATTTATAGAATCCTCCTCTCACACAGGGGTTATGCACGAGGTCACACTCAGGAGAGTTATGGAGCTTATTCCTCTGTGGTTAACCATCTGTAGTGGTCGGATCATATATTGAGGGTTCTTCTTGAGGTTCAACTGGTTTCATTTGGTCTCTATGCTTCGTGAACTCTGAATCCGTTCAAGCTCCTCTGGATTTCTACCGGTCCACTTATCCTCAATTCTCTCGAATAATTTCGGGCTTGTTATCCTGCTTATATGTTCATACCATACTGTCGAATGTACTCGCCTAGGAGCTGACAACGAGTTGGTGTCCTTAGTTGCCATAGTCCTTAGGTACTTACACAAGGTTACAGTGAAGGTAAGTCTCACTATACCTAGAACAAACATTGGTCAAACTCGCTCGGGCTCCTTGGAGGGTAAATCCAAAATTATTGTGTGGAAGATTGCACCAAGGCAAAAGTTCGTTAAGCAGGTCGCCATTGTAATTGTTCCACCATATCCTAGCCCCTTCTTGACTTGATCATGTGACGTTGGATTTCATCACCAACTAGTATGGTCTTTGAGAGAAGTTTTGTTTGCTTGGTTTGATTCCTAGATTTGATTAGTGTATGTTGTTTCTTTGTCGTTAGTTGGCCATAGATTTTTTCCGTCGAATTTTTCGTTCCTCCAACATCAACCCTCCACGTCGTTCGCCTAGGGTACAAAGCCTTCCCCCATAAAATATGGAAGAATTTAACCCTTTACCCCCTCATGATATGGAGGGATCTCCTCAATAGAGCGAGGTTTAGGAAATTATAGCCTCACAGGAGGAAGGTTCTGCTTCCTTAGAAGATTTTCAAATTGTTACGGATCCTATGGAGGCTTTCTGCATTCCTGCGGGATATGAAAGGCGTTTTCTCCAGATGAATTCAGCCGAATAACTTGTTGTCATTGATCCTTCTGAAATTCCAACCGGGTCTCGTTCGAATCCTCCGGTTGGAAACCCCCTTTGGACTTCCGATATAGTTCAAAGCCCACCTCGCACAGTGAGAGACATTTATGGATTAGGGACAGGTGTTGATATACTTGTCATATCCCAAATTCCAAAAGCATCTATTACCTATACTATACCTTTAGATAATTTTGTTGGTACAACCATGAGTTCCATCGCACCGTCCGTTGGTCCGAACATGCAGTCTGTTGGTCCAAGTTCTACTATTTCTCTTCAGATGGCCCATTCTACAATGGTCCCTCACGTTGAGACTATTCCCACCAGTAATGTGGTGGTTAGACAAGCTCCCAATTGTACACCACTATCATCTCAGCCTTCCTCGTAACTTCCCCTTGGCTATAATCCATTAAGCGACACCGGTCAGTCATTTATGTCTAGTTTCCAAATTCTAGGGACTCAACCTCATTCTGGGGGGCAACCTCCTTTCGAAGGGAAAACTCTATTTGGGGGGAAACCTCCATTCAGTTGGCAACCTCCGTTTGGGGGGGAACCTCCATTTGGAGGGAAACCTCAGTTTTGGGGGAAACCTCCGTATGGAGGGATACCACCATTTGGGGGGAAAACTCCATTTGGAGGGAAACCTCCTTCTGGGGGGTAGCCTCAAACTGGAGCCCATCATCAACCTTATGGACAGAATGCATATAGAATGCCCAATCCTTAGCACACTCCTTTTCTGAGAAATCCACTATTCCCTCGAGGGAAACATTCTCAAGGACAACAACAACCTTATCCTCCTTATGGACAAAATGTTTATCCACCTTATGGAAAAACCCATCAACTGAATTGTAATCCTCAAAATCCATCAGATTATCCTCTGCTCGCAGATGTTTCTCAACCCTCTTCGAATCCTGTTTACTCTGGTCAGCAACAACCGTATGCAGGCGGACTTACTAGTTACAATTATCCACCTAACCCAGTTTATGGTCCTACTGGTGTCCCTATGCCACACCAGTATCACCCTCGGGTCGATCAACAACTACCTTTCCTTGCTACTCTAGATCTTCCAGACTTGTCTCGATTAACCATTGATCCTATATGGCATTACCCTTTCTGGCCAGTGATTCCAGCTAAACTCCCTTATGATATTCCAAAGTTTGACGACAAAGATGGAGAAGACCCCAAAAATCACGTAATGACTTTCCATTTATGGTGTTCATGAAACTCCTTAATGGATGATTCTATACATTTGCATATTTTCCAGCGAACACTTACGAGCTCCGCAGCCAAGTGGTATATTGAATTACTGCTTGGTTCCTTTTGAGATTTCAACTCCCTTTCCATGTCCTTCCTCACCCATTTTCAACTACCTATCCAATACAAAATGATTATTGAACTCTTGACCTCCCTTCATCAGACCAACTTCGTGCACATCTCTGACCATATTCATGAATGGAGACGACGATGAAGGCTAATCAAAGAAATCATTCCTGACCAATTATTGGCGGAATGGTTTACCAAATAACTTTTACCCCCGATCGCTCATGATGTTTCTATGGGCAGTGTAGTTATCAAAGAAGAATCCATTGTCAGGGCCCAGTACTTAGACTTGGTGTATTCCCAATCCATTACTTTATATGAGTTGATTCCTAATGCTACCCATGCCACTAATGATCCATCCAAACCTTGATTTTCATCACATGCGGATGGCATTATTGGTTCCATCAAAATTCAATCTACACCCCAGTCGGTCGGAGCTGTACCTCAAGCTGCAAGTTCATTTTCTCCTAGTCCGACCACATCCTCTACCTCCTCTCATACTTAAGTCTCTGAGGTTAATGTAGTTCAGTCTGCACCCTCACAACAAACTGGAGGTAAGAAAAAGGCAAATAATAGAAGCAAAAAGACTAATAATAATGAACAACCAAAAGCTCAAAACCTACTGCCTGCTAACGAAAAGAAACCATAGCGGAAGCCAAAGTTCCCATGTCTTATTTGTGGTGATGATCACAACACTCAAGACTGTCTGCATCATGATCAAGTGGCCAAACTCTTTAAAGGGAATTCTCAACCCTCCATGCTGAATCAACCTTTTCCACATCAGAAATCTATGGTTGCTCAAACCCCCTCTCCAGTGGGCAGTTCCAGCCATACTTCTCATGATGAAGCCTCAACAAGTGCCCATATCTATCTCTTCAACGGGATCAATCTAACCACCCGCTTGATTACATACGACATGCCAGTTAAACCAGAAAAAGCGAAGATCACTAATGGTTCTTTATAGGATGCAGCATCATCCTCCTTTAGTCCTCCATCTGTCAGTCCTCCGTCTGGACCACTCCAGATTGAGAAACCTACGTTTGACTCTATATTATGCCCTCCTAAGAGCACTATCTGAAATTCTACCTTTAATCCTATCTCACATGCCACCCAACACTACAACATCATTGAAGATCTGGCTCAAGCACCATGTGCTATGTTCGTGTTAGAAGTTCTATAGCACTATCCCAGTCAATGTAGAACACTCTTAGCTACTATTGGTGCGTTTGATCCTGATTCGTCCAACAATATCACATTTAAATTGGATACTGTCACATCTCGGCTCTCTCACCAACTTTCTTTCCAAGTTGATGTTGTTGTTCACAATCAACAAATCCATCGATCTATTCTAGAAGAGGGAGCCTCAACTTGTGTCATGTCTCTAGCTTGTTGGAAAATCTTGAAATCACCCGCACTTAATAAATCCCCAACAATGTTACGTGCATTCGATGGGCGAGGTTTTCATCCGCATAGACTTTTGTAGTCCCTGTCCATCCAATTGGTCGGTAAAACGGTTTTTTTTTACGTCGAGGTGGTCGATGCTCCCATCGATTACAACTTGTTACTTGGAAGAAGTTGGTTCTATGCTATGACTGTCGTTGCTTCGTTAGTTTTTCGATGTGTACAATTTCCTCATCAAGGTAAAATCGTCACTATGGATCAGTAAGATTTTTGTACACCTGATGCTCGTGTTCCCGCTACCAACAATATTCCCTTCTTGGGCGATCATAATATCATGTATGAAAGCATTGGTGTTGGCTTGTTGAAAGAATCTAGCCTCATGGGTACCTTCCCTACACCACTTCCACCCACTGCACATCATATTTCCACGAGTAATATGATTTTGACTACGGTTTACCAATCCTTGGAATCATCTGACCCTTGGATTGTACCTAGTCCATTGGAATTCGATGCAATCGGTGACACCATGCCACTTAGTCCATCTGAAACCTCATACGTTTCTATTCAATCTGCCTCTCCCTCTTCGGATGACCAACATCTATTGGCACCCGACACTTATTCAATACCATCGTGGTTAAATTCCTTGTCATCAGCAATCAATTACATTTCCCAAATTTTTCCTTCCGACGAATCTATAATGGAAATGGTTAGCCTTGATGATGTACCTTGGAATGATATCCATCATCAATCCTCTTTTCTTCCACCTTTGGAAGAAATTCAAGAAGACATACACTCTGTCTTCCCTTCTGATGTTGTCGAATTTTTGCAATCTCCCATCCTCACCCAAGATACTCTTTCTGAGGGGAATTTGGGCAACATTTCATCTACGATCATTGTTGATATTTAAATCAATGAAGGTATCATGGAAAACATTAACCTTGGAGCTAATTGTTCACCCAAGGAAGTAGTCTCTTACACTTCTTTATTTAAATAATTTCACGATGTCTTCGCGTGGAGCTATGAATAGATGCCTGGGATCAATCCATCGATCGTTGTGCATGATATTAAAACCTATCCCAGTGTCAAACCTATTCGATAGAAACTCCACCCAGTCCATCCTTAAAGTACTGCAGCTATTAAGGCAGAGGTTGAAAATTTATTGAAATCCGGTTTCATTTATCCTCTCCCCTTGAAGGAATGGGTTTCCAATATCGTCCCAATTACTAAGAAACAGGGGACCATTCATGTCTGTGTTGATTATAGGGATCTTAACAATTCTTGTCTGAAATACAACTACCCCACACCCTTCATCAACCAAATTATTGATAATTGCACCGGTAGCGTAATTTTCTCTTTTATGGATGATTTCTCAGGATATAACTAGATAAACATCTTATCAACTGATCAACATAAGATGACCTTTATCTGCCCATGGGGAACTTTCTCTTATTGGAAGCTACCATTTGGCCTTAAAAAAGATGGGGCTACGTTCCAGCAAGCCATGTCCTACGCATTCCACGATATTAAACATACTGTGGAACCATACCTTGATGACTTACCCGCCCACTCATCAAGTTGATCCGACCATCTTGGTCATCTACGGGCTATTTTTCTTCAATGTTGGTTCTACCGCATCTATTTGAACCCACATAAATGTATTTTCACTGTTGAATCAGGTCAACTTCTTGGCTTTGTTGTCTCCAAGGATGAGATTCAGGTGGATCCCTTAAATATTAGAGATATTATAGCTTTACCCCCACCTAACAACCTACGACAACTCCAAATTTTGCAGGGGAAAGAAAATTTTCTTTGCCTATTTATTTGTAACTACATTGAAATCACTAAAGGATTCATGTCATTGATGCAAAAATATGCCACTTTCATCTGGGATGATAATGCTCAATGATCATTCGATGCTCTTAAGCATGCACTAACACACACTCCTTTGTTGCATCCTCCAAACTATATGAAGGATTATACCCTTTACTTAGCAGCCTCTACTTCCACTATTGCCATAGTGTTAGTTCAAGAGGACTCTTCTGGTGAAGAACATGCGATTTATTACAAGAGCAAAAGTCTATCTTGACTAGAACACTGTTATTCACATGTTGATAAGTTGGCTATGGGCGCCATCATCGCTGTGTAGAGATTTCATCATTACATTCTGTTACGCACCACCATGTTTATCGTGGATTCGAACCCCATGTATCACATCCTGACCCGTCAGTTACTTGGGGGAAAACAATCAAAATGGATCGTAATCCTTCAATAATTTGATCTTGAATTTGCTAAGTCCAAATCCAAAAAGTCCCTGGTGTTCGCGGAACTCATTTGCAATTTTCCCCATGCTGATGAAGATACTGAGCCTAGAGATTCCCTCCCTGACGAATCTTTATTCCTCATTAGCATTTCTGATCCCTGGTATGGAGACATCATTCTCTATCTCTAGACACAATGTTTTCATCCAGATATCTCTCATGAAGAACATCGATGTATCCGCCACTACTCCTATCGTTATCTCATTATCGTCGACACCTTATATCGTCGTCGAATTGATACCATCCTATGACGATGTCTGACTCATGAAGAGGTTGAACACATCCTCAATGACTATCACCTTGGAGCCTGTGGTGGTCACCTTTCTAGGATGGCTACAGCCCATACAATTTTAGGTTCCAGATACTTCTAGCCCTCCATCTTCAAGGATTGTATGGAGGTCGTCAAAAAGTGCCCACCCTGCCAAGTTTTTCAAAACAAGGCATGTACCCACCTTTCTCCACTGCATCTCGTTATTTCCATAAGCCCCTTTTCCAAATGGTGCATTGATTTCATGCAGTGTAAGCCTACCTCAGTCGGGGAGCACGGTTATATAATCATCGTCGTTGATTAATTAACAAAATGGGTTGAGGTTATGCCTACCTTTATAAACGATGGTTGTATTGCAACACTTTTATTTTTTAATCACATCATCACTTGCTTTGGTGTTCCATGGGCCATTGTCACTGATCATGGTTCCCATTTTCAAAATCAGATGATGAGTGAGTTACATACCAAGTTGGGTTTTTTCCATGATAACTCATCCCCATATTATCCTCAAGCTAACGGACAAGTTGAAGCCATCAACAAAGTCCTCAAAACTATGATCCAATGGATGGTAGGGGAAAAGAAGACACCTTGGCATTTACAACTCTTCTCCACTCTCTGGGCTTATCGGACCTCAGTAAAAACTTCTACTGGATTCACTCCCTTCCAGTTAGTATACGACATTGAGGTTGTCTTACCAATCGAGTGCGATATTCCTTCACTAAATCTTAAAGTAGAACTCCTTCCCCACACTTCTGTTGAAGAAGAAAGTTTCCTACATCTTATGAGGTTGGACGAAACACGTCATGATGCTTCTCTCGTCAATGAGACATATCAAAAACGAATCAAAAATCAATACGACAAGTTTGTCCATCCTTGCACTTTTGCAGAAGGAGACCTGGTCCTCGTTTATGATCAGGCTCATGACAAGTTAGGGATAGGGAAGTTAGAACCTCTATGGCATGGTACCTACTTCATGAAACGTGTTCTACATAGAGGCTTCTACGAACTAGTCGATTACGATGGAGTTTCCCTGGGTAAGCCCGAGAACGGGCTTTATCTGAAGAAGTATTATTCCTAGGACATATAGCATATGTGCTCTGTACACTATTGTATTTTTATTTTTGGTGTTTCTTTTCTCTTATGTGCTCGAGTTTTTCCATAGCCACTTATACTTTGTCTTGTGTTTTCATGCACAGATGACATCTTCATTTCCTATCTTTGTTGAGTTTGCAGATGGTGATAATAAACACACCCAAAACGTTTCTTACGCAGCTTGGGTCGTTTGCCACTCTGATGAGTTCGTTAGTTCAGGAGGTATTTGTTTAGGATTGGAAACTAATAACATGGCAGAATATCATGTTGTCATCAGACTTTTAACCAAGGCATCCTCCCTTGGCATTTCTCACATAATTTTCAATCTGGACTCTCAACTCATAGTATGTCAACTCAATCGTATCTATGCTATTCACAATCCTATCCTACTACATCTCCATCTACGAGTTTTTTGTCTTGAAAGAATGTTTGATTTCATTGAATATAGACACATACCAAGAGAACTTAATACCGTTTCGAATTTGTTAGAAAATTACATTATGGATAGATATCTCACACATAGATAATATTTCATAAAGGAAATGAGTTACATCACATTTCATCGTGTAAATTAAAACACATCACATAAAAGACACCATTTGAAAATCATTTGGAACTGTAAAAACACGGAAATGTATATATATACAGCGTGATTGAAAATGTTTGATTACATAAAAAATGGTACATAGATAGGCAAAATGTGGGTCAAACCCATAAGCATCGTCATACAGACTAATCGCCAGGAAGAATTCTAATATTCCTACGTTACATTATGCTCTGAGTAACTCATTACTGCATGGGCTACTCGCCTCAGTAGAGAGTTAAGACTCTCAGACACCCCCATAGTGTGCCTTTGTAGATGTAATGACACCTCCTGCCTCCTAAAAGGAGGGATGCCTGTCGTGAGGCCTTGGAGGTTTATTTCAACCTCCTGGAGTCCTCCTATTGCTACTCTCTGATCAACTACAATCTGAGCATCTCTGCGACACCCTAATGCCAACATATTTGTTGGATGTGTTGCTCCCCTATCTACACAATGGAATAAATACATCTATTAAAGACTCTTCTATGTACCCAAAACAAAATATAATATAATGTTTTAAAATAAAAATAAAACTTGACAAGATTGTTTTTGGTTTCTTACCTGATGCATCCTAATCCTCTCCTACTAGAAGGACCAATTCCATGCTTCCCTAGAAATCTACTCCGCCATATGGAAAGTCTTCTATCACAATAAATTGATGTCTCAACCAAACAAAGAAACCACCGGTGAATCTAAACTCTGAATCCAAACTTAGTCTTGGGGACAGGCTTGTCCACCATTCCATACGTGGTTCTCCCATTGGATGCACTACTAACGTAATATGAGGTTGCATCTGGGGAATGTGTTCTAAAAACAACGAAACCAAAAATAAACCATATCCAAACTACTTCTACTGGCCTGCTCTGCATCTCGTAATTTGTTCCTTCACATGGTGGAGAAACCCTGCGCTCCAGTTAAATAGTGTTGGCTCTAAACACTGTAAACGATAGGCCACCTGTGATATTGAAACTAGGTGAGAGTTCTTACTTCCTGCTATACTTGTCATGGAAAACATGATAGATCGAAGAGGTAAGTCTCTGATATCTTTGATTGCAATCCTGCCTCCCACTAGTCTCGCTCTTAGGACACAATGGTTTTCCATATACTCATCCACAGCTGCAACAAGTTCCCTCTACCTAGATAAAGCTATGAGAACCCCTCTCTTCAAAAGACTAGTTATGAAATATACATCCTCCAACTTGATGGTTCGAAGATGCGTCCCTTTATGGAACCCTTCCTCTGCAACGTTCCACCACTCGATCATGTATTTGAGAAGAAGAATCTCCTTCTTCAACTTTTGCATTTTGATATATTTGAGGAGACATCAGTTCCTCAATGAGGATCTCTCTTGGGGACTTTGAAGAGAGGCCACATCATTGAGCTCATGTTCTCTTTCTTTCCACTCAAGCATGTTGCCAAAGTCACTTGCAATTAACAACAAAATTCATTAAATCATGATTTCAGCGAATTTTTGGCAATTTTAAAAACTTTAAAAAAATGATTGCTTGTTTTTGCAAAAGAAGAATTCCCTCTTCACATTAACATAAGGGCATCAATCCACCCTTACATTATCCATTTAAAATTTTCAAAAACTCAAAATTCCCTCCTCACATATTGAGCACGTGAGAGCCATTTTTGGGCATTTTTCTTGTTGTTTTTTTAGGAAGTGCCCCCATAGCCACCACATTAGAGCATTAGAGTGAATTTGATTGGTTAACAGGGGTGTTTTCCAAGCCACTCAACACTTACCCATGGTTTTTAGAGGAGCGTCGAGCTTGTTGAGCACTTGGGCTAACCTAGTTCATCATTTTTTATAACTTTTTAGTGCCTTAAAACAAAATATGAATCATGTAAAAGAAAGAGAGGAAAAAGAATGCTAACCTGGTCCAAACGGTGAGGAAAATTATCAACCATAGATCCAGCACCAAACAATTCAAGATTCAGCTCCAAAACACAAATTCTCCACTGCTACAAATATTTGCACAAATGAAATGGTAAATGACATTTTTTGCCCCTTTTTACTATTATACATTTCATTTTCACATACGATATAGTTATCTTTTGGTTTTTGAGAAATATTTGGAGGCTTATTAATCCCCTAGAATGAAGTTTTGACTTTATTGGTAGGCTTTGAAGCGGGTTTGTTCATTTTATCTTGACACCTTCATGAGCATAGTCTTCGTTCGTTCTCAAGATCAAACACGTGAGAATGCGTCGAGTAAACTTTTATCTCTTTTTCAGACCCGCATGGATACATGAAAAAGGAACCCCCTGGAGTTTTATTTAAACTCTTTTCATACTCTCTAAACATGAAAAGATTGTCAATTGATCTTGATTCCTTTCCCACTCATTAAAAGGTTTGAAAGGGCGTCTTCCGAGTGATAATTTATCTCTTTTTCGGCCTCGCAAGACTAACATTATGAAAAAGGACAACATTGGAGTCATCTTTAAGTTGTTTTCAGACTCTCTAAATATGAAAAACCACCGAGTTTACCTTCAATGGACTCGTTAAAAAATAATACATTGAAGGGCCCATACGGGACCGAACCCTTACTTCTTCCAGTTCTCTAAACAAAGGAAGAGGGACTTACTGAAGGTGAGTCATATTGAGCATGCATTACCCTCCTCGAGCTAGTTAAATTAAAAAGAGGTACTCGTCTATCTAGATGGGGGAAAAATTGAAAGAAGCAAGTCAAGCAGTTTTTTAGAACACTACCAATAACTCTTACGGTCACCCTTGAACACGACACTTTGTCTTTTCACACATTTTAATCCGTTGAACCTCTGCACTAAGACAATCCTCTAATTTTCTTTTACTCCTTTGGGTCACCTGAAAAAAGTCACAACATCCACTGCATCATCAATTTTTGGTCCATGTCACGTTTCTGCTACTGTGCCTCAGTGTTCAAGGGAAGTATCTGCCTCAAGAGTCAGCCATCACAAATATCCTATTTCAATACCCATGTCAGTCCATGTTCATTTCATCCACCAATTACATCTCTATGTCTGTTTCGTGTCGTTGATGGGGGATACATCAAGGCCCTCCTTCGACGAGTCTATTCCTGTCGAATTCAACACATTATCCAGGAGTTAGACTTAGAAATCAGTTAGTACTTTGGGACCTGCATGTTTCAATGGCATGCATCCTCATGTTCGATAGTGGGTTTACATCATTGACCCCTTATCATATGATTCCATGGATGTTCGACTTCATCTCATCCATTCAAATTCGTTGGAATGTACTAGAGTACCTTGGGAATCATTGACATAAATGGTGATCTCCCTCGCACTTGTTAACGATTTACTTCATTGACCGGTAATCGAGTGGTTTCTACCATGTTCAACATCAGGACATCTATTCACATGGTTAGATTCGTACTACATCGAGATTGGTAAGAAGACCCTAGGTTGAGTTATCACTCTTATATATACTTTGCCCAGGTTACGAATGAGTTATTTTGAACTATGAAACATATACTGTAACATAGATCCACTTTGTATTAGTCAAGGCTATGTATTTTTGTCTCATAGATCCACTGTGTATTCTTCATGGCTACGATCAGTTCAGGTCATAGGAGTATAGATCCACATTGTATCTTCAGTGGCTATACCTTTTCTCAATATAATTATGGATCCACAATGTATTTTATCGTGGCCATAACTAAATAGTATTTATCACTCAAGCATAGGTATGCCTACCTTGGGTTTGAAACATGTCATAATATTTGTTTGATGGTCATGTGCATATTTTTCCAGCCTCTCCGCATCCATACCCTTGCTTGAAAAATTATACAAAGTACTTCAGTCATCATTGTCTTCTGACTTCTCACTTTGGGGGAAATTTGTTACACATCAAAATCACTCATTACAATGATGGCTAGTGTCATCATTATAAGTATTGCAAGTTTCGCATATTGGTCGCAAGTGTCACAAGTGTTTAAAACATCATACTACATGTGCCATCTCTCTAATGAAATTGTAAGACACTGAGACACCTCAAAGACTAGTTTTGAAGAAGGAAAATCAATTGACAGAAGAGTACAAACCTTGTGCCACTGAAAAAGCCACTAAAACATCAATTTTGGGAGGGAGCTCCCCCCTACCTACTGACAAGGAGAACTGGCACTCTGTACTCCCTTATAGAGGAGCGTTCTAGGGCTCTATGCCCCTTTTGAGGGAGCGCTTCTCTTTTCTGGGAGAAATTCAGTTTGTTGGAGGAAATCAGGGGACAATCCCCTCAATAACTGAAGGTAGTTGGGTTCGAATCTTGGGTCAAGGCATGATCCTAGGAGAGATCCACAACTGAAGGAGAGGAATCCTCAACTTATCCCAAAGATCTCTCAAGTGGTTAGGCCTCTCCAAGCCTATATAAGGAGGCCTCCTCATGGTAGAAGGGGGGGATGGAGATTGAGAATTACACCAAACTTATGATCTCATAAGTGAGATGACATCAAAGAAATCATTGTAGAATACTTGAGAAAAGGGGTTGGACAAGGAGAACTAGAAGAATATGTTGCACCTTCATCAAAGGATTGTAAGTGCTTTTACTTGTTCTTATTAATATATAAATGCTTGGCCTGTTTCTTTCAAACTTATGTTTGTTCCCACATGAGTTTGTCTTCAGTAGATAGATCTATGTTTGAGCTAATCTCAATAGAATAGGAATTTATTTGTACCTTTGTTTGTTTTACAGGAACTATTGAGGAGCTTGGTATTGGAGCTCAGCTTGGATATTGCGAGGACAAATGTCGTTAACAAGGTACATATCCCTCTTCTTCCTTTTCGCATATTAGTGTAATCATATCTAAAAATAATGCCAGTGTCCATGTTAAGAACTTTTTTGTCTTGGCCTTAGGAATCTAGAGACCAAGAGGGAATCTTCTTGTTCGCAAGAGGATTCACTTGTAATAGAGAGTGATCTTGGAGATTGATGTCAACCCTTAAAGATTGATGTCAACCCTTGGAGAGGTCAATATATGTTGGATAGTTTATTGACATTTTCATGATCGATATTGATGGTGAGTTAGTTGTGTACATTTGATGTAGTCTACATGTAGGCCTGGAGGTGTGGTTATGAGACCCATAGTTTATTAAGGAATATAGACATGAAGGATAGTGAAATTGTAGGTAAGACTATCATGGATGGATAGTAGATTTTGTATCATTTCCATTGATATGTGGAATGCCACGCGGTTCCTCTCGGTTAGGGAGATATGGCCTTGTAAAGTTGGAAGCCCCAAAGAGTGGTCAAGAAGACCCTAGTTGGTTACAAATTTTAGTCAAAGGGTAAAGTGGTTGCAACGAAAAATCCCTAAAGTAAGGAGAGGATTTACCTAGAACAAGTAATATATAAACACCTCAAGGAGTCATTCACAAGGACACTTACACACTCATTCATTGATTATCTATCATGTGAATTAGTGATATTTTGCTAAGGTTGTGATGGAATTTTTCCAAGGTAGCAAAGGAGGGTCAAAGGTGAAAGTCTCGAGGTTGCAACAAACCCTAGTTTTTGAGGTATCTGTGAGTTGCAGGTTGGCAGGGAACATATGTACACATGCTGCAGTGGAGGAAAGCACAGGCATCCTTGGTATGTAGAAAGGAAAGTTGTGTATCTGTGAAAAGATTATGTAAGTTTGAGAAGAGATGTTGCTACCAGGTTGTTGAGGACCGTGGAAGAGTTACAAGTCAATTTACAATACAGCAAGTCAGGTACAATATCATGGGTAAGCCTTAAGGGTTATGGTTATGGTGTTATGGTACATGCATGGTGATGAGAGTATGTGATACGATACATATTTATGATGTTATGGTACATTGATTAGAAGCATTATTGTCTATCTTTTTGTATGGTTTGCTTACATGTTATGGTACATACTTGAGGAATGGTATATTGTGTTATGAGGTTGCATATTTGTGATATTCAGGAGCATGCTTGAGGCATGCGTTTGTGAGATTTGGTTTATTACTTGAGGCACATCATTGGATGCATGGTACATGTTGATTGAGGTCTAATTGGTGAGATATATTGTTGGTTCATATCTTGGTTTATTGGCATATGGTGTATGGCATGATATGGTATATGGTTGAGACACATTTCATGGTATATGGTATATGGTATGTGGTATATCATACATGGTATGGTACAGGAGTTGATGTACATTGTTTATGTACATGATTGATACACGGTATGATACATGATTGGTACTTGGAATACGTGGTTGATGGTTGAACATGTGTTGTTGCATGATTAATGCACTTGGTACAGGTTGTGGTACACAGGTTGATGCATGGCGCATGGTACAAGTTGGTACTTGGTGGAGACACATATCTTGTGATGGTATGTTGGTGATCTTGGTATATGCTTGGTAGAGGCATGTGTTGGTAATGTTGGACATATATTTGAAAGGTATCCTTGGTATAGGATCCATGTGAAAGGATTTGGTTGAGTATCAGTGGCAGTGACAGGTTGGACAAGTTGATGTGATTGGATGGATATAGTGACAAGTTGATGTTACAGGTTAGATACAGTGACAAGTTGACAGGTTACATGTTGATGTGATAGTGATAGTGAAAGTGGTAGTGACAGTGGCAGTGATTGTGGTAGTTATAGTTGGTCTACACTTATATTTCAGGGCAGTAGGACGGGGCAAGGAAAGGGGCTTGTATCCTTGATTCGAAGGGATTGATGGAAAACTAAGGATAACTCAGAATTCTCAGAAGTTCCTCAGGAAGATCAGAATAGCATCAACAGATGGAGAAAAGGAAAAATTCAGGGTCCTCAAAACTAAACAAAATTGGCATCATCACGAAGAGCGCATTGCAATGTTTCCAACAATGTATATGGTTCTTCAAATGGAGTTACGGATCAAAAAATATGGCCAGTAAAATCTTGGTCAACCAGATCAAGTCAACCGAGGGACACATCAACATCCATACTATTGATGTCAACATGATGTCAACAACTTACTGCAAAGGGTGATGTCATCATGACATAATGATGACATCATCATGCCATGTGGTAGCCCCACAGGCTGCCACATGTCAGGAGGATTTGGCATTTTCAGTGTGCCAAGTGGACCAATGGAAAGTTGCCACAGGGACCACTCAAGGGCTGCCATGTGGCTCAAAAACATATTGATAAATGGAATGTGATGTCAGCTCCACATGGGCAGCTGACTGTCTCGGGTAGCCAATCGGAGGGCACTATGTGGACCAATCGATAGGTGCCACATGGTGCCCACAATTTTCTCAATAAGGGATGGGATCCAACAGTTTAAAAAAAAATAACCAACCATCGGACCGGTCGGTGCCGGATCTAGTGGCCATGATTTCATATATATATATGCGGTGGTATAGTCAACGACGGGTACCGATCGACCAACGCTCATTCCAGCGGTTGGTCCGACGGACCCTACAATAACCCTTTGTAAATAGAAACCAATATCCAAAATGGGTCGGAGGGGATTCTAACCCCAAACCTCTCGAACCCTAAATCGTAACCACTACCATGAATACTAACCGGCCTACCAGCCATGTGTTGGTACATCCATTGAAATTTAATTATTTAAATTCACTTTTTTTCCAGTGTTGAGGGGGTGGATGCGATAGAATATGGTCGAGAATGGAAAAAAATGCAGGAGTATAGGCATTTATTGTAGGTAGTAGGCACAAAAACTGAGACGAAATTTCTCATGGGCCTAGAAGTGCGAGTGTTAGATTGAGGTGTTCAGATAGTCATTTTTGGGTAATTTGACACCATGAATTGAATGGTGCTATCTTTTTTTTTATTTGAGAAACCTTCTGCAACTTAATTCCAGAATGAGGTATAGTTATGTATTTTTCCAAATTGTTTTGTTGAGTTAATAAAAAGGTCTACCAATTTGAGAGAAGGACCCAGAGACATAGTTCATCAGGGACGGACTCCGATATCAAGTTTTTTGTGTTTAGATTTGATGCTTATGTCTCTTTCTTATTGAGATTTTCCTTCTTTATGGTGTTCTTCAATTTATGCTCATTCAATACAATTCTTTAATATGTCACATCGATGTAAAGATCCCAGATCATGTTGGTATCAATGCAATCATATTTTGAATTGAATTGTTGAGTGTGAATGTTGACTAGGGAAAAGCATAAATAAGGTGAAGGAACACTTAATACTTTCAATGGAGAGATTGGTCATGCATCCTGGAGGAAGAAAATGGTCGAAGAGGACAAGCATGATGAATAGGAAAAAAACTTCCATATGGTCTTCTATCGCATGTTAGAAATGGTCGAGGGAATGTATGGAGACTACGAGAAGAGGATGAAGAAGAAAGGGAAGAAAAAGGAAGCACAAGGAGATGATAATGCTTCAGTGAATCAAGAGGTTGGAGGAGACCCCCCTCAGCCTCCATATTCATGATTGAGTTCTATCTCTTCTTCCTCTCATCATTCTCATCATTCTAATGCTAGTCATAAAGCCTCTTTTAGGAAACCATTATTAAAGCTTGATGTAAAATTTGCTTTACCTATGTTTAATGGAGATGCTAATCTTGAGAAGCTATATGATTGGATCCGACAAGTTGAAGTATATTTCCATGTACAACAAATTGATGAAGAGGAAGTGAAAGTACAATTAGCCTCTCTTTGATTGGAAGGAACTGCTCTCTTATTGTGGGAAAGAAAACTTCATGACATAAGTAAGTGCGTTAATATTCTTTCCTCATGGTTGGAATTTAAATCATCAATAAAGAAGAAATTTTTTCCATTGGGTTATTTACATAAAGAAATGATGGAATGACAAACTTTAAGACAAAGTAAAGGTCAAACTGTACAAAGTTTCACAGAAGAATTTAGGAAGAAAGATCTTGCATTAAACATTCCTTTAGATTATTATGAAACTTTAATGAAGTATATTGGCATACTTCACAGTTATATATGTCATACTTTACTACTATTTAACCCCACCAGTCTTGACGAAGTTTGTGTGCAAGCCACTCACCTTAAGAACAGGGCAAATTGTGTTCAAGAAGATCCCACAAACAAACCTTCCAAATTCCCACATAATCAATTTAAAGGAAAGTTTCAAAGGAAGGACAAAAAGACTACCACTGTAAAGAGGGAAGAAGGAAATCCATCTTGCACTCATTGCAAGAATAATGGTCATGATGATGAACATTGTTGGAAATTACATCCAGAGAAAAGATCGAAACAATTCGATGGAAAGGGGAAGACAAAGACCATTGCTACAGTGCAACAAGATCTTGGTTCCAATTCAGGAGATGAGGAAAAGACCACAACGGTTTGTGTACAAGGTAAATATTCCCTTTGATCCAGGTGGATATTGGTGGCTACCCACCTTTTCCAATTGGCTTAAAACAGTTTTCTAACAATTTTGGTAATTTACTATTTTTAGTAGTTTTTCAGGTCCTGAACTTCCGCAATCGTTTTGAGGCCCTAAACAACATTTTTGGGGAAAACGGGGAGCAACATGGAACAAAGTTTGATGTTTCTCCCAAAAAAGTTGTATTCCTCAGATAGATATTTCTAACAGTGCATCGAGTGCCCCAAACGAAGATTGTATGCAAAATTTACACCCCTATGAAGTTGACGTATCAACTACCCCCATCGGGGCCCGCAAACCTTTTGTCTTTTCATCTTCCGGTGTTAGGGTTTTTCCTTATGTTAAAAAGGCCCTTAGAGCCTTATTGTAAAAATCATCTTCTCACCATTGTGAGTAGCCATCACATCACTTCTCAGAGATAAGTTGCCACCATTCTAGCGAATCTTTCACTATGTACTTTTACAGTCTCTGTACATTTATTTCATTAATAGAAATCGTGTATTAATGTATATCTGTGACTCTTTTTTATTTTTGCTATATCTCTATTATATTTTTGTCTCTCTTTGAATATCTCTAAATATTTTTGTGTTATATCTCCGCTCTCATTTCGTGCTGAAAATAATCTGGATCAGTGGTATCAGAGCAGGTTGTTCTTGATCATTTTTTTAGTGCATGTCCCCGACGAGGTCCGAGTATATCAATTTGGATCTCGAGCTTGTCTCTCTTGAAAACAATCACTCTCACACAACCAAGAAACCCTCTATGGTGAAAGAAAAGAAAAATTATGGAGCAGGCGATCCTATCAATCTGTTTCTTGAGCAAGCTCTCACGTGACAAAGGGATGAAATGATGGAGAATTTTTCCGACATCCTTCAATGAATGTCGATAGAAATAGGTGCATATTCATAAAAAAACTACTTTGGAAGCACCTCGCCTTTCAATGTACAAGTTAATTTTGATATTCTTGTATTTGAAGGACAGATAGATGAAAAATCCCTAGACAAATGGTTAAATCTACTAGAAGGTTATTTCTCTATTCACAATTTTTCCAACAAAGAAAAGATCACCTTCACACTCCTTAAATATATCCCCCATGTCAAACATTGGTGGGAAAATTACTGGGACCAGAGTTCCATAGAGGAGTCTGGAATATATGGGGATAAGCCCACTTGGGATTTTTTTGTGGATGCGGTAAAAGAACAATATTACCATGTTGGAAAATATGAGGACCAGTACATAAGCTGGGCCACACTGCAGCAAGAGAGGGGCCAAGCAGTTCTGGAGTTTTCCAATACCTTCAATTCCTTGTGCACCAAGCTGGGTATCAAATACTCTGAGCGACATCTAGTTTTGAAATACCATGGGGCTCTACACAGATACATCCAAACTAAAATGGATTTTCTGGACATCTCATCACTCGGTTCTACTTATTGATATGTTGTTAAAATCGCAAAGAATTTTAAACACCATAACAAATGGGATTTAAGATATTCAAATCCACAACAACCAAAGTGTGAGAAATACGACCCTAACAAACAGTCTCACAAAAACTAGTCCAAGCCACAGGAAAAGAAGGGTCAGAGAAAGATGAAGAAGGACACTGGAAAATTGTGCGATTTCCAAAAAATCCCTTGGCACAACACCAATGAATTTCGCTCAAAACAGTCATTGGTGGCCAAGATCAAAGACAAGGAGTCGAACCCTGATTCAGATTCTAATTCTAAAAATACTGGTAAAAGACAGAACATCGATGCAGATCCAAGTGCTATTGTCGCGACCGCAACAATTCAACCAGAAGAACCAATAGATCCTGAAGAGGGGGAGCGCCTTTTTCATTCACAGATGTGGGTGAAGGGGACCTCACTGAATTTTGTTGTTGATAGAAAAATCCAAAAGAACCAAATCTTAGCAGAGGTCATCAAATAGTTGGGATTTTTGACAACACCACACCTACAACCATACAACATCGGGTGGCTTTGCCAAGGACGAGATATTTGTATCAGCCAATAGTGTTGATTTTTATACGGCATCCAACCCTTCAAGGATGAGGTATTAGGTGGTATTTCCCCATTGGATGTCTATTATGTTTTTTTGGGCCAGCCATATATGTGGAAGCGCCATGTTATTTATAAGTCTCAAACCCGTAGTGTCATTGTTACTTTGGGGGGTCATCTCTACATAATACCAAAGGTAATTTTGACTATTGTCCCACCTAAAAAGTGTTGCAAGGTAGTATCTCATACTACAAAATTTATCTTTTTCACAATATTTTCAAAAGGTGAACATAAGGATATTGAAACCACTACAGCCTCGGCCCAAGAACCTTCTATCCAACGGAAGTAGGTCAACAAGGTTGCAACAAAGCACAAATATTCCTTCTGTACATAGTCATCTCATGTAGTCAGACTGGTTAAAAATTTCCAACCCTTCCAGCCACAGGTTCGTGACAACCTTCAACAAACCAAGCAGTGCGATGTCTCCAGCAAGGCAAGTAGCTCACCAAGATTCAGATTCAACAATCGCTTTCCCCTCTCCCCCGGGAACTCAATGCAATGGATACCATTTCTTCCTAAGGAGGGAGGATTGATCCAGGTGGATATCGGTGGCCACCCACCTTTCCCAACTGCCTCAAAACATTTTTTTGGCAATTTTGGTAATTTACTATTTTTAACAGTTTTTCGGGTCCTGAACTTCAGGAGCCGTTTTGAGGCCCTAAACGAATGTTTTTGGGAAAGCAGGGAGAAACATGGAACTAAGTTGGATGTTTCTCACATAAAAGTTGTAGTCCTTGAATATATGTTTCTAATGGTGTATTGAGTGCCCCAAACGAAGATTGTATAGAAACGTTACACCCCCGGGAAGTTGACGTATCAACTACCCCCATCAGGGCCCGCAAACCTTTTGGATTTTCATCTTCTGGGGTTAGGGTTTTGGATTTTCCTTATGTTAAAAAGGCCCTTAAAGCATCATTGTAAAAATCATCTTCTCATAGATGTGAGTAGCCGTCACATCTCTTCTCATAGATAAGCTACCATCTTTCTAGCGAGTCTTTCACTCTGTACTTTTACAATCTTTGTACATTTATTTCATTAATAGAAATCATGTATTATTGTATATCTGTGACTCTTGTTTATTTCCGCTATATCTTTGTTATATTTTTTTGTGTCTTGTAATATCTCTAAATATTTCTATGTTATATCTCCACTCTCATTTCATGTTGAAAATAATCCGGATCACCCTTAATGCTAGTTCAAATCCCAATAATGAATCTCATGATGATAAAAGAAAGAGGAATGAATTATTTCATATAAGACTTTTATCTAAGAACACTAAGATCGATAAATGTTTTGATCCGGGTTCCCAAGTAAACTTGATATTTGAAGCACTTGTCAAAAAGGTGGGTCTTGAAAGTAAACCACATCCAAAGCCTTATCCTCTTGGTTGGGTATGTGATAAAGAAAAAATTAATGTCACCAAGAAGTGCAGGGTCAAATTTTCTATTGCTTCAAAGTTGATTGATGAAGTGGATTTGGATGTTGTATCACTTGATATATGTGGCATGGTGCTAGGGATTCCTTATCTTTATGATATAAAAACAATCTTCTTTATTCATGAGAATAAATATCACCTTACTAAAGGGGGAGTGTAATATATTGTTAGAGCCCACAACATGAAGGTAAACAAAAACATTGTTAGTGCAAGACAAATGAAGAGACTCATAAACACGAATAAGAGATATGTACTCATGGTCGTAAGGGAAAAGGATGTTGGAACATATGATGCCTTCCAAGGATGTGATGCTTCTCATAAGAAAGAATTAATGGGTATTGTTTCTAAGTATGATGACATATTTCAGGAACCAAATGGATTACCTCATAAGACGGAAATCCAACATGAAATACATCTTCAACAAGATTCTCCTCTTCCTAATGTGGTCATGTACAGGATGTCAATTGTTGAGATGACAAAAATCAAAACCCAAGTACAAGGCTTATTGGATCAAGGGGTCATCATACCCATTTCATCTCCTTGTGGTTCTCTGATTGTGATGGTGACAAAGAAGGATGGAACATGGCGAATGTGTGTCAATTATCTAGCCTTAAACAATATCATGATGAAAAATTGACACCCTCTTCCTCATATAGATGATTTACTTGATCAATTAAAGAATGTTGTTTATTTCACTAAGTTGGATTTGTGCAATGGATACTATCAGATCAACATTGCAGAACATGATGCATGGAAAATTGCCTTTAAAACCAAACAAGGATTGTTTGAGTGGTTAGTTATGTCGTTTTGGATTTGTAATGCTATGACAACCTTCATGCGTGTGATGAATGATGTATTCAGGCCATTTCTAGATGATTTTGTAATTGTATATTTAGACAACATTCTTATATTCAGTAGGACTTGGGATGAACATGTAAGGCATGTAAAGCAAGTATTGAATACTTTGCAAAGGGAAAAGTTGTATGTAAAATTATCCAAATGTGGATTTGGCAAGACTGCACTAATGTGATTAGGTCATATTGTAGGAGGAGGACAATTGAAAATTGATCCTTCCAAGGTTAATGTAATTGTAAATTGTCCTAAGCCCACAAATGTAACCAAAACACGAAGCTTTATTATTGGAGGAGATTCATAGAAAATTTCTCTTTCATCACAGCTCCTTTGCATGTCTTAATGGTGCAGACCTCCTGCCCTCATGCTGAGATCCGCACAGGATCTTCTCTAAACCACGACAAGGGTTAATTGAACTCCTTGTTTAAACCCGCAAATGATTTTGGGTCTCGAGAGTTGGGCACTTCGAATGCAATGCCAAGGCTCTTGGCAATAGACAAAATGCAAATTTGTGAATTGGATTAAGGTGTAAGCCCCTTCTTCATCCCCTTTTCCAATATGACCACAAACAAGCCTTAATGCAATCACCTTTCGCAAGTCACGACTTCACGAGTTGGAATGCCAACCTTTCATTCTCTTACCTTATGAATCCCCTAAACGCGATATGTCAATGAAGGTCAACTCCACCTAAAGTGATGGGTGCACACCACCTATCACCTCTATTTACTCCGCTCACAGAGTGGGTCCTTTCCACCTGTTCGCACGAGTCTTCATCTTTCGCAACTTGAGAGAACAACGAACAACAGTTCCTCTCCCTTTGCAAATCCCCAACTCTGAAATCATGCATTCGAAGAGATCAACGATTGTGTTCTTCCCTTGATCTAAAGGCCCTTGTTGTATCAAGATTTTTCCAATCAGAAATCCACAACACTCGACCCAAACCACTAGTCACTCCATTCCATGAACTCTGATACATGACTTCTCATACGAGATCAACGGTCTTCGTTGATCTGGATCTAACGGTCACCACTCCTCCTGATCTTATGGGTGTTGAAATACACTCAGTCTTAATCCCTCTATTGGTCTATTAGATCCAACGGTTCATGGAACTTCGACACTTCTCCTTGAAGTGATTCCACAATCCATTTTCAACTCCACAAGGACTTCTGTCCAAATGAATTGGCGTCCTCCCTCTTGAACTTGACTTATGTGAGACAATTTCGACCTCCTCCTCCCTTTGAACAATTCAGAGGTTATATCCCTTCTGATATTTCACTTGCGAGCTCAAGGCTTCCAAAAGGGTCCCTGCACGCACTCCTTGCAACAATTTTCAAATAACCCCTGGTTATTTGGTCCTTCAACTCTATGAACCTATTTGTAACAGTAGTCCTTCCACCCTCTTCACTCATCTTGTGCACACCTTGCATGGCTTTGTGCCTTGCTAGTACTTCTTCCTATAAAGACAAATTGAACCTCCTCTAAGAGTTCTGAGATGAAACTCATAGCCTAGTCGACGCACTCCTTGTAGACTCTCCACTGCACTCTTTGAAGGAGTTCTCAGAAAGAGAAATAACTGAAACTCATTCTCCCCTTGTCTATAATTCAAACATTCAACATAGAATTCTAGAACATACACACACACATTTCATTGAAATAAAATGCACACAGAGAATATAAACTAGCTCGCAACATACCATTCAACAGGTGGTCCCAACAACCATAACAAACACATAGATTGGAATCAAATCTTTCTTCTATTAACTCCAGTGCTCCTATACATGGTAAATAACAACAGCTAGAATGCATAAAACTCTATGTTCTCCTCTACATCTCTACATCTTACGAAATCTGAATTATGTTACAATGATACAAAGGCTGAGGGCGTCTATCATCTGTTTTCCCTCCTAATCTCCTAAACTATCTAATATATTAATATAATTCCACCTACTTGCATTAAACAGACTTAAATTCCTATTACATCCATGGATAGGAACATACTCTCCAAAATCAATTTGGATCTTCAGATATAAATGCAAATGCACTTTCCTTCTGTCCATCACATTAATGCTTCAGACTTTGAAATTCACAACGTTTCTACAAAAACATATTTAATTGCATCTGCGTGTCCAACTATCCCCTTGGTTTTAGGCACACACTTGGGCTTTATACGATGCTCCTGCATCATACTCCCTCACTTGGAAATTTTCATGAGCTCTTGCACGATTTGTCCATGTCTTTGAATTTTTGCTTCATCCTCCCAGCTGGCATCTTCAATTGGATGTGCTTTCCACTTGACCAAGTATTCAAAATACTCTTTTCTCCTGGTCTTTCTGCTAATCCTCTTGTCAATTATGCTTTCCATCTGTGGCTTTTCAGCTACAGGCATTTGTTTTGTCCATGGAATTTCTTCCTTTTAATCTTCCGCTCCTGCTTCTTTAGCTTTGTAAGGGTACAAATCTGCGACATTGAATATTGGTGAGATTCTAACCCCATCGGGTAATTCAATCTCATACGCGTTTGCCCCAAATTTTCTTATGACCTTGCACGGTCCAATTTTCTTCATCTTAATCTTGTTGTATGTTCCCCTTGGGAACCTTTCCTTCCTCAAATGCGCAAGAATCAAATCACCAACTACAAAGTGAAGTTATCGCCTGTGTTGATCTTCTCTATGCTTGTACTCTTGACTTGAACTCTGCAATCACTCCTTGATTCTTCTATGAATCTCCTTCATTTCTTCTCCAAAGTCCTCTGCACTAGCACTCCTAAATTCAGCTTGTTCTGAATCTTTCAATTCAGAGACTTCCCTTGGCTACATTCCGTATACAATTTGGAATGGACTCTGCCCTGTGCTTCTATTGAGTGAATCATTGTAAGAGAATTCCGCATGTGGTAGAATGTGATCCCATTGACTGTGGTGTTCAGTCACTAAGCTCCTTAACAAATATCCTAAGCTCTTGCTTACGACCACTGTCTGTCCATCCGTCTGAGGATGATACGCTAAGCTAAAAGACAAGTTTGTCCCTAGATTCTTCCATAAGTTCCTCCAAAAATGTCCTACGAACTTGGTATCTTGATCAGAAATGATACTCCTTGGAAAGCCGTGAAGTCTAACGACTTCCTTGGAAAACAGGTTCGCAATATGAGTTGCGTCACTGGTTTTCTGACATGGTATGAAATGTGCCATCTTTGAAAATATTTCTACCACTACAAAGATTGAATCATATCCCCTCTGTGTCCTTGGCATTCCTAATATGAAATCCATGCTCATTGTGTCCCATGGCCTTTAGGGTATGGGTAATGGCTGATATAACCCTACGTTCTGCCTTTTTCCCTTCGTGTGCTGACAAATTCTGCACCTGTCCACAAATTTCTTCACATCTGTCCTCATCCCTGGCCAATAATATGAGCCATTCAACCTTGAGAATGTTTTGTCATGGCCAAAGTGTCCGACCAATCCTCCGTTGTTCTTTTCCTTCAGCAAATACTCCCTGATGGATCATTTCAGAATACATAGTTGATTTCCCCTTAACAATAGTCCATCCTAGATCATGTACTCTATCCATTGGCTTTTTCCCTGAGAATTGGATTCTCAAACGCCTCATATGCCTCTTTGAAATCTGGATCATCCCCATACATTTCTTTGAGGTTATCAAAACCCAAAGTCTTAACTCTAAATTCCTGCATAAGCAAACATTTCTTGCTCAAAGCATCAACAACTTTGTTAGCAGTTCTAGAAATATGCTTAATCACAAAAGTAAAATTTTGCATGTATTCAACCCATTTATCATGTTTTTGGTTCAAATTCTCCTGTCGAGTCACAAATTGCAAAGCGTGATTATCATTGTACAAAATGAACTCTTTTGGAACCAAATAGTGCCTCCATTTCTTCAGCGCTTGTATGACTGCGTAGAATTCTTTGTCATACATGGAGTACTTAATCTTTGCTTCAATCAATTTTTCACTGAAATACGCGACCGACCTGTTGTCTTTTCTTAAGACCGCTCCAATGGAAAATCCACTTGCGTCACCCCTGACCTAGAATTTCTTGCTCAAATCTGACAAAACCAAAATTGGTTTCTCAGTGATCTTCTTTTTCAGCAGGTTGAAGCTCTTCTCTGCTTCCTCCGTCCAGTGAAAAGATTTATGTCTTTTCTTCATCGTATCCATCATCGGTGCACTAATTCCACTAAAGTTTTGGATGAATTTCCTATAGAATCTAGCCAAACCATGGAAGCTTCGAACTTCAAACATGCTCTTCGATGATGGCCAATCCTTAATCGCCTTTATCTTTTCCGGATCGATTTTCAATTCATTTGCAGAGAAAACAAAACCCAAATAAATGAGTTATGTCCTCATAAATGATGATTTCTTCATGTTGATCAACAATTTCTCTTGCTGTAACCTTCTCATCATTGTAGCTAAATGCTTCAAATGTTCTTCTTCAGTTTTGTTGAAAAATAATATATCATCAATATATACAATGATGGATTTCCCAATGAAATCCCTTAGGACTTTGTTCATCAACCTCATGAAAGTATTGAGTGCATTCATCAAGCCAAATGGCATGACAAGCCATTCATACAGCCCTTCATTCGTCTTGAATGTTGTCTTCCATTCATCACCTTCTCTCATTCTAATCTAACGATATCTTCTTTTCAAATCAATCTTTGAGAAAAACTTTACTTCACTCAAGCAATCCATCAAGTCATCCATCCTTGGCAATGGGAACATGTACCTGATGGTAATTTTGTCGATTTCCCTTGAGTCTGTACACATTCTCCAACCGCCGTCCTTCCTTGGGCTGAGCACTGTTGGAACAACACATGGACTCAAGCTCTCCTAAATCAATCCTTTGTTCATTAAGTCCTATACCTGTCTCTTAACTTCTTCATTCTCCTGCACCGTCAACCTATATGCTGCTTTGTTTGGAAAACCGGATCTAGGTATAAGATCGATATGATGGATTATACTCCTGATAGGTGGCAATGAACAAGGTAGTTCGTCCACTACTATATCAACAAATTCTTCCAGCAAATCCTGGATTTCTTCCAGTAAATCATCTATCCTAGTGTTATTCAAAACAATTCTGGGCTTCCTAACCAAAATGAATTGTGTGTCTTCCTTCTTCTTGACTTCCTTAAGAAGTTCCTTCCCACTCATGAGAAGTACAGTGTTGCTCATCTTTGTTTTCACCTCTTTATCCTTAATTGGCAGCAACATGTGCGTCCTACCATTTTTCTCTAGAGTTTACATGCTCTTTCTCCCATCATGCACCACATTTCTGTCATATTTCCATGATCTACCCAACAATAGATGACAAACATCCATGGGAATAACATCACATAATACCTCATCTTTATATCCTCCTATTTTAAATTCAACTAAACATTGTTTAATGACATTTACATGATTTCCTTTTTGTAGCCATGAAACTTTGTATGGGCTTGGATGTGCAACAATATCCAGCTCCAGTTTTTCTACCATTTCTATGGATACACGATTATATTTTCTACCGCTGTCCACTATGACCTTGCATACCATGTCTTTGGTTTTGCAAGCAGTCTTAAATAGATTGATTCTTTGGGTTGGGTTCTCTGGCTCCTTCTTCGGTTTCAAGAGAACTTTCTGCATCATCAAAGATCTTCCGCCCTCAATGTCCTCTACCTCAACATTCCATCCTTGAGCTTTGGAAATGTGAGTTTCACCACCATATTTCTTCCTATCTGGACACTCATAGGATTTATGTCTGATTTTTCCACAGATAAAGAATTTCACTTCACCTCCTCTGCCTCTTCCTCTTCCTCTGGCTCGAGGAAAAGTATTTCTATCAACATACTACCTCCCCTATGAGCTTCCTCCTCTCTCAGATTGAGTTTGAGGTTTCTTCCCCTCTTCTTTAGGCTTCCGATTTATGTCCTGGGTAATTGTCTTACCTCTTCTTTGACTTCTTCCTCGGCCTCTTTGACCTTGCTTTTATATCAGCTTCTCTTCAGCTTGTAGAGCCATCTGATAAGCATCTTCTATAGTTCAGATGGTCATCATGCTTATCTCATCCTAAATGTCATATCGTAGACTATTCATATTCCTAGAAAATTTTTCATCATCGCTTTCCCAATGACCTGTTCTGATGTTTATCCTATAGAACTCTTCAGTGTATTCTTTTACTAACATCAACTTCTATCTCAAATTCTGCATCCGCCGAAACAAATTTATTTGATAATCCTTGGGTATAAACTTGGCTTTCATTTTTGCAACCATTCTATCCCAGCTCTTGATTTTCTGCTTACCCTTGCAATGTCTATCATCCTGTAGTTCATCCCACCATAGTGTTGCATTCCCTTTAAGTCTAGTAATGACGTGTTTTACTTTCTTGTCTTCCTCGACATCCTCATAGTCAAAGTTTTTGTCTAGAGCTCTAATCTAGTCTAGAATCTCTTCAACATCTAGGTTTCCTTCGTACATTGGAATGTCCATTTTTTCCCTAGCACCTATCCTTGCAACAACCCTGAATAGGCGTTCTTCTGCAGCATCTTCGACTGCAACTTCTTCTGCTTCATTTTCAACTTCATTTTCTCTTTCATCTTCGTTGATATCCCCAGCATCAACTATTCTCCTTTGTGATGTCTCCATAGCATCAAGTCTGGCACATAATTCACACATTTCTATTTCCACTGCTAGATCAGGTATGGGCCTTTCTCTTCTTCTCAGTGGCATGGCTATAAAATTCCTCTTTTCTCTCTACTGTAGAAAGAAAAATAATTTGTTCTGGGCTCTGATACCACAACTGGTGCAGACCTCCTACCCTCAGGCCAAGATCCGCACAGGATCTTTTCTAAAACACGACAAGGGTGAACTGAAATCCTTGTTTTAACCTACAAAGGATTTCAAGTCTCACGAGTTGGGTACTTTGAATGTATTGCCACAACTCTTGGCAATAGCCGAAACATGAAATTGTGAATGTGCTTAAGGTGTAAGACCCTTCTTCAGCCCCTTTTCCAATATGACCACAACCAAGCCTTAACGCAAGCACCTTTCGCATCTTGGGACTTTGCGAGTTGGAGCACCAACCATTCGTGCTCTTACCTTACGAATCCCCAAAATGTGATATGTCAACGAAGGTTGAATGCACCCAAAGAGATGGATGCATGCCACCTGTCACCTCTGTTTACTCTGCTTACAGAGTGGGTCCTTGCCACCTGTTCGCATGAGTCTTCGGCTTTCAAAACTTGAGAGAAGAACGAACAATCATTCCTCTCCCTCTGCAAATCCCCGACACCAAAATTGTGCCTTTGACGAGATCGACGACTGTGTGCCTGCCTCGATCCAGTGACCCTCCTTATATCAGGATTTTTCCAATCGAAAATCCACAAAACATGACCCAAACCACTAGCCACTCCATTCCCCGAACTCTGATAAATGACTTCGCATACGAGATCAACGGTCTTCATTGATCTGGATCTAATGTTCACCACTCCTCCTGAGCTTATGGGTGTTGAAAGACACTCAGTCTTAATACCTCTGTTCATCTATCAGATCCAACGGTTCACGGAACTTTGGCACTTCTCCTTGAAGCGATTCCACCGTCTGTTTTCAACTCCATGAGGGCTTCTGGACATATGACTTGGTGTCCTCCCTCCTGAACTTGACTTTCGTGAGACGATTTCAACCTTCACCTCCCTTTGAACACTTCATAGGTTCTATCCCTTCTGATCTTTCTCTTATGAGCTCAAGGCTTCAAAAAGGGTCCCTGCATGCACTCCTTGCAGCGATTTTCAAATAACCCCTGGTTATTTGGGCCTTCAACTCTGTGCACCTCTTTGCAACAATAGTCCTTCCACCTTCTTCACTCAACCTGCACACACCTTGCATGACTCTATGCCTTTCTATCACTTCTACCTATAAAGACAATTTGAACCTGCTCTAAGAGTTCTGAGATGAAACTCATAGCCTGGTCGATGCACTCCTTGCGGACCCTCCACTGCAATCTTTAGAGGAGTTCTCATAAAGAGAAACAACTGAAAATCATTCTCCCCTTGTCCAGAATTCAAACATTCAACATAGAATTCTAGAACATACACACACACATTTCATTGAAATAAAATGCACACAGAGAATATAAACTAGCCTGCAACATACCATTCAACAGGTGGTCCAACAACCATAACAAACACATAGATTGGAATCAAAGAATTCTTCTATTGACTCCAGTGCTCCTATACATGGTAAATAACAACAACTAGAATGCATAAAATTCTCTGTTCTCCTCTGTATCTCTACAACTTATGAAATATGAATTATGTTACAATGATACAAAGGTTGAGGGTGTCTATCATCCGTTTTCCCTCCTAAGCTCCTAAACTGTATAAACTATTAAATTAATTCCACCTACTTGCATTTAACAGACTTAAATTCCTATTACATCCGTGGATAGGAACATATGCTCCAAAATCAGTTTGGATCTTCAGATATAAATGCAAATTCACTTTCCTTCTATCCATCACATTAATGCTTTAGACTTTGAAATTCAGAACGTTTCCACAAAAATGTATTTAATTGTGTTTGCGCGTCCAGCTATCCCCTTGGTTTTAGGCACACACTTGGGCTTTATATGATTCCCCACTATCACTTAACCAGTGTAAATAACACTTTTCAGTCGGGAGGAAAGAAACAAAAATCCTTCAACAATTTGAAGGAAAAGATAAAAATTGCACCAGTATTATCACTGTCAAATCTTCAATAACCTTTCGAGATCAATACAGATGCCAATAAATACACCATGGGTGCATTATTGATGCAATATTATAAGCCTATATGTTACCACTCTGAAAATTTTAACCAATTCGTTGTTAACTATCCTACATATGATAAAAAGTTGTATGCATTAGTTCAAAGTGTAAAGAAATGGAAGCACTACTTGTTAGGGAAGGAAACAATCATACATATAGATAATCATCCCTTATTGTTATAAAAACAGGATCGTGGAACAATAAAATGAAATAAATGTGGAAATAAAACACAGAATATACAAAATACGATAGAGACACACATATACGTGGTTCATCTAGTGTGGGATACATCCACCAGAGAAATTACCAGGTCCTTCCTTTATTATTATCCAAAAAATGAACAAATACAACCTACAAAACACCTGTTATAACTTCCTCTTCTTTCTCTCACAATCTTCTCACTCAAAATACAATATTCACATTGATATATAGCCATGGTACATTTCCTTTATAAAAGAGGGTTTCCTTCTAGGGAAAAAAACCCTAACATAACTTCTACCATCAGATATGCAACCTTATAATGAACGGTCTATAATTTACAATTAAATTACAATATACATTTACAAGGAAATTTTTCCTTTGGGGAATGCTTTCCCCCGAACCCACGTTCAGGGCCCGCTTTCCCCCAGACCCCACATAGGGGGTAACCCCCCTTTGCACTCCCCCGCGTGGAGGAGAGTACATTATTTTGGGGTGTAAATCCTTCATGGGCTGTAAACATGAATGAAAACAAAGACCTCTGAATCAAGAAAATAATCAAGCTCCACAACCAACAATCTCCCACTTGGAGAGTGATCTCAACAACTACACCGCTACTTTATATGATAGACTATGATCCTTCTTGGACCTGGAAAATTTTTCATCTTCATATTCATTCTTCAATACCAACTGAATCTGAGCAGGAACTTAGTTTCTCCCTAGTTACTCCCTTTGTTAACATGTCTGCAGGATTGTGGCTTGTGTGTATCTTTTCCAAATTCAAATGTCCATCTTCCAAGATAGATCGTATGAAATTGTGTCTGATTTGTATATTCTTAGTATTCGAATGGAAGGATGATTTCTTTGCAATATGAATGGAACTCTCACTGTCACAATACAACTTGTTATTCTCCTTCTTCTTTCCCAATTCCTCCATAAACCTCTATAACCAAAAAATTTCTTTACTAGCCTCTATAGCAACAACATACTCTTCCTCTGTTGTTGAAAGTTCAACAACCTTTTGCAGTTTGAAAATCCAACTTACTGTTGTCCCACCTATAGTAAAAACATACCCTTTGGTTCTCCTTCTGCTATGTTTATCACCTACCATATATGAATCAACATATCCTTGTAGAACAATGTCTCAACCTCCAAAACATAATGCATTAGTAGCAGTACCTCTCAAATACCGAAGAATCCACTTTATTGCCTCGCAATGTTCTTTACCTGGATTGGTCATATACCTTCTCACAACTCCCACCACATGTGCAATATCTGGTCTTGTGCAAACCATCACATACATCAAACTACCAACTGCTGATGAATAAGGGACCCTTTACATGCATTATATCTCTTCTTGTGTCTTGGGACACATTTCCTTAGTTAATTGGAAATGGTTGGCCAAAGGTGTACTAACTAGTTTCTCATTCTACATTCTAAACCTCTCCAACACCTTCTCTATGTACTCACCCTAAGACAATGTCAATTTTTTATTTTTCTTGTCTCTTGTTATTCTCATACCAAGGATTTTCTTTGTAGAACCCAAATCCTTCATTGAAAATTAATTAGCTAATTTATTCTTGAGCACATTTATATCGTGCATATTAGACCCTGCAACAAGCATGTCATCTACATACAATAGCAAGATAATATAGCTTCCATTTTCTAGCCTTTTAAAATAAACACGGTGATCAAAATGACATCTACTATAACCTTGTTCTATCATAAACCTGTCAATCTTCAAATACCACTACCTTGGAGCTTTATTTAGGCCATACAAGATCTTCTTCAATCTGCATACCAAATTCTCCTTTCCTTTGACTTCATACCCTTGTGGATGTTGCATATAAATATCTTCCTCCAAATTCCCATGGAGAAAAGTTGTTTTTACATCTAACTGTTTAAGATGTAAATATTCTTCTACCACAAGACTTAAAATAGTCCTAATTGAAGTCATTTTAACAACATGAGAAAATATTTCATCAAAATATATACCTTTCTTTTGTACAAACCCCTTTATAACAAGTCTAGCCTTCTACCACTTTTTTCCTCTATATTATTCCTTCAATTTGTAAACTCATTTATTCTACAATGATATTTTTCTTGTAGGAACTGAACCAAATCCTAAGTTTGGTTATTTACCAGGGAATCCATTTCCTCTTTCATTCCTTTATCCCACTTCTTTTTAGTGTCTACCTGCATTTCCTCTTCATAACATTTTGGTTCACCGGAATCAGTCAACAATAAATAATACAATGAAGGAGAGTATCGTTCATGGGGTCTACTTAACGTGGTAAAAATCCTAACAACACTTGCAGATGTTTGAGGTACATGTTGATCCTATTGTTGTACATTTTGATTTTCTAGTACTTTTGGAATTTCTTTTTCAGTGATCTCATCAAGCACTGTGTATTATCAGTTTTCTTTTTCTTGTTTCTTTCCCTGCAACTGATCTTTGTACATGACCTTCTCATTGAATATGACATATCTACTCCTTATTATTTTGTTATTTTCATAATCCCATAAGCGATAAACAAAATCATTAACATTGTATCCAATAAAGGTACACATCTTGGATTTTTCCTCAAGCTTTGTTCTATTTTCTTTATCAATATGGACAAATGATTCACAACCAAAAGTCTTCAAAAAAGAATAGTTTACCTTTTTATATGTCCATGCCTCCTTTGGAACTATACCATCTAAAGAGCTTGAAGGTCCTCTGTTTATTAACTAAACAACAATATCTACAACATCTGGCCAGAACTGTAAGCGGAAACCAACATACAATCTCATACTCCTTGCATGCTCCATGATTGTCACGTTCATCCTTTATGACACACCATTTTCTTGTGGTTTTCCTGGAACTATCTTCTCTCTACAAATACCATGGTATGAACAATAATCATCAAACTCCTTGTTGCAATATTCACCTCCATTTTCTGATCTGAGGCACTTCACCCTTTTTCCTGTCTCATTCTCAACCAAATCTTTCCATTTCTTAAAAGTATCAAAAACATCATATTTTTTTCGAATGCAATAAACCCAAGTTTTTCTAGTTGCATCATCAATAAAAGTAACATAATAATGAGAGACACCAATATATGATACTTGAGCTAGTCCCCATACATTTGTATGCACAAGCTCTAACCTTTCACTCTTCTTTTCTTTTCCAAATCTGAGAAATATGACTCTCTTATGTTTTCAATAAATACAATGCTCATAGAAATCCAAATCAATTTGTTTAAGACCTGAAAAAAAATTTATTTTGTGAAGTATCTACATCCCCTTCTCACTCACGTGTCTAATCCTATGATTCCATAGTGTTGTATCCACTACTGTAGAAGCTAAAGAGATAGAAGAGTCAATATTACCAGTACATAAATACAATGTACTTACCTTCTCTCCTTTTTCTATCACCAACGATCCTTTGGTGACCTTCCACACCTTATCTGTAAATATGGATATACAACCTTCACTTGTCAACTGCCCTGTTGAAATTATATTTTTCCTTAAATATGGAACATGTCTTACCTCTTTCAACAACCATTTTTTTCCATTGCTTTTCTTTATTTTTACCTTTCCCATTCCAACAATTTTGCATGGTGCATCATCACCTAAATAAACCTATCCAAAATCACCTTGAACATAATATAGAAAAATTTTCCTATGGGGTGTGGAATGAAATGAATCCCCTGAATCTACTACCCAAGAATTATAAATATTATCTACAGAAAGAATCAGAGCATCTTGTAACACATCACCTATTACATTTGCTTCTTGATTTTTCTCCTACTATCCATCTCTTTGTTTCTTTGGAGCTCTGTAGTCTTTCTTCAGATGTCCTTTCTTCCCACAATTCCAACACTCTATCTTTTCAAATATGGATTTGGATATTCCCTTCCTAGAATCCCCATGGTTCCCTGAGCCCTTTCCTCTATCCTTTTGTCTTCCCATGTTCTCCATGTTTAACACATTATCTGATGTATCACCTGTGTTTTTCTGTCACATTTCCTCACTAAGGATAACACCAAAAACATCAACAAATTTTAAAGTGTTTGAACCATAGACAAAGTTACTTATAGCCATGACCAAGTCATTCCATCTTTCTAGAAATGAGCAGAACATTAGAAAAGACATGATCTCATCATCAAAGTCCACTTTTACATAACTTAGTTGATTAATAACCATATTAAATTAGTTTAAATCATCTAGAACAGACCCACCTTATGACATCTTAATATTAAATAATATTTTCATTAGAAATACCTTATTGGACGTCGAGGGTTTTTCATACAGTTTAGCCAATGCATCCATCAACACCTTCATTGTCTTTTCTTTCGAAATATTGAAAGCCACCAATGTTGTCAGGCTCAGTTGTATCATTCCTAGTGCATTTCTTTCAAGAAAATCTCATTCTTCATCCTTCATGGTCATTGGTTTCTTTATTATTCCACCCAATGTTAGAAATAAATCCTTCTGATATAAATAATATTCCATATACATTTTCCATAACTGGTAGTTTTGGTCATTAAAATTCTCAACCCTAGGGTGTGATCATGCCGGTGTTAATGCACCAGATTCCATCAAAACTCTGCAGTTAAGCGCACTTGAGCTAGACTAGTACTAGGATGGGTGACCTCCTGGGAAGTCCTAGTGTTTCACCCTCTACCCCTTTTTCCCTGGATGGGGTGATAGTACACTCCACGCCCCCATCCTGCCATTTTGTGCCCCTACCTATTACCTGCCCATGTGCCATCACTTGTGGATCCCCTCTACCTTAATTACTCCATCATGCTTGCTACTAGTAGCTGTCACTTCATCTCTCCAATAACTAACTTCTCCATTACGCTTAGATATGGACTCTCGTCCTTTCTATAGCGTTGGTACAAGTCCCACTCCTCTTGCGCTCATGTGAATTTACTCCCATGTGCTCTTCTTATGGTGATGTCCAATCCCCCATGTGGTTCCTATCACCCTCTTCTCCCAACATTTATGGTTCTCATTCGTCCCCTCTGGTGTTTACCTGGTTTTCTCTGGTCCTTTCTACACCCTTACCTCCTGTTACTCAAGCCATGCCCTGCCAATGAGGGAAGGCGAAGCATGGTTCCCTATGGTACCATAATCACATGTCTATGGGAAGTCGACACCCTCCCTCCTTCACCCCTACACTTATCTCCTCACCTTCATCGTCAACTCATTCCTCACTAGACCAATCTGGCCTTCCACCTTTGTCCTGATCTTGGGAGTGCCATGTATAATGGTTTGACCTCCATGGGAACTCTCTCAAGTTTTCTCCTAGACTGGTCCTTGAATTGGCCTCGACCTCCTAGTCAGTGGTGGCATGTTCCTCTTGTCTGCCACCCTTCGTTCCTTCACCACCCCTTCCCCTCCTTCGTCGCTAGCCTCTGTGCCCTCATTAGAGAATAGTAATGCACACTCAAAAGAACTCTGTGTGGAGGAATCCCACAACCAGGAGTAGCTCCATCCAGAGTGTGTTTCACCCCCAGGCCTACGAGATTCTGTTTCAATTCTCCAAGAATTGGTCTTTGTAGTCCAACGAGACGTGGATGATCTCTGGTTCAAACTGGAGCAATTGGAATGACGTGTTATGAATATTGAAACAATTTTAGATACTCTCCTCCATTCCTTGCATCCTTCAGACTCTGGCCTCAACGCTTCTGCTTCTCCAAGGGTGGTTCTCACTCTAGAATTCTAGGGGAAGGATGCATAGTGTGGGGATGAAGAAACATGGAAGACCATGGAGACTCTGCATGGCACACATGTAGTATATTTTGAGGACATGCATGCCCACCAGACACCATGATAGGTGGCGAGAGTACATGTGTTTGCATGCATGTTTTATTTTTACAACTATCAGTCGTGTCTAGAACATTCGGTCTATGTTGTGGGTGTTTGGAAATGTTTTTTCTATGTTTTGTTTAGTGAATAGGCCTAGATCATCTCATTACAACCATTTTTTTGATAAACAATCTATTTTTAAGTTCAAATGCTTGGTTAGGCTGAATCGATTTCCCCATAGGGTGATTCTAGTGAATATGTTAAATTTTCTATATCATATCTAGTCTTTATGTGAGTCTGAGTTGGTTTCCTCTCAAGGAAACTCAACACTCCATCAACTTGAACTCAGGATGATACTATAATTTTTTTCATGACACGTAATATATACATCTTACAAAAAAAAAAATCTTGACCCTAAACTTTCCATCTTTCGCCATTTCTCCCACTCGAACTAGGAACCCTCTTTTAGTGAGAGTTACCTTTCACTTTGATACCAGTTGTTATAAAAATAGGATCACGAAGAAATAAAATGAAACAAATGTGGAAATAAAACACAAAAGATACACAATACAATAGAGACAGAGATATATGTGGTTCACCTAGTGTGGGCTACGTCCACCAGATAAATTTCCAGGTCCTTTCTTTATTTTTATCCAACAAATGAAGGGATACAACCTACAAGACACCCGTTGTAACTTCCTCTTCTTTCTCTCACAATCTCCTCACTCAGAATACAAAATTCACAATGATACATAGCCGCAATACATTTCTCTCATAAAACAGGGTTTCCTTCTAGGGAAAAACACCCTAACATAACTTCTACCATCAGATCTACAACCTTATAATGAATGATCAATATTTACAATGAAATTATAATATACATTTACAAGGCAAATTTTCCTTCAGGGGGTTCACCCCCGAACCCCCACCAGAGGCCCTCTTTCCCCTGGACCCCGCAGAGTAGGTAATCCCCCTTTGCACTCCCTCGCGTGGAGGAGTGTACATTCCTCTAAGGTGTAAAGCCCTCATGGGATATAAAAATGGTTGAAAACAAATACTTCTGAATCAGGAAGATAATCAGGCTCCACAACCAGCACTTACAGTTTCTCCAAGCACAAACCCAGATGCAACAATCTCGACATTAAAGGTGGATGGGTTTTCTTCAATAGTTTCATTTGGTAATCAAATACAAAAAGGGTACAGGTAAAAAGGTAGTTGATATTCTTTCTAGACCTCCTATTGTTGCTTCTATTATTTTGAAGAATGCTTCTTTATCTCATGATAGCTATGTGGAACAATATGTTGTTGATGAAGATTTTAAAGAGGTATTTGAAAATATAACCCATGGTGCATAGGTAGAGAACTATTGTCTGCAGGGAAAAATACTCTACCATCTTAGAAATATATGTATTCCTAAAAGTGAATGAGTCCATGTAATACAAGAATCTCACACTTCTCTTGTGTCTGGGCATTTTGGGGTGGGAAAAACTATGGCTCGTCTACAAAGGTTTTTTTACTGGCCTTATATGAAACAAATTGTAACTAAATATGTAAAGGGGTGTGTGAGGTGTTCTACTTGTAAGCCCACTAATAGAAAACTGGAGCTATACTCACCACTCCCTGTTCCATCCCATCCATGGGAGAGTATTTCCATGGAATTTGTAGGGGGTTTACCAATATCAAAAAGGGGTTTACCAATATAGAAAAGGCACTTACCAATATATAAAGATTGACATGAAAAACATAGGTTTGATCATCATTTCCAGGTTGGAGACCTAGTATGGCTTCACATCAATAAGGAGCGGTTTAAGGGTGAAGGAAAGAAACTCAAGACTATCTGATATGGATCCTTCACTATTTTGGATAAAAGCGGCACCAACACTTTTCATCTAGATCTTCCACCTTATATGCAAATATACTCAATGGTAAATGTAGAAAACTTGAAACTTTTTTTAGCCTCCGATGATCATGGATCAAGGTGAGGAAGTTTCAATACCTTTAGTTGATGATTTTTCTCCTAAGTACTTGGATGAGTTGAAGGAATATATCATCTTGTACAGGAGAACGAGGAATTCATTCATGGGTGATGTTGATTATATTCAAGTGGGATTAAAGGGCACACATCCAAGCAAGGAAAAGTAGATTGAAAAAGATAAAGTGATGGAACTCTTCCCTCACTTACATGTTAATTGATGAAATCTTTTGGTGGTCCAAAAATCTATTAGTGGGGAGGCGTGATCCGAAGGGATCCAAGGAGGCGTAAGGATAACTCAGAATTCTCAGAAGTTTCTCAAGAATCTCATAATAACATCGAAAGATGGAGAAAAGGAAAAAATTCAAATTCATCAAAACTTGAAAAAATTGACATCATCATGAAGAGCACATCACAATATTTCCAACAATGTAAATGGTTCGTCAAACAAAGTTATGGATCGAAAGATATGGCCATTCAAAGTTTGGTCAGCCAGGTCAAGTCAACCAGGGGACACATCAGCATCTGTATTGTTGACATCAACAACTGACTGGATAGGGTGACTTCAACAAGACATAATTCTAATGTTAGCATGCCATGTGGTTTCCTCATAGGCTACCATGTGCCTTCCTCACAGGCTTCCATGTGTCAGGCAGATTTGGCATTTTCATGGTGCCAACTGGACCAATGGAAAATTTCCACATCGAACCACTTAGGGGCTACCACGTGGTTCAACAAAAGATCGACACGTGGCAGGTGATTTCAGCTCCACATGGGTAGATGACTATATCTTACATCTAATCAGAGGGTGCGACGTGGACCAATCTACAGGTGCCACATGGCACCCACAATTTTCCCAATGAGGGTTGGGATACGATGGTTTTAAAAAAAAATAACCAACCATCGGATCGGTTGGCACCAAATTCAGCGGTTGAGATTTCATGGCCTATACATATATATGTGTGTGTGTGTGTGTGTGTGTGTGTGTGTGTGTGTGTGTGTGTGTGTGTGTGTGTGTGGTTTTATAGACAGCGGAGGGTACCGACTAACTGACACCAATTCCGGTGGTCAGGTCGGCAGACCCTACCAAGACCCTTTGTAAATCGCAACCAATATCCAAAATGGGATGGAGGGGATTTGAAACCTAGACCTCCCATACCCTAAATATTAACCACTACCACTAATACCAATCGATCTACCGGACATGTGTTGGTACATATGCCAGAATTTAATGAATTCACTTTTTTTACAGTGCTGGGGGGGGGTGCGCGCAAGATGCTACGGTCAGGCATGGAAAACAATGCAAGAGTACAATCATTTATTGTAGGTGGTAGGAAAAGAAACCAAGACAAAATTTCTCATGGGCCTGGAAGTTATAGTGTCATATTGAGGCATGCAGACAGTTATGTTTGGGTAATTCAACGCCATGAATTCAATGGTGTTGTATGCTTTATGATCTAAGTAAAAATTGTGTAGCTTAATTCCAGAATGAGGTATACTTATGTATTTTTACAAATTCTTTTGTTGAGTTAATAAAAAGGCCTACCCATTTGAGAGCAGGACCCGAATGCGTAGTCCATTAGGGATGAAATCCATTATCGATTTTTTTGTATTCATATTTGATGCTTATGTCTCTTTATTATTGAGTTTTTGCTTCTTTATGGTGCACTTCAATTTATGCTCATTTAATACAATTCTTTAATAAGTCACATTGATGGAAATATCCTAGATCAATCCTCCTTCTAATTGGAGCCATAGAATCAAGGAGTTGGAGCCTAAGAACTAGGTGGTTGTAGCCACCTTCTAGTTGGAACCAGAGAAACCAAGAGGTTGTAGCCACCTTTTGGTTGGATCCAGAGAAGCTAGGGGGTTGTAGCCTCCTTCTAGTTTGGGCCATATAATTCAGGAAGTTGTATCTTCCTTCAGGTTGGAGCTTATAAATAGGGGGTTGAAGACTCCTTTCAGTTTCATCTAGAGAATTGGGAAGTTGGTGCTTCCTATGAATACTTCTTGATATATATAAGAAATAATTCGATGGTTTTCTCCCATTTGGGTTTCACGTAAATATTGGTGTAGTGTGTTCTTGATGTGACGTTTCTTATGATGACATGCTTATGATCTAAATATATTAAATGAAATCATAAATGATACATTGATGATAAACTATTGAACATTGTTGATAAAGTGAAAGAATATATAGTGGTTAAAAGTGGTATAAAGTGCTCATAATGATTCAACCCCNCCCCCCCCCCCCCCTCCCTCTCTTAGTATTCCAAAAAATAGTATTAGAGCAGGTTCCTTCAAGGAAATAGTTTTACCAATGGAAGGTAGATCATGGAGTACAATATAAATGGAGTATCAATGTTCAATATGAATGGAGTACAAATTATCAGTATGAATGGAGTACCAATGTTCAATGGTCAGAATGGTATGTACTATGTGATATGGAGAAGAAGAATGAAAATCTTTTTGTAGGAACAAGGATATTCTATTTGGTATTCATTTTTCACAAGATATAATGGCTCAAAGAAACCAAATACTACAGCCAAGAAGGAATTGAAGAAGAACAACAAAATAGCAATGGATTTCATCATGGAAGGTTTACCTGCTTTAGTAAAGGACAAAGTGGGGAAATGTTCATCAACTAAATAAATATGGGATAAGATACGTAATATATATTCTTCTCCCATTTCTAAATAATAAAGAGGTACAAAACAAGAGAAGATGCTCATCATGTCAGACAGATTCAAAAGAAGAGTTTGTAATCAACAAAAGTGAGTTCTTTTGCTTTAATTATGAAGAGTGTGGACATCTTGAAATTGAATTCCCCTATTTGAATATTGAAAGTGATGATAGAAATAGAAGACAACCCTAATATTGAAAATGAAAATAATCATGAAGAAGAATTCACTCAACGAGAAAGAGAACTTGAAGATGAAATGAACACATTGAACATCCAAATTGAATAAGAAAAGCAGGTAGAAGAAGTCATGAGGAATCATATGTTGAATAAATAAGAATCTCATAATGCCAACTCTAGAGAAGTCGATCATACGATCATGATTTTAAAGGGTTGGATAGAAGAATCCGAAAGGACTGAAGAAACTCTCAACGATCAGAAGTAGTGTTTGGAAATCAAAATAGCAACACATAAGGAAGAAAAAAAAAAAAAGATAAGATATTGACATATCATCCTAAGGAAATAACTAATGACTTAAATCATCTTGAAGCATAATTTGGTCAAGAAGAAAGAAGACTTGAAAAATAAATCATCTCCTTGAAGACCTAACTTGAAGAAGAAAAGAGGACTTAAGAAGTCATGAAGAGTCACATGATGTAGAAAGAAGAGGTTGAGAATATTGAAGAACAAGTTGTCAAATTGAGATTTAAAATCATCAAGCTCATAAATAATATTGAATAAAGAGAATAATCCACATCATCCATAAAGAACATTGAAGAGAATCCCTCTAGGTTGCTAGAAAAGAAGAATTAATAAAAGAGTAATATTTATGCAGAAGTACTCAAAGGAAGGAATCATGGTCAACAAGAATCAAAGAAGAAAGAGTATAATAGAGATACATCTTCAACAAGACCTACCACATTCAGGAAACAAAGAAGCTTCAACCATGATGAATAGATCCATAGAAGAGAAGATCATGGTTATCAAAGGTAGGAATTCAGAAGGACTACATAGCAAAGAAAATCATTCACTTCCAAGTATGTAAAAAAACTTTATGGTCATTTTTTTTATTGTCCTAACTTTGGACATAGAGTTGTAGATTGCAGGGCCTATGAAAGAAATGTTCGAACAAGAATGTCTTATGGTGCCCCAGATGACTTTGAATTTTATAAGTTCCATAAATATGGACACATAGCTCATGATTGTAGAAGCATTATGAACACTTGTTTGATAAAGAACATTGATATCATATATAAGATTTTTTGGAAAAGAAAACAAGAATAGGTAAAGGAAGATTAGATGAATGAAGAACACCCATAAATCATACTCTCAAGATTGGAAATAGTACGATATGTAGAAAAATCTACATGGAAATAGAAAGATTTCAGATATAGGAAGGTTTGGAGAAGAAACGAAAAACAATAAGAATAGGTGAATAAATACCAAGTCCCATAGATCATAGGATTTTCAGTAGTATGAGAAAGAAAAGAAGATCAGGTGAATAAAGAACATATTCAAAATATCATTCTTTTAGGAATTGTAGTGCAAGATCAATACAAGGGAACAAAGGAAGAAGTCAGAGTTCAAAAAGATGATGAGTCTACAAATGAAGATGAAGATTACTCTGCATTGGAGAAGGTATTTTTCTGATCCATCCATCTAGAGACTCCCAACAAATACGAATATTTAATAGGAGGAGTCATTGCATAAATACTACATATCAGAGAACCATCTTTCGATCCATTAGAATTATTTACAGAGACAGATTCAAAGAAGATACATAGAAAATGTATAGATTAATAGATTGATTGGTTGAGAAGTCACGTTCCCACACATGTATCAGTTGGCAGAAAGAAGTTTATTATTATATTACATGTATGTATTCAAGCAGGGATATCTTTAGTACATGTTGTTTTAGACTGAAAATTTTGATGAGAAGATAGATCATATCAGTGGACATGCTTGATTCAGTCTGATAAATAGGAACATGTGATCATCAGTTGTATCATATTGTAATATACCATATATAAAATGTATGCAGAACATAAATAAAATGCTAGTAATGGCAGAATAACAACAATATAACCAGAACATTCATCACAATAACACTAAAATGATATAAGAATAACAACATAAATAGCACTTTGAATCTGAAATCAATGTTCATGGGCCTCTTCGAGGGGGCAACCTCTAGTTGAGCAGAGCTCTATTACAATAATATTCAAGCTAGGTTTCTCATACCCTCGACTCCTATTTATACTAAAAGGAATCATCTAGAGGAAGATCCTTCTAGAAGTAAAAGCTTCTATTACGTCTTCTTACGTCCGCCTTATTCTATTTTATTGAAAGGCCTTATTAATATTGACCTTTATTACATCTAAATATATTGTTCTATCTATGTGCGGGTTAGGACCCTAACATGTCCACCCCCTTAAAAACAACCTTGTCTTCAAGGCTTGAGATGAGGAAATTGTTGCAGAATGGTAGTTGGTTCCCAAGTGGCGTCTGCTGGAGTTGTATCTTTCCACTAGACTAACACTTCCTTTATGGTCCTCTAACGTAGGTGATGCTCACACTGGTCCAAAACTGCTTCTAGTTGTATCCAAATGGATCCTTCTTCAGCTAACTCTGGAAGGTTGGTTTGAATTTGGCACTTAGCTCCAATCATCTTCTTTAAGCATGAAACATGAAAAATAGGATGTAGCTTCGAATGGCTAGGCAAAGCTAACTGATAGGAAACTTGTCCCACATGCTTGAGCACTGTATAAGAACCATAAAATTTGGGCGCTAGCTTCTGACAATGGTCAGCCTTGAGGGAAGTTTGCTTGTAAGGTTGCAATTGAAGAAACACCTAATCCCCTTCTGCAAATTGATGTTGAGAGTGACCTTGATCTGCTTGTTTCTTCATGCGATTTTGTGCCATGAACAAATTCTCTTTGAGGGTATGAAGTATAGCCTCTCGAGCTGTAAGTGTTAGGTCAACCGCCTGGACCTTCGAGGCACCCGGTAAGTATGAGAGAACTGAAGGTGGCTTCTGTCCATATACCGCTTCAAAAGGATTCATGCGTGTAGATGTATGGTATGAAGTGTTATACCACCATTCAGCTAGGGGTAACCATTGAGCCCACTGATTTTTCTTTTCTGAGGCAAAACACCTCAAATATGTTTCCAAACACTTGTTGACAAATTTCATTTGGCCATCAGTCTGGGGATGATAAGTTGTGCTGAGATGCAATTATGTGCCTTGTATCTTGAACAGTTCTTGCCAAAAATTGCTTATGAAAGTTTTGTCGCGATCAGAAACAATAGAGTGTGGCATGCCATGAAGCTTGAAGACCTGATCCATGAAGATTTGAGCCACCATGGATGCTATAAATGGGTGTTAAAGGGCGCAGAAATGAGCATACTTGGAAAGGAAATCAACAACCACCATGATGATGGATTTATTTCCCGATTTGGGTAAGCCGGTAATAGAATCCATAGAGATATCCTTCCAAATAGCAGGTGGAATCAGGAGAGGTTTTAGTGTGTCCAACGATTTGACTATTTCTCCCTTATTGTGTTGACACATGTCACATTCAGCTACAAAATTACGAATGTCCTATTTCATACCATCCTAGAAAAAGGAACGTTTGACCCTGTCATAGGTTTTGGTGAACCCGGAGTGCCCTGCTGTGGGTGTAGCATGAAGCTCAGAAAGTACCATGGATTTAATCTTTGATTGTTTACTTAAATACAAATGGCCTTTGTATCGAAGTTTCTCATGGAGCCAAGAGTACCCTGGGGAAGCTGGAGCATTGGACTGCAATTGCTGGATCAACTATGAACTTTTGGGATCTTGTATCCATTCTTGGCGAACGACTTGGAGCCAATCTGGTACAATGAATGAAAGAGAAAAAAGGGATCCTTCATCTTCATATTTTCAGGAAAGTGCATCCACAACCACATTGTCTTTTCCTTTCTTATAAATGATCTCATAATCATATCCAAAGAGTTTAGTCAACCATTTTTGTTTTTCTGGGGAGGAAATGCATTGTTCCAAAAAATACTTGAGGCTTTAATGGTCTGTCTTAGTTTGGAACCATTGCCCCAATAGATAAGGATGCCACAAATCCACGACATGCAGAATAACCAACATTTCCTTTTCATAGATGGATTTGCCCAGATTTCTTTCAGATAGTTGCTTGTTGGTAAAGGCCAAAGGTCGACCCTCTTACATAAGCACAACACCAATTCCTTTCCCTGAGGCATCACATTCCAACACAAAGGTCTTTGTGAAATCGGGAAGGGTGAGGACTAGAGTGGTGCACATGGCCATCTTCAAGGTTTGAAAAGCTTGAGCAGTGGCTAGAATCCAAGTGAAAGAGTTCTTTTTAAGGAGAACAGTGAGAGGTGTGGCAATCTTCCCATAATTCTTAACAAACTTGTGATAATACCCTATTAAGCCTAGAAATCCATGCAATCTCTTAAGAGTCTTTGGTTGAGGCTAGTCTTGCATAGCTTCAATCTTTTTAGGATCCACCCTGATGCCATCTTTGCCAACCAGATGACCCAAGTATTCTACTTCTGAGGCGCCAAAAGCACATTTAGATTGTTTTAGGAAAAGTTGGTGCTGAGAGAGTATATGGAGAACTCGATCCACATGAGCAAGATGGTACGTCTAGGTTTTTCTATAGATGAGGATATCATCAAAGAAAACTAAGACAAAATGGCAGAGAAAAGGATGAAAGACATGATTCATGAGGCTTTGGAAGGTGGAGGGGGAATTACACAAGCTAAAGGGCATGACCAAAAACTCATAGTGGCCCTCATGAGTTCTAAAGGTAGTCTTGGTAATATCTGCCTCTTTCATACGTATCTGGTGGTAGCTCAAATGAAGATCTATTTTAGTGAAGAATTGGGTGCCACTCAATTCATCCAGGAGGTCATCAATGACAGGAATGGGGAATTTGTCTTTGATTGTAAGTTTTTTGAGGGCACGAAAGTCAGGACACATTCACCAAGAACCTTATTTCTTCAGGACCATGACCACAGGAGATGAATAGGGGCTCGTACTAGGGTAGCCAATGCCTACATTAAGGAGTTCCTAGACCATTTTCTCAATTTCATTTTTTTGTGAAAAGGGGTGACGATACAGATGGATATTGGGAGGAAGGCTTCCTGGTACAAAGGGAATGGAATGATCATGAACACCATGGGAAGGATGGAGGCCTTAGGGAGTGTAAAAGACCAATTTATGTTTAGAAATGATGGCTTGGAGGTCTTGCGGTACCGAGGGTGTCTCTGTTGCTTGTATGGCATGGAGTTGGGCGATAACACCAGAATGACCCTTTTTTAGCAGCTCTTCCATGCAATGGGAACTAATGATCTCAGGTGAACCGGCGGTGATGCCTTGGAACTTATATTGGTGGCTCTCCCAAAGTCCTTAGCTAGTTTTCACCTAGCACAATGTCACAATCTCCCATGTCGATAGAAAACATATGGGATTTCAGGTGGTAGTCACCAATTTGGAGACGCACATTTTCACAACGCCCTCCACATTTCATGGAACCACTATTGGCAATCATGATTTGGAAATTATTGACACCATGGATGTAGTAATGAGCTTCTTGGGCAATGCAGCGATGAATAAAATTATGGGTGTTGTTACTATCAACCAAAATGATGACCTTCTGATGCTTGATGTAACCTATTAGCTTGAGGGTTTGGGGAGCGGAGAAGCCAGTGAGAGCATTGAGAGAAATGACTAGTTCTACTTCGGGAGGGTCTGAAGGAGGGGTTATGTCAATGGATTCAGGTGATTCAGACATAGAGGGAGTTTCTTCACCTTCTTCTAAAATCTCCTTGGAGATGGGCATAAAAATCTTTTGTTCTTTACACTTGTGGCCCGGGAAATATTTGTCATCACAATTATAACAAAGGCCTTTGAGTTGGTGTTCAACCATTTCAACCCGGGTCAATTTTTGGATCTTTAGTGGAGCAGAGGGAGTACTGGGATTTACTAGTTTAGGGCGAGGGATGAAGGAGGGTTTGCGGTTTTGAGATGTACAACCTGTTGTGCTTCTTTATTTCTTTTGGTATCCTCCACCCAACTCTCAGGCCGAGCCATGAGGACATGGGCCTGAATTTCATCCTTGAGGCTGCTGATAAAACACTCGCGGAAAAAGGCATCAAACATGCCCTCTATTCTAAAATCCAGGTGCTCAAAGGCAGCTATAAATTCTTCCACTGTTCCTAATTGTTTCAACTTTTTCAAACGGCCCAAATGGTTGGTGTCAATGTCAAAGTGTTCATAAAGCTCTGCCATAAATTGTGTCCAAGCAATATACCCTTGACAATAATTTTTTCTCCATTGTGACCATTGCCAACATTCTTGATCTAGATGGAGAACACCATACCGGAGTTTGGCCAAGTCATCTATAATGTTGTATAAAGAGAAGTAATGTTCCATTTGGGTTACCCAACTAGTGGGGTCCGAGCCATCAAATTTGGTCACATCAACCCATGGAAGGCATAGGTCACGTTGAAAGTGATGGTTATGCAAGGTAAGGGAATGAGAGGAATAGTCACCTTCAGTATCTGGGGGTGAGGAAGAGGAAGGGTTATCTGTATGGATATGCAGTTTGGTGTAGAGTGCCGAAAATACTGATTCAAGCTGGGTGGTGAGGTCTTGTTTGATTTCACCCTTTGAGGACTACATGGTTGTATTGATGGCAGAAACATTGGCACTGAGTTGTTTCACTTCTTGTTGGGTCTCAATGAGACCAGATTGCAAGGTGTTGAAGCGAGCTTCCAAGTCTTGGCTACGAGTATGGGCCATGAGGATGGGGGAACTGAAAAGGGGCGGGAGGGGTAAAAAAATTTTGCCAAAAAAATGATCTGGATGAATGTGATAAGGGGGAAGAGATGAATCCAATGGAATAGGTCTGAAATAATGGCGAAAACATTTCCATACTTTTTTTTTTTTAACAGAGTTATACTTTGGTCTGAAGAATACTAGAGAGAGGAAATTCCCCAAATGCTTAACTAGAAAGAAATGTGTATTTACTTGGCAACTCGAACACAGTTGCGCGACAATAGGTCTTGTCTGTTTTAATTTGTTTATGTTTTTATCCCCAAGGGTTAGGTATTCAAGGGTTCTAAAGACAAGGGTTTTCCCTACACTATAACTCTCTGATATACATGCGGGGTCCAACAATAGTACTCGACCCAATATCTCAGGGCACTAACTAAGGAGGATAGACCTTACCCTTAGCCGTACTACCCTACTACCCAAGTACTAGAGAGTATATTCCCAACTGTTGTTCTCAGTGACACTATAGCAGTCAGGTGGCCGATTGGTTTATCTAAAGAGGGCTTTAGGTAATCTAGGTCGATCTATACACAGGTGTTGTCTGATGCACTACCACTCGAAGGGGTACCAACAAGGGTTACAAGGGTGGCCAACATATGTGCGCTTAAGTACCACTTGTATTTCCTGTGTGTATGAATCCCTCAATAGCGGGTTTATATGCATAATGACATATCTCTATGGCTTAAAGACGCCAGAATACGTTTCTACCCTGGAAAAAAAAATTAACCCACACTTTCTGCCGAAGAAAGTGCTCTGATACCACTTCTAATATACCAGATATAAAATGTATGCAGAACAGAAATAAAATTCTAGTAATGGTAGAATAACAACAATATAACCAGAACATTCATCACAATAACACTGAAATGATATAAGAATAACAATAGAAATAACACTTTGAATCTGAAAGCATTGTTCACGGGCCTCTTCGAGGGGGGAACCTCCAGTTGAGCAGAGCTTTATTACAACAATATCCAAGCTAAGGTTTTCATACCCTCGACTCCTATTTATACTAAAAAGAAGCATCTAGAGGAAGATCATTATAGAAGCAGAAGCTTCTATTAGGTCTTCTTACATCCGCCTTATTCTATTTTATTGAAAGGCCTTATTAATATTGACCTTTATTACATCCGAATATATTGTTCTACCTATGTGCGGGTTAGGACCCTAACACATATTTAGGTGAATCCTTCATGATATTTCAATGACAAATGGATAAACATTGTGAATAGTTGAGTAGTAGGGTTATGGACAATTTTGTGACATATAGGCATAGATGGATTCATGAGATTATTACCAGGTACAAGAAACACGAGTCATATGCATAGTAGCATATTTACAATTGGAATAAGTGGAATCATTTGGAATCATTTAGTCACAGAAAGGAAAGAAGTGAAAGGTGTAACAGAACAAGGAAAGAGAAACCATCAGTAGAAGCTATATCATCAGAAGCACATTAGTTAATATCATCAAATTTTGAATAATTTTTATATATGTCGCTTAAACTCAAGAGGAATCACCAATGGAAAATAAGCATCATTGAAAGAGAGGAAAGGAAACATATATAGGTATCCCTACATTGATCTACATCTTACAGAAAACTCATCAGAGAGGGAGATCCAGAAAGGAATATTAGTAGCATACATATACGGAGAAATATCCACAAGGGGATCTATTATTTTTCCCATGATTGGTTAGAGAAGGTAAATTATCAAGAGGAGACATATAGACATGGGGACTTAAGATTTCATTAAATATGAAGAGAAATAATAGAGGCATGAAGACAGGGGGAGAATCCCCAAGAGGAGATACCCTTTTTCCATTGATGCCAAAGGGGGAGAGACATAAACATTGATGAGGAGCAATGATCATAGGGGGGGAATGAGCATGAGTGTTGCCATGTACAAGTGTTTCCATAAATTCAAAATGAGGATATTGTTGGACAGTTGGTTTGGACAATTGGTTTCCATTGATGTCAACCCTTGGAAAGTGATCTTAGAGATTGATGTCAACCCTTGGAGAGGTCCAAATATGTTTGATAGTTGATTGAAATTAGTATGATTAAGATTAATAACGAGTTTTTTGGGTAAATTTGACGTAGTCTACATGTCTCACCAAAGGTGTGGTTATGGGACCCGAAGTTGATTAAGGAATATGGACATGAAGGAGAGTGAAATTGTAGGAAATACTATCATGGATGGATAGTACAAGTTGTTTCATTTCTGATGATATTTGGAATGCCACGTGGTTCCTTACGGTTAGGGAGATATGTACTGGTAAAGTTGGAAGCCCCAAAGAGTGGTCAATAGGCCCCTAGTTGGTTGCAAGTATTAGTCAAAGGGTAAAGTGGTTGCAATAAGAAATCACTAAATTAAGGAGAGGAGTTACCTAGAACAAGTATATAAACACTCAAAGAGTCATTCACAAGGACACTTACACACTCATTCATTGATTATCTCTCTTCTGAACTAGTGATAGTTTACTAAGGTTGTGATGAAAATTTTCTGAGGTAGCAAAGGAAGGTCGAAGGTGAAAATCTTGGGGTTGTAGTAAACCCTATTTTATGAGGTATCCGTTGGTTGCAAGTTAGCAGAGCATGAATGTAAGTGGGATGAAGTGGAGGAAAGTGTGAACATCCACGAGATGTAGAATGGAAAGTCGTGTATCTGTGAAAATATTATGGAAGTTTGAGAAGAGATGTTGGTACCAGGTTGTTGAGGACTATGGAAGAGTTACAGATCAATTTACATTACAAAAATTTGGATATAGGATCAAAGGTAAGCCTTAAGGGTTATGGTTATGGTGTTAGGGTACATGGATGGTGATGATAGTATGTGATATGGTACATCTTGATGATGTTATGGTACATTGATTAGAAGCATTATGGTTTATGGTTTGGTTACATGTTATGGTACATACTTGAGAATTGGTATATTATGTTATGAGATTGCATCTTTGTGATATTGAGGAGCATGCTTGAGGCATGTGTTTGTGATATTTGGTTTATGAAATGAGGAACATCATTGGATGCATGGTACATTTTGGTTGAGGTCTACCTGGTGAGATGCATCGTTGTTCCATATCTTGGTTTATTTGCATATGGTGTATGGAATGATATGGTATATGGTTGAGACACATTTCATGGTATATGGTATATGGTATATGGTACATATGTTGGTGTACATGGTTGATACATGGTATGGTACATGTGTTGGTGTACATGGTTGATACATGGTATGGTACATGATTGGTACTTGGAATACATGGTTGATGGTTGAACATGTGTTGATGCATGGTTGATGCACCTGGTACATGTTGTGGTACATAGGTTGATGCATGGCACATGGTATAGGTTGGTACTTGGTTGAGACACATATCTTTTTATGGTATGTTGGTGATATTGGTACATACTTAGTAGAGGAACGTGTTGGTGATGTTGGACATCTAGTTGAGAGGTGTCCTTGGTATATGATTCATGTGAGAGGAATTGGTTGAGTATTGGTGACAGTGACAAGTTGGACAGGTTGATATGATTGGTTGGATACAATGACAGATTGATGTGACATGTTGGATATAGTGACAGCTTGACAGGTTACATGTTGATGTGACAGTGACAGTGAAAGTGGTAGTGACAAAAACAGTGGAAGTGATAGTTGATGTGATGTTTATTATGATTACATCCTTATGATATATATATATATATATATATATATATATATATATATATATATATATATATATATATAT
>ML778922.1:1083020-1101865 GCA_009831015.1 Picea engelmannii | reverse complement strand
CAACCTCGTGAGAGGATAAGGCGTATGGCAGAAGCGATTGAAAGGGTAGATGCGAGGGGAACTCTAGTATTATGCAGAGTGAGTGATAGCAGAGAGGAAGGATTGCAACCTTCGCTCCTGGTCACTGGAAGACAGAGAGACACAGTCTCAGAGCATCGTGGTCTCAGCTCGGGGGTGGCTAGTGGTAAATCCACTAGGAGTCGCTAAGCCTATAGTTGGGTGGAAACGAGCACCCCTCTCAGCAGTTGCTCATACTTCGGATGTCATTTCTGATAAGTGTTTTATATATATTTCCTCTTGAAATTAATAGACTGATATATGTATATACATGCTCATAGGACTGTGAAATTGTGAATGATTTCAGTGTTAGAATGTTTGTGCAGTGTTTGATAAGAATGAATAGATATATGCTTATAACAGAGGAAACCATGCATGACTTATGCTGATAAAGGGGTTTGATTATGCATGAGCTTAATCGAGTCAAAATTCCAGTCCATCCTCGAGAGTTTGTTTCTTTTTGTTTGTTTCCAGGAATGCCCTGGATTAGATCTCTTCACAGAGATTTCCTTCTTAGAAAGGCTCACCAAGAACCCAGAAAATATCAGGACTTGAACGCGCAAGTCTTAATAACCCTGTACGAAGAGGAATAACCCTCTTAAGATTTCGAGGTAGCAGCATAGGGATAAGTAACAAATTGACAGACGAAATCCTGTCGGAAGAACCATGGTCATTCATGACCATCAGATTGGCGGAAGTAGTAGGAGTGTTATACCCCTTACTCCTTTTCCCCCTATCTCCATGAATAGCGAGGAAATCGGGATCGTAGGTTCCCCAATGTCCATGAGAACATTTGAACCGATGATCTTTCCACATCCACGAAGTAGTGGAAGAATGCACAAGGTGGGACAATCTGAGCCGTTGGAAATAATTCAAAAATCCCGTCGGTCGTTGGATCGAGTTAATATGCTCGAAGTTTAGTCTCTGGAGTGTGTGTAGGGAGGACGGATCTAGACCGTTATATCTTGGTCCAATTACCCGTCAGCCGTCGGATCGGACTGGAACTGTCCGAGGGTTGCCATTGAGAGTTAGGATATCATCCTTCCCGTGGATAGGAGATCGGGGAAGTCCAAAGGGAAAACCCCAGTAAAATCTGAGCCGTCCGTTTTAAGAGACAGGTGTAAAAAACCCGTAGAGAGTCGTGATATACGACATCGGGAAATCGAAGTTCCCGAGGTCATGAGAATTAGGACGCTATAAGTCTCGAAATAGCGAGACCAGATATGAACCATCCATAAGGGTGAGATACGTGGCGAAGATCTGAAGAGAGTCGAAAAATCAAGATTTCTGAGGTCGAAAGAACCGGGACATAGAAAGTCTCGAAATCCCGGAGGAATCGAGACCATCCATTTGAGGATACACATGGCAGAGATTGGAGCCATCAAGGAAGGCCCGACAAGGAAGCCATCTATCGGCATTTGGGTCATCGGGAAATCGGGGATCCCAGTGACAAGAGGTTTGTGCACTTTGAAATCGCGAAACGCGATACCCCGATTAGTGGGGGACGATTGTCAACATATCCGGAGAAGTGGAATCCCCTTGAGTGGGATCCAGCTGTCGGCACAGCGGATAAGGAGGGTTAAGCCTCGTGAATAGGGGAAAAAGGATCAGAGCCATCCATCTGAGGAAGACAGGTGGCAGAGATCCAGGGATCTCGTGAACTCGGAGGTTCGCAAGGTAGGAGCCCAAAGGTTGGACGCTCCAAGTCACGAGTAGTGAAGTGTCAAGAGTTGAGCACGAGAGAACACATGGAAAAACTTCAAGGTGGGGCCCGCGTGATTAACGGGTGGACACGCATCGCCAAGAGAAGGGATTCAATGCTCCATTGACTCCTCGTGTCTCGGGGATTTGCGGGAGAAGGGCATGCGAGCTCAACACTTGGACTTACGAAGTCGCAAGTAGCAAGAACACGAGAGGGAAGATTAAATATCGCTTCCCAAGGGTTCGTGAAAGGAAGGTGCCAAGATTCGATGCTACAACTCGTGAATTGGGTGAGTTGTGAGTAGTACGAAGGGGAGGTCAACCTTTGCTGACTTTCAAGTCTCGGAGGATCGCATAAGGGAGGATCGAGAGTTCTACCATTGAACTCACAAAGTGGTGAATAGCGAGAGGAGCTAGAGTTTAGCCTAGCCGACGGTCATGCGCAGAGGACACTGACAGAAGGAAGTTATACCCCTTCTCGTGATCCCGGGTATCGGTGAATTGTGAAGAAAATTCGAGGGTCTTTGACTCACGATTCGCGAGATCGCGAGTTGTGAAAGGCGCCTGCATTTAGGTGCGTATGGGGTCCTATCGAACTAGAGACTAATGAAAATGGATCTCGTGCTTTATCATTAAGCGGCGGGTAGATCTGGACGGCCAAAATCTACGTGCCCAGATCTGCGGCTAGGATTTCATTCCGAAGCCCCCTCGCCATTCTACCTTCAAGACTAGACTCAATGGAATCGCTGAGTCACAAAACAAGAAAAGGCGCCTGGTTTGTTTGGCCTGTGGTCCTAACCCATGATCACAGGGAGGTGAACAGGGAAGAACTAGCTTGCACTAGACCCCCGTAGGACTTTGGGGATTCTGTTGCTTGAGGAAGAACGAAAATTTTTGACTATGAAGAACAGAATGAGTCAAGATTTCGAGCAACTAAGGGCTAGTGATTGATAGTAGATTCAACAGCTTCAGGCTAACCTTGACCAGCTCCATCAGAGTTCACAAACCAACCAAGGTTTGGTCACTTAGCCTGATGAATTTATAGAACAACTGCAATCCATATTGGCCCTAACTGAAGGTACCAAGATAGACATCTCGGCCTTCAAAACACAAGCATTGGAAATCAATGAGAAGATAGAAGTTTCCCAACATGATCTTTTTTTGAAGGTACATGCCATCCAAAACTTTTATCAGGCAGTGGAACTTTCCCTAAAGGATATCTATGTCAAGTAAAAGGAGGCCCACTCATCCCGGTCTTAGTTTCAAGAAGTGATCATATTGATGCAGAAAACTAATGTCCCTGATTTTCCTCTTCTCTCTTATTCGAAACAATTAAGAGGTTAGATGGCCCTAAAGGTCTGGGAAATAAATCTGGAAGAAGGCAAGAAATCTGCCAAAGAAGTGAAAGAAGCTTTTCTTGAGGCATTATCATCACTAAACAAAAAGATGATTGATTTTGAGGGGAGCAATATCTCAGAAGCCTTGGGGCAAATTGAGATAGAAATGAACCAACATAATTCCAGACAGAACAAAGAAGAAACTCTGGAAGCCATTCAAGAAATGAGATAGATTGATCTTATTAAAATCAATAAATGGTTAGTTAATTGAAGTTCATAGTTTCAGGCCACAGTCCAAGAGGTGAACAAGATACAAGAAAAGTTGCCTCAAATACAAAGGAAATTATTCGCTTTTGAGTTAAATTAAAGCACTGAGCCCTCAAGGTTCATGGTGGCATTGGTGGATAGATGCACCCAATGCATTGAACATGGAAAAGCAAGCATAGCTGGGAGAAAGTGAGAAAATGTGCACAATGTCTTTTCCTTTCGCCCTCTCTATCTTTCACCCTCCAACAGTCACTTACCTCATCCACCCGCATTCTAACCTCCACTTATCCCACTTCATCATCACACATTTGTTCCCACATCATTCTTTCCATAAACAATTACTCTTCCCTGTGTTCTTTATCCATCCCTTGACGAGTCAATGATGTGCATTCGTCTTATTATCCTCACCCCATGAATTCGACTGTGATTCATTGCCTCGCTGAATATATCCGAAGGGACATATGGTAACAAAATTAAAACGTCCAAGACAATATGCTAAATGAGAAAGGTTGCCTTAATGACATGTGTACCCAGCCCAAAGGATTAAAGAGAAGGATCACTTCTACCAGCAGACGAAGAGACAGAGGAGAGCACCAACGAAACTCATCAAAATTTACACGGTGTTGTTTTATTTAGATGCATGTTGTTTTTAGTTAAATATTGTAAGAAGTCCAATGGTTTTCAATTGTGATAGATTTTGTATAAATACATAGATTTAAGATCTATACGAGGTTGCTTCTTGCCGAATGTAATAGAGAAACTCTCTTTTTGAGTATTAATACAAGTACAGATAGAGATTCTAATTTTCGTTCAATTTGAGTTATGTGTTTCCTTAGTGTTTCCATTTCCCTGAATTTCTTTATGTAATTCCTTGAAGAGCGAATGATTGCAATTTAGTATTACAACTACTATGATCATGTTATACCAGCAAATCATTTGGTAAACACTTGTTCCTCTGTATTTACTGTGATTAAAACAAGACCTGTGATCTGTGTGAATTACTTCATTTTATATCATGTTCAAGGGTGCATTCTCTACTTTTCTTCCACTGAAAACAAGGTGAGATTCATCTGTAATTGATGCATGGATTTGTTTAACAGTTTTGTAACTCTTTTCCACAGCATTTGATATTATAATTGCTATTCAAATAATGAAATACAGCCTTTGTACTGTCCTATTATTAATTTCACTTAAGGATCATTTCTCATAAAACTGAAGGTAGGAAAAGAACTCTTTAAAAACATTTTTTGTAAACACTATTGATGTCTGACATTATTCTTTGAGCCTTAGTATTAATCTCAAGAACACCATCTTTTTGGCGTCGTTGTTAGGGACAAAGAAACAAAATCATTTTCCCAGGGAGGACGACAAGGTAAATTTTGGTCTTTGATGGTGAACAAATGTTGAATACGTAAGTAAGGATTACTTTGTTTTTACCTGGCGACTCCACCGTAGAGAAAACTGGCATTCGGTCAAAAAATACCAAGAAAAACCCAAGCAATAAGCATACTACACCAGTGTTAGATCCCAAAATTTTGTTGAAACCAAAGGGATATCTCAGATAGACTACTGCATTAGCAAGTAAGGTCTATCAACCCAGAATTACACAAGATAATGCTAAGGTTCACACTGAAGAACTAACCCCTAAATAAAGCTTTAAACAAATTCATTTTGCAGAAGCATCAACAAGTAAACTTGAGGTTAAAATCGAAACCCCAGAGGCAATTATTCCCGAGATAAAAGTTGAGATTGAATTGACATATACTTTTAACAATGAGGACAAAGGATCTCCTTCAATTTCCACTGTCATTAACACTCTTCCAATTCTCTCCTTTCCTAAGGTAAAATTTTATGTTTTCCAGAATCCTGAAGAGTATTTTATATACCCAGATTCATCCCCTATTGCCTCTCCTTTATGTACATATGGTAAACCTGAGGAACCCAGCTCAAGTTTCCATTTTCCTCCTCATAAAGATATTTTGTCTCCTCGCGATCCTTTTCCCAAACTTCATTCGCCACATCCCGAAGTATTCAAAAGGTTAGCAGTTCATTCCCTCGAAGTTTTTGAAAATCCCTTTTTTAGCCCCCGAAGTCTGTCTCCTAGAATTCTAATGGTCGGTGCTGGAGGTTCTGATGTTGGTGGCACCGGAGGTGTAGAATTTGGTGGACAAGCTCAACCCCCTAGAATGTTTTCCAAGGTAGCTGCTAGATATTCCCCCTTGGTCCTTCATGTTGTCCTGCATGATCTACCTGAAAATTACATGAAGAATGTCCCCAAATTCATGGGAGAAGGAGATCTAACCGCAGCAGAACATATATCCTTTTTTGATCAGTTTGTTGATATCATTGGCATTGAGCACAAGGACATCTACTCAAGGCTATTAGTACATACCTTCGAAGGACAAGTGAGGACTTGGTTCAGGGGACTCCCAGTAGGTTCCATACGATCATATGATGACCTAGAAAATGCCTTCCTAAGACAGTGGGGCAAGAAAAAGGACCATCTTTATTATTTAACCGAATTTGGGGCTTTGAGGAAGAAGAATTTTGAATCAGTCGTTGAATTTATTCAGAGGTTCAATAAGATGTTTCACAAAATCCCAATCGAAGTCAAACCTTCTCAATTAGCTGCGAAAGTAACTTTTGCAGAGGCTTTTGATTCCGAATTTGCCCTACTCTTAAGAGAAAGGAGATCTACCACTTTATCAGGAAGGCAAGATGATGCCATAGAAATTGAATCCAATATGATGGCATTCGGGAAATTAAAAACTAAGGTTGAGATGGGAGCCAAAGAACCTAGGAATTTCAAAGAACAAGCAGGGCCCTCTGGATCTGGGAAGTCCGCAGAAGAAAAAATGGATGAAATGGACAATATTATTAAATATTTATCAAACAAAATTTCTAGGATGGAATTAGATCAAGCCAAACCTAATCCATATGTTAGGAATCAATTCAGGAGAAATCCTAACCCTCAGATACAACAAATACAAGTAAAAAATTAAGATCAAAAGATCCAAGCTCTGTTTAAAGCTGGAAATTTCATGCAGAGGGATGAAATGCAAGATTATGAAGAGTTAGAAGAAGATCTAAACAACCTTAGCGGAGATGATCTTGAGCCACACTGAACCAGACAAGATTATGGGAAATCTTTAGACCTATAATCCCTATTCAATGATGAAGAAAACATCAACAATCCAGGGGACTCTACGTATCAAAGTCTCATCGACTCAATAATGGTCGAACTTCAACATAAGTATGATTTAAGGCCCAGAGAGAAAAATTCTACAAATGTTCCACCAAAAAAGATTTTATCACGAAGTAAAGCGAATGAGGCAGTAGTTACCAAGCCATCAACTGAAACATAATCTACCCAAACAAAGCAAGTTGAAGCAAGAACAGTGCAAACTAAGAAGCCAGAAAACACAGAAGTAGAAGTTCAAACCTGATGCAGGAGCATCATCAGTAAGCCCACGTGGAGGGGAAACTCAGCACACCTTTTTAATTATTCATAATCTAAAAGCTGGTGTTTTCTTGTAGATTTGTTTTGAACGGATGATTGAAGGAGAGAGAAACTCTTGGGAAACTGAAGGATTGTGAGAGATCTGGAAGTTTCTCTCTTAGTCTTGAATGTAACAGAGCTTGAGTAGTTGTTAGTTGTTATTTCGATAGGAGAGGTAGTTGGAGGGAACCCTAGGAACCTTCCTGTATAGGTAGAGGCATGGCATGCCCAAATGAGGTTGTTGGAGGAGTATTGTTATTGAATAGGAGGTATAATAATTTGTTTAGAGAGGGAGATAAGACTCTGTTAAATTCCAGCCTGCACATATTGTAATCGGACATTCATGTTAATGAAAAAGAGCAGTTTTTCCTGCATATGATTCTGTGTGTTTATATTCTTATGAATGAATGTCACTTGTGCATTTATATGAATATATACTATAGATTCTTAGGATAGATTTCATCTACATTGATAGATAGAATTATCTATTTGTGAGTTTGTTGAACTTGCTTCTGGGTTCTTTAGGTTGTGCAAGGAGTGCACAAAAAAGCATTGGAAACTCTGTAGCCAGCGCAAGGAGTGTGCATATGAACTCTTTCGAGTCAAAGAAGAATGTGTCAGGAGGGCACACTAGAGGAATTCATAGACTCAAGAGGAGCCTCAAGGTTGTTGAATACCTTAGAGGAGAAACTATGCAGAGGAAGCATAGAGAGACAGAGTCACTGAGAACTCTATAGAGCTCTGTTAGGTGGGCATCAAGCAGGTGCAAGTGTGCACTAGGAGAACTCTCTATTGAGTTCAAGGAAAAGGGTATCAAAGGAAGATACTCATAGATTTACTAAACACTTTGTCGGTTCAACAAGGAGTGCTTGAGCATAAGTTGCCAAGAGGGAACTTATATCCCTTTAAGGAGAAAAAGGGAAAAATACCTTTGAGGTCCAAGCAGTTGAAGCTCAAGGTGATAAAGAGTTGTTGAATACTATGGAGGAAGACCTATCCAAGGAGTGCATTGGGACAACACTCATACAAAGTGTTGAAAGACATCCAGTTGAAGGTCGTCAAGCACAAGGAGTGTGCGGAGGAGAGAACTAGTCTCAAGTTCAAAAGCTCAGAAAGTCAAGAACATAACATGTCGGGAGGGCACCAGAAAGTCCTTTGAAGGATGTAGAAGGATCGAGACCCTTAGAGATTCCAGCGAGAAAAATGTCAGGAGGGATAGAGCCTTTGTGCACAAAATTTTAGTAGAGGGGAGTAGAAGGATGAGACACTTCAAGGTTCAAGTCATAGATAAGCTCAGAAGAAATAGCACAAGCGTGAGCCATGGCTGAGGTTATATTTCGTTCCCAAAGCTTAGGAGAGATAGCATTTTCATAAGCGCAGACAAGGCCCAAAGTAGTCGGGTTCACAGGGAAAATATCAAAGGCCGCAGCCTTTGACACATAGACATTATTCCAAGTCAGAAAAAGGTGAAAGATCAGTAGGAGGAGCGACAGTGTTCGTCGGATTGAGAACTGTGAAGAATCTAGATCGTTGGATCAGAGTCCCGATAGGAGGAACGAGTGTGTAGAGGAGGAGAATAGATATCAGGCATTAGATCTGAGCGCTTGGACCAACCGTCCTTGGATCCAGAGGTAAGTGCAAAGATTTTAAATCCTTTAAGTGCACAGGAGAGCGGACTTACGAAGTCCCAAAACACGAAGAGGAAATCTGGACCGTTGGATCGTGGAGGGTCGTGGACCGTCGATTTGACGTAAGTGGATTTTGGGAAATCAAAAATCAGGAGAAAGGAGGTGAGCTATTTCCCAACTTCGCAAAACATGAAGTTCCGAAACACGAAGGGGAGATCTGGATTGTTGGATCACGGAGGTTCGTGGACCATTGATCTGACGTGAGCGAGTTCAAAAATCGAGAAGTCGGAGGTAGGAGAAGCAGAGTCGGGAGAAGAGAGAACTCACGAGGTCTAAGTTAGCGAGAGAGACCTTAGTTGTTAGATGTGGACCATTGAGGACCATTGATCTAATCTGAGGATTTTGCAGATTCAGATTTCAGAAAATCGTGAGGGGATCTAGCCCACGGTCATAACCCGTGGTCACATCAAAGAAGGAGTCTAACGTAGGAAGCTATCATCAATTCAAAAATCGGGAAAGGGGAGCAGGCAGCTCGCAAAATTTCTAAGGTGCGAAGTTGTGAAGGGAGCTAGCCTATGGTCGCAGTCTGCGGTCATGTGAAGGAAGGGGCTTAACCAGAGAAGAGCTAGTGCCCGCTAGGCGTTGAGATTTGAACAATGCTCAGGAGAGGGCCCGCGGGTGCCATATGACCTGCGCATTTGGAGGAAGGGCCTGTGTAAGTGGATTTGGGGTCCATCAGAGACTCGAAGAGTCGATCTGACTCAGTATCTTGATCTGTCCTTGACCTGGAGGACAACATCTCCCGAGGGGAGAAGGGGGGGTTTGCATCAAAGGAAATCGAGAAAAAAATTGGAGGTTTCAATTTGGAAAATGAAATTCATAAAATTAAAATCCCAATTCCTTTGGTTGAACTTTCAAAAAACCCGATTTATAAAAAACAAATCGCTAAAGCGATAAATTTCTCTAATTTTGAAAGTCAAGCTAACGTTATTAATCTGCAAGAAGAAAAACTTACAATTATGTTATGTCCAGACATTGAAAACAATAAGGATTATGTTGCTCCATTCTATATCACACTAATTGTGCATGACCATTTAGTCCACAATTGCATGTTGGACTCTGGGGCCTCTAATAATTTGATGCCTAAAATTATCATGGAAAAATTAGGCCTTGAGATTACCAGACCTTATCAAGACTTGTGCTCGTTTGATTCTAAAAAGTTTAAGTGTCTAGGTATGATTAAATATTTGGTAGTAAATCTTGCTCAGATCCCTGTGAAAAGTATCCTTATGGATGTGGTTGTTGCTAATGTCCCTTCCAAGTACGGCATGTTTATCCAGGTCTTGGGGTGTCAAGTTAGGAGGATCAGTTCAGCTAGACATGACTTACGCTACAATCCCAATTTTTGGTGGGCAATTCACACAACTGTACAAAGAAACTAGACTGGTGTATACTGTAAGTGACCCTCAAAACCCAAATAATTACCCAGTCTGTGTTGTTGATCAAGATTTAGGAAATTGTATATTATCTATAGATGACGATTTTGAAGAATGTATAGAAGAAGAAAATAAAAAATAAAAATGACAAAGAAAAATGTAAATGTTAGAGAAGGAATGTGGAAAATGTTCTTTGATGGTGCCTCATCCTGCGAAGGAGAAGGATTTGGAGTTTTATTCATGGCACCAGGTGATGAGTATGTTATCCCCTTTTCTTATAGATTACAATGGGAGGTTGATTATGTGAACAATGTCTGCAAATATGAAGCTCTAGTTTTAGGATTGGAAGTTGGGAGGAAGCTAAAAATCGAACATATAATAGTTTCCGATGATGCAGAGATTATTGTAAAAAAAGTAAAACAACAGTATCAAGTTAAGCATCCAAGGTTGAGATCCTATAGGAATTGTGCTTGGGATATTATAGAGAACTTCTTCTCGTCCTTTAATATTCACTCTATACCCAGGATGGAGAATCAATAAGTTGATTCCTTGGCTAAGGTTGTTGCAACCTTCATACCGCCTATTGTCTTGAAACTGAAGTATCACATTAAGATGAGACATAGACCCTCGATACTGAATAATGTTCAACACTGGAAAGTGTTTGAAGATGATGAACAAATCAAATAGTTCCTGGAAATGATTGACGAGTTTTCTAAAACTCACATAGATCAGGAAAACCAAAATGATCATGCTTGGATTATGGAGGAAGGGGAAAACCCAGAGAAATTCCAAGACAAGATTGCAAATCACTGCATGCTCATGCATAAGAACAATCAGATTCCCAAAGGCCTGATCCCCTTAGAAATATTGTTTGACCAGGATGACATACCTTTAAATTCTACCTTACGACCTCAACCTGGAGAAGTTGAAGACTATAATGTAGGAACTAATGAAGATCCCAAAATGGTCAAGATATAAAAATACCTTCTGACCCAAATGAAGAGTAAGTTATGATGATCTGAAAACTTATGATACCTTTGTTATTGAACATAAGATTCATTTAAAACATGGTGTTAAACCTTTCAAGCAGAAACTCGGACAAATAAACCCTATTCTCCTGCCATGATAGAAAAGGAAGTTAAAAAACTTCTCGATGCAAAAATCATCGTTCCACTTAGATACTCTGAATGGGTAGAGAATTTGGTCCTCGTCAGAAAGAAAAATGGCAAAATAAGGATTTGTGTTGATTTTATAAACTTAAATCGGTCGTCCCTTAAAGACAACTACCCGCTCCCTAAAATGGATCATGTTCTAGAGAAGGTAGTTGGAGCTAACAATATTTCCATGATTGATGGTTTTTCCGAATATAATCAGATCATTGTCCATGAAGATGACAAAGAAAAGATTGTGTTTACCACTCCGTGGGGAACCTTTATGCACGATAAAATGCCATTTGGTTTGATGAATGCAGGAGCCACTTTCTAGAGAGCGATGGATATCGCGTTCATCGGTCAGAGAGACAAATTTGTTGTTATTTATCTTGATGGGTTGACGACTTTTTCCAAATTTGATGCACAACATTTGCTACACCTCAGACAAACCTTCAAAAAATGCAGAAAATTCGATTCATTTCTTAATCCCAGGAAATCACATTTTGTTATGCAAGAAGGTAAGATTTTGAGCCATATAGTGTCAAAATAAGGAATCAAGGTTGATCCTAAGCGAGTTGAGGCTATTGACATGATTACTATCCCTAGGAACATAAAAGAAATTCAATCGTTTTTAGGAAAGATCAACTTTTTGAGAAGATTTATTCCCAACTTTGCTGAAATAATCAAAATGATTACAGATGTGTTGAAGAAGGACATCGAAGTGAAATGTACTGCAAAAGTTAAAGCATATTTCGAGTGAGTCGAGAAATCTATAGGGCAAGCACTAGTGCTAGCAAGTCCTGACTATACAAAGGAATTCTTAATATTCTCATTCACTTCTGAACATATTGTTGCAGTGGTACTCTTGCAAAAGAACGCAAAAGGATTCAAGCAACCAATAGCCTTCTTCAGCAAAAGCCTCAGGGATGTAGAATTAAGATATGATATACTTGAGAAGCAATCTTACGCAATGGTGAAGGCTCTCAAGGCCTTTAGAACATATGTATTTTATTCCAAAATAATTTCTTATGTGCCAACAAATGATATCAAAGACATCTTGGTTCAACCAGACAATGATGGAAGAAGAGGTCGATGGTCGACTAAAATCCAAGAGTTTGATCTAGAAGTGAAACCGACCAAGCTAGTCAAGGGTCGAGGCCTGGAGAAGTTATTAGTCAAATCAAATTTCAGAGCGCTCGGGATAAATAACCTCAAATTACATAAATCTCTCCTGGATATAGAGGAAATTTACGATCAACCGCCTACGATTCAGATTGAAGATAAGTTTTATTCCTCTACCCGGTATCGTGATATTGTTACATACCTCCTTACCCTTCAGTGCCTGAACAACATGACTCCTTCAAAAGAAAGGACTTTAAAACTACACATAATTAAATATTGTATTATTGATGGCCAGTTGTACTGGAAAGACCCTCTAGGTTTGTTGTTAGGTTGCTTGACAGAATCTGAAACATAAGACATCATCGATGAGTTCCATGAAGGAGTGTGTGGAGGAAACCATGCCTAGACAGCAACGACCTACACAATTTTAAGGGTTGGATATTACTGGCCAAATTTATTTACCGATGTGAACACGAGGGTCAGAGCTTGTAATTCGTGCCAACTGTTCATTGGCAAACAAAAAATTCCTACCCTACCTTTAATCCCAATTAAAGTTGAAGCTCCTTTGCAACAATGGGACCTAGACTTCATCGGAGAAATCCATCCGCAATCAAGTGCTCAACATAGATTGATTTTAACCACCACCAATTATTTCACGAAATGGGTAGAATCCATTCCAACTCGGAATGCTACGGATTTGGTACTAATAAAATTCCTAGAAGAAAACATCATGTCAAGATTTGGATGTCCTCGGAAAATAGTCACTGACAATGCTCAATATTTTAAGTCTATGGAAATGATTGATTTATGCCAAAAATGCAATATTGTGTTAGGTCATTCTACAACCTATTATCCTCAAGGAAATGGATTGGTTGAATCGTCTAACAAGAGACTGATGACTATAATAAAAAAAGTGTTGACGGAAAATAAAAAGGCTTGGCACATCCACCTAAAATATGCCCTATGGGTGAACTGAATCGGCACCAAAAAATCAATAGGTATGTCCCCTTTTCAATTGGTTTATGGTATTGACGTTGTCCTTCCTGTCAATCTTGTTCTTTCTATGATGAAACTCTGGTAGGATGCAAATGAAGAGCCGAATGGCGTTACAATAAGGATGAATCAAATCATCAAAGTTCAGCAAAATAGAGCCGAAGTAGATAATAAACTTCAGAAGTACCAAGATAATATGAAGGCCCTTTTCAATAAAAAGGCTAAAGACAGGGAGTTTCTTCCTGGAGATCTAGTTCTAAAATGGGATGCTAGAAAAGAATATGCAAGGAAACTGTTGGGTCGCCAAAGTACCATCTTTTTACCAACCTTTCACTTCACTTTTAACCATATTCTTCTTTCCCATACCCTTACATTAAACCATTTTCATGATTACATGGGTTTTAGACATATTATTTTCCAATGCATCTATTTTAGTGTTTTTGAGTGAATTTATGATTAAATATTGGAAAAATGACATGTTTACACTTATATATGAAAGTGGGATGAATTTCATGATGTTTACAGGTGTATTTGAAGACTCCAACCAAGTGAAATTTGACCATCAAGCCTCAAATTCGAATTTCCTCTTCAACCCTTTGAAGATTTGATGAAGATTTGGAGATCTACTCAAGTATCTTGGATGGAGATTAATCATGAAAGAAATATTTGTGAGAGGATTTGTAGAGATATCACTTGATAGGTGTGAGCACATGGTTGTAACCAAATGAGACATTTGTGGATCTAAGTTATCTTAATTTTTTGTATAAATAGGAGTGCCTCCTCCATTTCAAAGGAAGGACTCCTGGAGCATTGTGTCCAACTTATGATGGAATAAGAATCAAGCTTTATTTTCACATCAGTTTCCATTCTCTAGTTTAGATTTAGAATTATTTAGTTTATGTGTTACTTTGTTCTTGGGATAATTGAGCTCACTCCAAATAGATCATAGTGGCATTTTCTTCTTGTTTTAATGCTTTGAATAGGTTTATATGCTTTATTGTTTTTGTTAGAATTATTTGATGATCTTGATTGTTGATAGGTTATTTGAAACATTACGAGAAGACCTCCTATAAGGGAGCTATTGTTTTCATTCCTACAACAACTTATCCTTTTTAAGTGTATTTATTTTCAATGCATGAGTGTTTACTTGATGATCTTGATTGTTGATAGGTTTTGTGAAACATCATGAGAGGACCTCCTGTAAGGGAGCTAGTGTTTTCTTGCCTACAAAAACTAAGTCTTATTTAGTGGAATGAAAGAGTTAGGATTTGATTGAATTTTCTTAGATTAGAGTTAGATGCCTACTCCTTCATATATTTTGATGGCATCATCACAAGCTTACGAGCATCCCTGGTTGATAATTAAATGAAAGCAATTTAAGCAATTGAATTTCCCTACATTTTGGCGTCGTTGTCGAGGATGGTGTTAAGGGATTGGGCATTAGGAATTTAATTCAATATGTTTTATTTAGTTTTATTAATGCAAATAAATGGATCTAACTCATGACGAAAGGACAACTTGGTGACAGCAGGATCTCGGTAAGCATGAGACAATTCTACATGATTGTTTTTAGTTTTTCCTTTATGTTTGTTTTCATAAAATTTCATTCATTTCCCCGTAATTTTCATTTAGTGGTGTAATAAGAGCCATCTCATTTACTAATCATTGGCAAGAAGATCTACGGGAAAAAGGGACATGCATCAAGGAGGAAAACAAGTGGAGTTTCAGGAGCTAAGAAATTGAGGTTTGCATAAGAGGTAAAATTTTCTTAAAATGCTTTTCAAAGGTGTAGATTTAAAAAATTTAGAGTCACCAGTTCCTGAGTATGCTCTCTTCTCGCGCCTCGTTGCGATCTGGAAGATCAGAAAGGAGAATTTGGAAATAAGTTAGTCCTGAATGTCTATTTTGATTCGACAATTTCCAATGTTTTTGCGACAAAATTTCATTAATAAATTCCATATTTTAAAAGAAGTCTAGGTTTTCATCTTCAAATGGCACTTTGCTTGTCTCTATAATTGCTTCATTCTCAAAAAAAATAAAAATATCTCTATTTTATAAAAAATAAAAATACAATAAAAAGCATAATAATAAATAAAATTAAAAAAAAAAAATAGGTTAAATAATATATATATAACTATGTTTTAAAATAAACACATAAATAAATAAATAAAACACATAGTTTAAAACAAAACAATACAAAAAAATAATAATAAATTAATTAAAAATAAAATTGATTCAACCTTTTCCATTTGAAACCTCTACCTCCACATACCAAATCGAATGTGCTGCATAATCAAAACTTTGGCGCATTCAATAAAAAAAAAAAATCAAAATAAAACTCAGCAAAAACCATCCGACCTTTGGTGCATTGATGTTTGGTTCCCATTGCTCGGTTTTGGCCTTGTGTAAACCCTTCCAACCTGCATTAATCAATCTTCGACTATGCTCTATTAATCCAACCTCATGCGCATTAGTTGGCTGCATGGGTGTGGCTCTTGGTTTACACCTGGTCTCACATTCAATCTACACCATGTAGGCTTCGGCCTCAGCCTTTGAATCTCGAAACTCCAACCTGCAAACAAAAACTCAATTATGCGCGCAAACCATCCAAACTTTGGTGAATGAATAAATCCTTTGGCGATTATAGTTTTGTCATTTCGGCCTTGTATAGATCCTCTGAATTCCATCGTTCGAGCTTCGGCCTTTTTCCTTCATAAACAATAACATTTGTTCTTTGCTCACAGAATTTTGACCATCAAATCGCTCAGATAATGGGCATGATTTTCACGAGATCGGATCCACAAAATGACAGTAGAAAAGGACCATATTTTTGCAGCCAAAACAACCATGAATTTATAGTAATAAAGAGTCATGAATTTGTTGAATAAAAACATATGGATTTCCTAAGAAAGGCCATGAATTTACAGTGAGAAAGGCCATGAATTTACAGTGAGAAAGGCCATGAATTTGTTGAACAAGGCTTGCATGGACCGTTGTGATTTTCAAGCAATTGAAATCAACTTGAATTATAAGCATCCGGTGTGCAGTTTACAACATGACACGATGGAACAATGATCAGATTGTTTTGATTGTTCTACGGAAATTGTGGTTCAAACCCGACCAATGCTCTCTTTTTTTACAACCATCACAATAGTTTTAGATTTAAATAAAATTATTCCCATTTTAAATTATAACTGATACGAATGGTTACTTGGTAAATTGTTTGATTTGTTTGGTGAAGGTCGTGGGTGCAATCTTCGTTAATTCTCCATTCGTTAACCACTTGTTACATAGTGAAAATTTAAATTAATTTATTCTTTCTCTATGTATCAAGTGATATATATGGTATAATGGTAAAGTGCTTGATTTGTTTAGACCAGGTCACGAGTTCAATTCCTCAAAGTGCTTTGTGTGGTGGCTTAAGTCATTTTGGTCCAAAAGAGGCCACCACATGGAAGCCTCTGATTGGCCCATGTGACAGCCCCCCATTTGTCCACTTATCTACCATGTAACAGTCCAATCATATGCCACGTGGCACCCCTACAATTTTTTTTACTGTTTCCTGAAAACTTCAGATCGCAATAACTTTCTCATACTAAGTCCATTTGACATGAAACAAGCAGCGTTGGAAAGCTATGGACGAGATCTATGCAATAGAGTCATTATCATAGCAATTTGAGATAAAAATTATTTGGTCATTTTTCTTGGATTTTGCAGCCACATGACTTCGAAAAATAGTTTAAATCATCAAATCATAAAAAAAATTCTATAAATCTACCATTTAGCTTTTGAATCATTGAAATTGAGTATCAAATGAAGAAGTTATCAAAGAAACACTAGCGGGTTGTCCAAGGTGCACCACTTCCCGATAGGTAAAAAGTGCATTTCAATTTATTTATTTTCCTTGGATTTGTTCTATTTAGCACTATTTGTGAATTTTTGTGTATGTATCAGATGAAGAAAGACTGATCACCTCTATTCTTTGATAAACTTGCGTTTTATTGCAAGTCAGTGCTAAGTTTTTTTCGCAGGTTTCGGGATGATGAAGAAAACCAATCTATGCACAAGTGAATTCCAAAGACCACATATTCTTGAGATGGCATGTCTCAATGAAATAATGAAGAAGTCAATATCATTATATTTCATACCATATCCATCATACCATTTCTATCAAAAGAAGCCTTCCAGAGCCATTATGTGATGATTCATCTTCTTTCCTTTGAGCCTAGCATGTTGAAGTCAATCCTAAATTTTACATCTTCCTATCACTACTAGATCTTGGCTTCACCCCTTTGCAAGTTTCATACTTTCCTGCCTCACTTCCATTCACCCCTAACCCATGAATAAAGTCATTCAACTCACTTACCATGCTGAGTTACCACATTGTCATTTTCTTTTTTCCAAATAAAGCCTGCTTGATCTTTCATCTATGGTCCTCTAAATCATTACTTTGTACTTGAGTTAGATGATGGGGGATTCCTTATGGTCATCCTTATGAGAAGTATTGGCCCATCGACATCATCACATCATCTGGGATTGAGACTAGAGACATTTTCAGTACCTTGAGGCTTGCATGCCTTAATGGCAAGTTCTTTCGCCAATAAACAGTGGGAATACATCAATGTCCCTTGTTTGTCGGATCTTCTAGGTGACTCAATGTGCGACAAATTTATTCGTACCTAGTAAGATGTACTTGGGCATCTTGACTCTCACTGACATTAATGGTGAGTAGTCTCATGTCGGTTAACAACATTCATTAATGGTTGGTAATTCAACAATTTCTTTCTATGTTCGACATCAACAAAATTTATTCACATAGATAAGAATTATGCCATGATGCGAATATGAATGAATACTATATGGTTCGATGACACTCATAGTATCTTGCAATAGTGTTCCAGTAAATCAAATATTCATCTCCAGAGTTTAGCACTAAAAACTTAGTTTCAGCAATAAGATGGTACAAATGTACCAATTTTAGATCTCATTCTATGTTCATACAACCAAGCAGATCAGATTATTTTCACTCTGAATATCCATGATTTAATAGTAGCAGCCCAAAGATGTCAGCCATAGAAAGATCTCTTAGATGCATATCTCATGATCTTCTCAGGTAGGTGAAGGTATGTTGTTTTCCAATCTTTAATCAATAATTCCTTGAATGCTAAATACATGTATTTGGAAAATTTCTCATTCACCATTAACCTACCCTATTTGCTAATTTTTCCAAGGATGGAAAACATCTACAGTTTGGGGGGATATTCATCATATGCCATTCATTTATCCGATATTACATCTTTCATAACCTCATAAGCTTTTGACCAACATGTTTTCCCAATTGAGTGTTATTACTTTTATAAACACCTTCATTGACTTCCTAAAATGCATCATTGCTTTGTACATGAAGCACATCTTCCAAAGAAAATATACCATGTGGAGGATGGTTTCTATGCCTTTAACATACTTCAATGCACATTATTGAATAAGACTAAAAGGATTGAATGATTGATGCACACATTACTGAATCATCATTTTGAATGCATTCATATGATTGAAATTTCAAGTCTATTCTTTGTTGTAGCAAGAAAAAGAAAAATGAAAGTGTTGTCACACAAGAACCAACACTTACAATATTGATGGTTGTCACACAAGAA
>ML778922.1:1043585-1082970 GCA_009831015.1 Picea engelmannii | reverse complement strand
AATTTCAAGTCTATTCTTTGTTGTAGCAAGAAAAAGAAAAATGAAAGTGTTGTCACACAAGAACCAACACTTACAATATTGATGGTTGTCACACAAGAACCAACCATAATCAAGAGGAATAAATGTTGCTACATAAAGAAATAGTTTTGGTTGTCACAAAACAACCAACCATAAGCAAGAAAAAAAATGTGTTGTTACATAAGGAAATACTTATGGTTGTCACACAAGAAGCAACCACAAAAAGCAGTTGCCACTTAGATATCTTTCAAAAAAAGAAGGCTCCATCACACAATCCAGGAAATTCAATCCAAGGTTGCATGAGGACATGCAACACCTTTAGTTGGGGGGTCTGTTGGGTCGCCAAAGTACCATTTTTTACCAACCTTTCACTTCACTTTCACTTCACTTTTAACCATATTCCTCTTTCCCATACCCTTACATTAAACCATTTTCATGATTACATGGGTTTTAAACATATTATTTTCCGATGCATCTATTTTAGTGTTTTTGAGTTAATTTATGATTAAATATTGGAAAAATGACATGTTTACACTTATATATGAAAGTGGGATGAGTTTCATGATGTTTACAGGTGTATTTGAAGACTCCAACGAAGTCAAATTTGACCATCAATCCTCAAATTCGAATTTCCTCTTCAACCCTTTGAAGATTTGATGAAGATTTGGAGATCTACTCAAGTATCTTGGATGGAGATTAATCATGAAAGAAATATTTGTGAGAGGATTTGTAGAGATATCACTTGATAGGTGTGAGCACATGGTTGTAACCAAATGAGACATTTGTGGATCTAAGTTATCTTAAATTTTTGTATAAACAGGAGTGCCTCCTCCATTTCAAAGGGAGGACTCTTGGAGCATTGTGTCCAACTTATGATGGAATAAGAATCAAGCTTTATTTTCACATTAGTTTCCATTCTCTAGTTTATATTTAGAATTCTTTAGTTTATATGTTACTTTGTTCTTGGGAGAATTGAGCTCACTCCAAATAGATCATAGTATCATTTTCTTCTTGTTTTAATGCTTTGAATAGGTTTATATGATTTATTGTTTTTATTAGAATTATTTGATGATCTTGATTGTTGATAGGTTATTTGAAACATTACGAGAAGACCTCCTATAAGGGAGATATTGTTTTCATGCCTACAACAACTAAGCCTTTTTAAGTGTATTTATTTTCAATGCATGAGTGTTTACTTGGTGATCTTGATTGTTGATAGGTTTTGTGAAACATCATGAGAGGACCTCATGTAAGGGAGCTAGTGTTTTCTTGCCTACAACAACTAGGTCTTATTTAGTGGAATGAAAGAGTTAGGATTTGATTGAATTTTCTTATATTAGAGTTAGATGCCTACTCCTACATATATTTTGTTGGCATCATCACAAGGTTACGAGCATCCCTGGTTGATAATTAAATGAAATAAATTTAAGCAATTGAATTGCCCTACAGAAACATGGCAAGTTCGATCATCTATAGTTCAGACCATTCAAGATTGCAGTTGCTGAGGGAAAGAACTCTTTCTTACTGGAAAATATTGATGGAGAAATACTTGACACTCCTATCAATGAGCATTACTTAAAACACTTCATGCAATAGTCATATTTTGGATTCCCATTGTATATATCGGTTTGGGTTGACATTCATTTTCTTTTTCAATTTGCAATCTTGCTTTTATTTTGTAAAGTATCCAAGTCATTTTATCATTTGTCGTAAATAAATCATGTTTACTTGACATCATCAAAGATGAATATGAAAGAATCTGTATCACATACCATCTCTATTCTACGGAATTTTTTAACATTTCACATTTCATTCATGTGCAGAATACTTACTGTTAAACGAGAGGTAAGGATGCATCAAAATCTGACACTCATTTTTCAAAACATTCGGTTCCTCTCAAAACAGGTGATGAATTAATTATCTGGATGATTGAAAGTTCAGAAGGAAAATGAGGCATGAGTTCCTACCTTTCTAGTTCAAATAAGATTTTTTAAGGAATTCTTGAAACAAATGGGAAGGAAGCTTCACTCGTAATAGTGTTGTCACCTGACCTAAAAAATCAGAGAAGTATAAAATTACAACTTAAGGGATCATACTGATGAATTTTAAGGCCATCTCTGAATCGAAAATAAGATAATAATAAACAAGCTGGAAGGAATTTTGAATTAAATACATAAACTTATGTGGGATTGAAATTTTTGTGTCAGGACTCCCGAATTCTCCTTTGGTTACTTTTTCTATCCCTAATTTCTTACCCACTTAAGATTTCCTTTACTCTTTCTTAATCTTCATAAAAAGAAGGAAGCTCACCTTGACTCTGGGAACTTGAGAACATATTTTCAAAACAAGGTTAGGCGAAAATATTTATCCTCCTTGGATTTCAATTGAAAAAGTATGTCTAGGATAATCCCAACATTTTTAGCTCTTTTATCAGACTTTAAATTGAGTAATTCGCTCAAGGTTAATTCCTGGAAAGGTTAATATTCCCATAAATTCCCCCCTATAGGTGAAGGTGTATTGAAAATTGGAAGAGAGTTAGTTTCAAAGTATTCTCAAAAATCGTTGACAGGCCTTCTTTTCAAAAAAATTAAACAGATATCATTCATTGTGTGACACAAAGATTGATTGCCCCCACTTCAAAATATTAAAATTATAAGAAATATGGTGAAAGGAAATTCATAATTTGATTTCCCCCATCTAGTCCAGAAGAGATGATGAAAGGAAATTCATATAATGATTTCCCTCATCTCAACAAAGTACAAAAAGTATTGATTGAAGTGGTGAAAAGAAATTCAATGGGAGAACTGGACAACTTCACCGAGGTACTGAACAGGCTCGCCGGTAGTGAAGTAATGTCTATGATATCTGCAAGGATGTCATACATACCTATATAACATACTTTGTCTTCTATCTCTATTTCCGGTCATATTTACACTCTGAACCAACTAGGGACTCCCTAAAATAAAAGGTTACATATGCTTAACCTTGATGCAAACGAAGTCAGTCTCAGTCTGATATTTCAGTTAAAGTTATTTTGATTATCTTAAACAATTCCAAAATCAGTTTTAAGAAAAGGAAATTTTAATATCCTAACTTAAGAGAAATTAACTGAATATGTTTTAGAGGTTCTCAAGATTTGGTTAAGTTCGTTCTTTTATGAATGAATAATTCTTGAGTAAAACTGAAAAATATTTCTCAAAAAGATATAATGACTCCATCTACCCAATAAAGGCGCTTGGTCTACTGTTCTTTCGTGCCTCACAGGGAGCCACAATCCCTGGATGGAGCCTATGTTGGAACAGACACAATTTTGAACTTTTGAGTTTATAGTTTTCGCCTTATTAAGAATAAAATTTTACATAAGGTGGCCTTTCAATTCTAAATCAAACTTGTTGGTTGTCATTCAATAATAAAGCACATACATTATCTGTTGTTGATGATTTCCCTTATTTAATCAAGCGATCCTAATAATCCTCGTAGTTCTGGAGTCGCCCGAGTTTTAAAGAATAGATCCCTAACGGTTGTTTTGGAGCCCCGCACTTCAAATGTTCCCATAAGTTTAAACGATAACCCCGAAACCCGAAAATTATAGTCTGTGATAAACTCTAAAGAACTCACAAACATGACCCATATGACACATGTCTTTTAAATCTTTTATAAGATGACATGTGGCACTTATTTTTGAAGTTTCTGTTAGATAATTCACATGCTCTCGAGTGACACATGGCACCTATCTCTTCTTCACACATCATCTAGAATGACGTCATTCCCACCACGTCACTCCGGAAGCTGACCCTTCGAGAGTTTAACAAAGAATGAGTTCACAAATCACCAAAGTTTCAAATGCCAAAGCATTGGACATTTCAAAGAGTAAAAAGAAATTAATGAAACATCTAATAAAGAAAGTTAAACCCGATTAATTAAGACTTAAGGAAGATTACTCATAATTATTTACTTCACGATTTCAGATTTCGGGGAACCTCCCTTGTGCTATTTTCAAAGCCCCTGAAGTCCAAACTTTTGAAACAATCGAAGTTAATTCAACATTTTAAAACATGGTTAATTAAGTTGTAAAAATGATTATTCAAAGATTAACTACCCCGTGGATTCGGGATTCGAGAGACTTCCACCCTATCACATCCAAAGCTCCCGAATGCGAACCATCAAAGTATCAATGGAATTTATGATCAATTAAAGGTAATGATTTTGAACGAAGATTGTGGATCGCTAGGTAGTCAATTCTATTAAGGGTAATAAATTCCTCATCAACGAATCTATAAGAAAATCAATAAGCTCTTATTTGAATAAAAGCACTTCAATTTCGAAATCATTTTCACCTTTCGCAATTAGAAGTTTTATCTATTGAAAAAATCACGGACTTTCTCTGCAACAGGGAACCTCACTCTGTTTCCTTAGAGATTATGGCATCACGAAAAATGGCAAAAAATATTGATGCAGCAGGCGAAGATTCAATCTCGAATGCAGACATTCTATCGAACACAACTCTACAAGCCACAAACACAGTTAGAATTTGGACACAAGTTTTTGAGATCCTAGAGCGTGAAATCATCAACTGGATGGAAGACTCCGCCGAAGAAGAACATGACTCTCATGCATCTAAGATTAGACACATAACACAATCAGAGCTACACAATATAGTTGCACGACTGAGACTCGTGCCTTATAACGATATGATAAGTTGGGCCTTGGAACATGTTGACATCCAGACCAGGAGCATGATCAACCACCAACAGTTTTCCATAGGCTCTTTTCGACCAGAACATCTGCAGGTAATGTATAAACTATCTCCTACTCCTAAATATACTTACAATTCCGAATTCATTCTATATTTCGAGAGAAAGGAATGCGTCCAATATGCCAAGAGCAGTCACGATATAATTAGGACCCGATTGGGACATCCAAAGAAATTCAGAACCGACGCTCATGGTATGTATGCCACAACGTCTTTAGATGCTCATATGGTGTATGTAGCCATGATGCTCTGTCGTATGTTTGAGAAGAAGAGCCCTACACACTTATTTTTGGAATGGGTATCCATCATGAATGAGGTAGCCGAGGGTTACACTTTTAATTGGGCCAAAATTTTATCAGATAATTTGGCCAAGGAAATTGATGATTATAAAAAAGAGAAATCAAAAGGGTAGCATGCCCCTTTCTACATGTATGCATATGTTATGGATGTCATCTGCTTTATGTCCCCTTTCCCATTAATGAACTAGAGTTGGACCCCGACCATTTCAGAGCCCATTCATTTTTATCACTCCAAGCTATGGGAAGCGAAAGTTAAGGATTTCTTTTATGAAATCTATCACAATGTCGTAATACCAATTCACATAGCCATTTATGGTCACCCACCTCCTCAGATTTCAGAGAGGATTATGGGAAACCTAGGCAAGATCGCAGATTGGTTCATTGAGGAGAATTTCTCCTACATCAGAGTTTTTGGTTGCTCGGTTCCCCCTCACTCTCTCCCACAATTTTTACCCGACAAGCTGGTGTGCAGAGTTGTGGCATACCAGATAGTGGTGGGAGGCATCAGCAAGGAGCTCAAAGTGGTTCAGAAAAAGGTATGGCTGACTTTCCCCATTCAATTTGGCATGTTTATGTTATTAGATTTTGTCCACTCTAAAGTTGAGGCCGCGGATCTAGAGGATGTTAAATTGGTTGACATCGAGTTCAAGAAACATGATCCACATAAAACAGTGGAAATCCATATGGATCAATTCAACATGAAGTGGTACACGCATGAGAATTCCTTGTATGATGAAATATTCATAGGGGTGAGATCTTATGAGGAAGTCCAAGACATATTCTTGACCCTGCCCCTAGGCCAATAAGTTGGTTTCCTCAGATTTCATAAACATAGGCGGAACATTCTACCAAATATACTGCAAGGAGAATCAATAACCAAGCCTCCTTCACATGAAGCTAAGTCTACAGAGTCTGAGCCGAGCTCCTCCACTAAATCCAAAGCCAAAATGGTCCCCAAAATCCCAGAGGTATTATTTCAGGAGATAAGAACGTCACTATCAGGGTTAAATGATCCACAAGTGATAGCATGGTTCGAGGCCTTCTTGAATCCAGGACAGATTGTCTCTCATTCAACACCAACAACTCTTGTTTCCACCCCCAGTACAACAAGAAATCAACATTCCACCGAATTTCCCTCTCCCATTACACCCTTAACCCCTCTACAGAATAGCTTCGGAAATCCTAATTCCAAAATCACTTTTGTGGGTGATCTTACTCCCATTTTTCCCAAAGAGATGCCTCCTTCAAATTTCTTTTTTAGTAAGAAAGGAAAATCCATCGTGAAAAGAGAATCTCACCAAAAGGATGGAGTGATAACTAAAAGGAAAAGACTGGTGTATGACAAGAATGATCAGGACGGTCCAGTATTTGCAAAGGAAGTTGCAGGTTCGTTAGGTGTTTTTTCCACGACCAATCAATGGTCAGTGGACAATTTGACCGAACAACTGTGACAAAACTGCCTATTGGTGGAACACTTCCAAAGCCAGATATATACTGCATATCATACTATCAATAATAGAATGAGTCAGGATTTCGAGCAACTAAGGGCTAGTGATCGGTAGCAGATTCAACAGCTTTAGGCTACCCTTGAGCAGCTCCATTAGAGTTCAAAAACCAACCAAGGTTTGGTCACTCAGCGTGACAAATTGATAGAACAATTGCAATCCATATTGGCCCTAACTGAAGGTACCACGATAGACATCTCAGCCTTCAAAATGAAAGCATTGGAAATCAATGAAAAGATAGAAGTTGCAAAGCATGATGTTTTTCTGAAGGTAGATGTCATTCAGAAATGTTATCATGCAGTGGACCTTTCCCTAAAGGATATCTATGTAAAGGAAAAAGAGGCCTGCTCAGCCCAGTCTAAGTTTCAAGAAGTCCTCATATTGATGTAGAAAGCTAATGTCCCCAATTTTCCTATTCTCTCTTATTCAGGTGAGGTGGCCCTAAAGGTATGGGAAACAAATCTAGAAGAAGATAAGAAATATGCCAAAGAAGTGAAAGAAGCTTGTCTTGAGGCATTATCATCACTAAACAAAAAGATGATTGAGTTTGAGGGGAGCAATATCTCAGAAGCCCTAGGGAAAATTGAGATAGAAATGAACTAGCAAAATTCCAGAAAGAACAAAGAAGAAACTTTGGAAACCATTCAAGAAATGAGCCAGATTGATCTTATTAAAATCAATAAATGGCTAGTTAATCCAAGTTCGTAGTTTCAGGCCATAGTCCAAGAGGTGAACAAGATATAATAAGTTGCCTCAAATAAAATAAAAAATTATTCACTTTTGAGGTAAATGAAAATATTGATCCCTCAAGGTTCGTGGTGGCATTGGTGGATAGATGCACCCAATGCATTGAACATGAAAAATCAAGCATAGTTGGGAGCAAGTGAGAAAACATGCACATTGTCCTTTCCTTCTGCCCTCTCTACCTTTCACCCTCCAACAGTCACTTACCTCGTCTACCTGCATTCTAACCTCCACTTATCCCACTTCATCATCACACACTTGTTCCCACATCATTCTTTCCATAGATTGTTACTCTTCCATGTGTTCGTTATCCATCCCTTGATGAGCCAATGTTGCGTCATTCATCTGATTATCCTAACCCCATGACTTCGACTGTGATTCATTGCCTCGTTGAATATATCTAAAGCGACATATGGAAATGAAATTAAAATGTCCAAGACAATATGCTAAATGATTAAGGTGGCCTTAATGACATGTGTACCCAGCCCATAGGATTAAAGAGAAGGAGCGCTTCTACTAGAAGACAAAGAGACAGAGGAGAGCACCAACGAAACTCATCAAAATTTACACGGTGTTGTTTTATTTAGATGCATTCTATTTTTAGTTAAATATTGTAAGAAGTCCAACAGTTTTCAGTTGTGACGGATTTTGTATAAATACATATATTTAAGATCTATACGGGGCTGCTTCTTGCCGAATGTAATAGAGAAACTCTGTCTTTGAGTATTAATACAAGTGCAGACAAAGATTCTAATTTTCGTTCAATTTGAGTTATGTGTTTCCTTTGTGTTTCCATTTTCCCGAATTTCTTTATGTAATTCCTTGAAGAGAGATTGATTGCAATTTAGTATTACAACTATTGTGATCATGTTATACCAACAATTCATTTGGTAAACAATTTTTCCTTTGTATTTACTGTGAGTAAAACAATACCTACGATCTACATGAATTATTGCATTTTATATCATGTTCAAGGGTGTGTTCTCTACTTTTCTTCCACTACAAACAAGGTGAGACTCATATGTAATTGATGCCTGAGTTTGTTTAATAGATTTGTAACTCTTTTCCACACCATCTGATATTATAATTGAAATTGAGATAATGAAATACAACCTTTGTACTATCCTAATGTTAATTTCACTTAAGGATCATTTCTCATAAAAAAGAAGGTAGGTAAAACACTCTTTAAAAACATTTTCTTTAAACATTATTGATGCCTAACATTATTCTTTGAGCCTTAGGATTAATCTCAAGAAAAACACTTCTAGTGAAGGATTCTTTGATAAAATTCAAAGGCTACAACCCTTGATCTCCTCGAGCAGGATTGTCTGCTTGGCCTCTACTCGCATTGCACCTCTTGAGATTGAAATGATTAAAGTTCAAAGGGTGTCAACCCTTTGTTCCTCTAGATGGTTTCTCACGCCCTGTTGGCACTCGCGTTCTCCCTCCTGAGCTTTGTCACTTGAAAAAGTTGACCTCTAGCACTCTCCTTGCACCCTTTGAAATTCTAGAGACTTCAGACTTGAATATTTTTCTAAAAATATTCCTACGCACTTCTTGTGCTTTCTCTCGAAATCTGACCCTTAAAAGGTCCTTAAACTTTGCACACCTTGCAGGGTTTTTGTGCACACTTTCACTAACTCTCTTGAGCTTTGAATTCTGAAAATGTGCTTGTGCACGCCTTTCACTCTCTATGCAGACTTGTACTACTCCCCCTGAGCTTTACCTTCTAGTGTGCCCTCTTGGAAACCTTCTCACAGAACTCGAAATAAAGTTCTTTCACCTGCTCAATGCACTCCTTCCAGAGCCTTCTTCCTCAGAGTTTTCAATAACTTTGGCATGCCTTCTCTTGCACTATCTTCCTTAGAGTGTTCAACAACTCTGATGTGCACCCCTTGCACAATTTCTCTCTTATGAGTTTGAGAATGATTTTGGTGTGCCCACCTGGCACGCTCTTCTCTAAACTAAACAGAGTTCAAGAGTACTCCTTGCACTGACTTCACAAAGTATTTCAATTACTCTAGTGTGCACTCTTTGCACAAGCCTAAGAGGCCATAACTACTCAGAATCTACTGATAGGGAATTTCTATCGCATTCCTACAAAAGGAAACACACATGCACTAACAACATTCATGAACACATAATAAACATTCATCACATAGATAAATACACAGAAATTCATATGCAGGAAAAAATGATTTTATATTAATATCTGAATGCTTATGGACAAATGTTTAGAAAAGAGGGGCTCCCTAATGAATTTTTGATGCAAATATCTTTTTACAAAAGAGGGGCTCCTCGAGCCTTCCCTCCAGCAACCCACATTAATTTACATTCAATTACAGTTAAGAAACATCTATATTGAATCAGACCTAGATCTATCTACTTGTCAGCCATTAAAGGCAACTTCACATGCAGCCTATACGATACATATGGGCTCGACAATCCTTGAGCTTTCAAACTTAAATTACATTGAATTTTTAATTTATGCTCAAAATTTGAGAGGACTGGCACATCCTTCTTTGGGATCTTCCCCATCCTAGTGAGTTGACGTGTTTGATGAGGTGGAGCGATGCTCCTGCATCAAGTACCAGCCGATATATCTATCATATCTGAGGTGCCAACACAATAGGAAGATCCAACAAATCTGAGGTACTAACGGATATATCTAGTGCAAAGTTGAGGTACTAGTGGAAAAATCTAGTGCAAATGTGAGGTATCAGCAAGTAGATCTAGAAAATCTAAGGTACGAGCAAGCAAATCATGCACATCTAATGACCAATAGAAAAATCTAGTAAATATCTAAGTGTTCAACAGGAAAATCAGGGACAAATCAACAAAGGGTTTCTTGAGGGCCTGAGTCGCCAAGTTTGTTGTATTTTTATTTTTCCTCAGTGAGCCATTTTCCTAGTAGGGGAGACCTTGTCATCTTGGAATCATTATCTAATGAAAATATGACTTGAAAGGAAGAATTTTTCTATGTGCATGTGTGAAGTTTGGTTTCCAAATTGCTTTCGTTGTTTTATTTATTTCCAGCTGGTATATTTTATTTTGTGTGTTGTAATTTAATTATCAACAAGGAAAAACACAAGGTATTAATTGATCTAAGTGTTGGGGATAGGGAGATTTCAAAATAACACTGGGCATGAAAGGCAGAGAATAAGGCGACATCCACGGAATCTCATCAAAGATGATCAACATATTTTTTGAGATCGTGAAGCTTAGGGATCAATTGTAATTCTATGCTTATTAGACACCCAAGTTCTCACTGCAGCTTGGGAGGTCCATACTTGCCACTCATATATTTTTTGATAATCACAGTATATATCAACACATGATTTCACAGTGGAAAAATCATTCTTTTGAGGTGGAGAACTTGGACACCATTGATAATGTCAAGGAAAAGATACGAGACATGGAGGGCATACATCTTGGCCAATGACAGTTAATATTGCTAGCAAGAAACTGCAGGATTGTCATACCTTAGGTGGTTATTACATATAGAAGGAATCAACTCTTCACTTGGTTTTGCGTTTGATAGGTGGAATGCATATCTTTTTCAAAGCTCTAACTAGGAATACAATTACTCTTGAGATTGAGAGCTCATATACTATCAACAAATTTGTGGCCAAAATTCAAGATATGGATGAAATTCCTTTAGATCATCAAAGATTGATCTTTGTTGGAAAACAATGTGGAGATGATAGGATTGTGGTCGATATTCAGAGGAATCTACACAAATTATTTTCCTTCATCTTCGAGGGGTTATGTATATTGATCCGAAAATATCTTTTAAAGACTATGGTTAAGTTTTTAAAACATGAGTTCATTAACCATTTAGGAATTTGAAGAAAGAGGAATATTTAATGTTATAACATGGAAGCCATAATAAGATATGCATATCTGAAAGTAAGCACAAGAATCAACAAACCATAACAAAAAAATTATTAACGGAGTTCGGCAAGATCGCCTACGTCTCTGGGCCTTTGTCTCAATGGGTGAGTCTTTTTTATTTCTCTTCAAAGCTTCAAACTTACATCAAAAAAGTATCAAATGGATTACAAACTATTATGGTTGTGTTTTTCTAGACCTCAAGAACCCAACACAACTAATGACATTGAAAACGGTTGAGTGAAGCTCCTGAAATTGGCCCGTAAATTTTATCTCCTCGATGGTTTCCCTGCATAAAACTAAATTTAGCTTTACAATTCTTCAACATTTCTCCTCTTCTAAACCTGTCCAAGGCTGCCAAGAACCTTTGGTTTATAGAGGCTTGAAGTTGGCAACAAAATCCCAACTTTCCCCCAAGATCTGGCCTTAAAAAGAGCTCCAGATCCTCCAATAATGGCCAAAATTTCTCAAAATTGGCTGAAAAAACAAATAAAATCTTATAATATAGTTTTAAAAACCTACTTTTGGGCTAAAATAAGGCACATCCCCGATCCTCGGACTCCTGGTCACATGCGCGCCCTCCATGTGGCCCTGGGCTAGTGCTGGTGCACTGGGTAGCTCTGACATAAGCTCCTGGTTATATGTGCTTGGCCATATGGTCATGGCCCCAAGCTCCACGTGCAAAGTAATATGTTGGGCCCTTGGTTCCTATCCCCTGGTCATATGGGGTTGGCCCTCGCCGATCGGGGCTTATCCTGAAACTCGAGCCAATGGTTATGGTAAGTCCACGCCAAAAGGTGGAAGTTTCGGGTCATATGTAATGGGCATATGGAACAGTGAATGCGTCGGGGCTATACCAAACAAACCCCAGGCCGAAGGTTATATGCCACAATTATATGGATACACACCGAGGCTGGGTCTAGGCCCTATCCCTTTAGTCTGTCAACCAACACTTCATTACACTTCAAATAATTAATTTATACCATACATAGCAAGCAATAACGTGGGTGGGCTGGTAGCCCGACCGTCCCAAGTCATTCTGCCTGGACCGGAGGTCATGGGTTCGACTCTTGTGGAGTCACATAATTTTTTACCATATGCCAACCAATGTAGGGGTGCCATGTGGCAGCCCACGACTGGGCCACATGGCACCATAACATTTTCCCACAAATATTCCACATGTCAACATCCAATTTGTCCACGTGTCTACCTTGCCATGTCATCCCATTCCAACTCAGTTGTACGGACATGCCACATGTCACCCTTGCAGTGGTGCCACATGTCACAAAAAGACTCATCCACTTGTCAACCATCAACTACCCAGTCAGCATGCCAACGCATCTTCCATGTCACTGTACGGTCAACTACCACGTCAACACTGCATAGACTGTATGGACTGTACAGTTAACAAAAATTTTGCATGTTTGGCAAAACGAACAGAATGTGATATATTTCACATACGGTGTCTGTTTGAGCCCGTTCAAGTTTCATTGGGTTTGTAATGAAGAAGCCTATGGACACGTCTGTTTTGAAGTGATTCTAAGCACTTTGATTTTTAGGCCTTCCTGGACCCATTTTGGTTCCTAGATCCATTTTGGATCACACCTCTCCACCAAGACCTTTTGGTCCTTCAAAAGGATACTAACCAATCATCAAGTGTGGGATAGGCCACCCCACTTGTTCTCTATCTTTAAACTTTGTCCCGTGCACATGTCTCATCAAGATCAATTACAAAACAACCATGACAACTAACAACATATTGTTAGCCACTTGTACTCTGTCACATCTTATTGAAGCCACTATCATCCATGTTGACAACATTACTAATGATAACATCATAAATATGACTGCAAATGAGCTAATATATTTGTAATACGTGCACAACATTAGCTTATCTTGAAGAAAAGTATGATTGAAATTCCATTCAACAATCATCTCATGTTCTTGCTTAAGATCAATTTCTTGATTTTAGGCAATTATAGGTGTGTTGCTTGCATGAGTTGCCTTCCTTAATTGTTCCATTGTTTGAAGAGATTGATTTGCTTTTAAATGATGAGCATGTACAACATATTCCTTGTCTTCTTTGATTAAGTGATATTGATTATGTGCCCTGTAGAATATTGCTTTGCGATCATACAAATAAGGACTGCCTAAGACCATTCCACATTCATTGAGTGGCACCACATCACACGTTACCTCATCCACAAACTTTGATGAAATTGCAAACTTTAAAGTGCATTTCTTTGTTATGTGCAATTTATGATTGTTGCTTATCCATTTAAGTGAGTAAGGTTTATGATGCATCTGAGTGTTTAATCCCTATTGTTTAACCACTTCCTCTAAAATCAAGTTAGATTGATATCCACTATCTATCAATGTGTCGACCTTAGTATGCCTCATTATGACCCTTATGTGAAGCAATTTACTTCTAGAATCATATCCATCACCAATTTTACCTGTGAAACCAACCGCTATGATTTTAGATTCATCTCTCGAATCCGATCCCAAGTCTCTTGGTCATGATGTTGTTGCAATTGTTTGCCTCCCTTTCCTCTCTTTGAACCACTTTGGTCTCTTCTCCTGATGCAATTTCCAGCAATGGTCATCATCATGTCCTTCTTTCTTGCAATGCTTGCAAGAGAGCTTCTCTTCCTTTCTTGCCATTGAATTTGCTTTCTTGCCATTCCACTTACTTTTGTCGTCTTTTCTCGAAGACAATTCTCCTCATACACCAACTCATGTTTTCCCTGCCTCAATGTATGTTGCTTGAACATAAACCTCATCAAGATTAGTAGGTCCAAACATAAATACAGTGTTATGAATGTGTGCAGGCAAACCTCCTATATACTTCATAAGAGTTTCTTGGGTATGTAATGGAATGTCTAACATTAATGCCATCTTACAAAATTCATCTGTGTATTCTTGCACTGTTTGTCCCTTTCTTAGTTTAATACCTTGCCATTCAATTAAAGCCTTCTCTTTATAACCCAAAGGATAAAATTGTTTTCTAAGCACAGAAAAAAAAACTTTCCATGATGGAAATACATTACCCACTTGTTGTGTGCCATTTTGCAACCTGCTTTGCCACTAGATGAGTGTTGTGCCTGCAAGTCAAAGTGATGCCAACTTGATTTGAGTTGCCTCATCCTTGATTTGTTGCACACTGTAATAAAGTTCCATCTGCCTAACCCCGTTATCAAGCCTCTCTACATTGACTTCACCATCATACATGGGCAATTCAAACTTCACATCAAGCTTAAGTAAAGGAATTTCATTTTTATGTTTAGGGGAATGTTTTCTTGTGGTGGATTTGGAACTTGAACTTGAAGAAGAAGAAGTTGATGGAGAAGAAGGAGGTGAAGGAGGAGTTTTAGGAGGATCCTCTCCTTCTTCACTTTTGACTTTTGAAGATTCACCTAGAATCGGTCTCTTCCAATCCAAGTAATCATCATATAGAACCTTCACCATCTCCGACATGGTGAAGAAAGTCTTTCAAAACTCTTTCTCGTCGTGAGAAAGTCCTTCTTCCGATGCCATATTCTCACTTTGAGAAGTTCTTTTTCTCGATCCAATCTCAAGGTTCTCTTCAACAAGCTCGCCTTCACCATGATTCAACTTTTCCCTGGTAATCATGCAAACTCAAAAACCAACCATCAACCTGCTCTGATACCACTTGTTCTGAAATGATATTTTAAAGACTATGGTTAAGTTTTAAAACATGAGTTCATTAACCATTTAGGAAATTGAAGAAAGAGGAAGAATTAATGATGTAACATGGTAGCCATAATAAGATATGCAGATCTAAAAGTAAGCACAAGAATCAACAAACCATAACAACAAAATTGTTAACGGAGTTCGGTAAGATTGCCTACATCTCCAGGCCTTTGTCTCAATGGGTGAGGCTTTGTTATTTCTCTTCAAAGATTCAAAAGTACATAAGAAAAGTCTCAAATGGATTACAAACTGGTATGGTTGTGTTCTTCTAGACCTCAAGAACCCAACACAACTAATGACACTGAAAACAATTGAGCGAAGCTCCTAGAATTAGCCCACCAAGTTCCTCTCCTCAATGGCTTCCCTGCATAAAACTAACTTTAGCTTTACAATTATTCAACATTTCTCCTCTTCTGAACCTGTCCAAGGCTGCCAAAAACCTCTAGTTTATATAGGCTTGAATTTGGCAACAAACTCCCAACTTCCCCCCAATATTTGGCCTCAAAAAGAGCTCGAGATCCTCCAATAATGGCCAAAATATCTCAAACCTGGCTGAAAAATCAAACAAAATATTATAATATAGTTTTAAAAACCCACTTTTGGGCTAAAATAGGATGCAGCCCCCGATCCTTGGGCTCCTGGTCACATGTGTTCCCTCCATGTGGCCCTGGGCTAGTGCTGGCGCGCTGGGTACCTCCGACATAGGCTCCTAGTTATATGCGCTTGGCCATATGGCCGTGCCCCCAAGCTCCACGCGCATAGTAATTTGTTGGGCCCTTGGTTCCTAGCCCCTGGTCGGATGGAGCTGGCACCCACTGACTGAGGCTTATCCTGAAACTTGAGCCCATGCCAAAAGTTGGAAGGTCTGGGTCATATGTAATGGGCATATGGAATGGTGAATCTGCCAGGGCTATACCAAACAAACCCCGGGCCGAAGGTTATATGCCACAGTTATATGGATAGGCGTCGGGGTTGGGGCTAGGCCCCAACCCTTTAGTCCACCAACAAACACTTCATTACACTTCAAATATTTAATTTAGACCATACATAGCAAGTGTAACACACCCACTACGAGAACTAAGATTTTTTGCCTTTTTCTTTCTCCTTCATTATTGAGAGACGGAATTTCCAAATTCCCACGAGGTTCTAGCGTAGGCTAGGTCTTCCAACCGGGACCTTCACCAAACCAATTCACTAGTTCTTTCATTGAAAATCTGTCGTGTACGATTCATGCACCAAGTGTAGCATTCGCTTTCATGTGTCCATCGATTGTGACCCGGGCTAAGCCAAGAGGCACCTTTCGCATTTCGAGACTTCGAAAACTGGGAGTTTGAAATGAAAGGGAGTCAAGTTCTTTGACTCTTCAAACACCGAAACCCGAAATCCTATTCACACCAAGCTGCTTCGGGATTTCACCTACCGAGATTTCGTGATGTGCGAGGACAAGAGATCTCGCACTTGAGACTCCGAGAGCCGAAACTCCGAAACGTCGAGATATCTATACATCTATAATTCCAAGTCCATTTTGGGGTTTCGCAAGTTGGGATTTCATGAAGTGTGAGGACAAGAGGTCTCGCACTTGAGTTTCCAACAGCTGAAACTCCAAAACACTAAGATATCTATACATCTATAATGCTAAGTCCATTTCAAGGTTTCACAAGTCAGGATTTCACGATGTGCGATGACAAGAGGTCTCGCACTTGAGTTTCCGAGAGACAAAACTCCGAAACGCTGAGATATCTATACATCTATAATGCTAAGTCCATTTTGGGGTTTCGCAAGTATGGATTTCACGATGTGTGAGGACAAGAGGTCTCGCACTTGAGTTTCCGAGAGTTGAAACTCTGAAATGCCGAGATATCTATACATCTATAATGCTAAGTCCATTTCAGGGTTTCGCAAGTCGGGATTTCGTGATGTGCAAGGACAAGAGGTCTCGCACTTGAGTTTTCGAGAGATGAAACTCCGAAACGCTGAGATATCTATACATCTATAATGCCAAGTCCATTTCAAGGTTTCGCAAGTTGGGATTTCGTGATGTGCGAGAACAAGAGGTCTCACACTTGAGTTTCTGAGAGCCAAAACTCTGAAACGCCGCGATATATATACATCTATAATGCTAAGTCCATTTTGGGGTTTCGCAAGTCGAGATTTCACATCTCGTGAATACAAGGAAACTGACCCTTAGGATTCTCGGGTGCCGAAATGCCGAAATGCCGAGATGTATCCCTGCTAAGCTATTTTCAGCAACCAAGATGAAACAAAATCATGGACTTATTCAAATGGAAATCTTTTCAAGGAACTCTCTCTTCTCTGTATGGTGAGGGAACTTTCCCGGAAGGAGGTGCCTTCGAGGAAATCCAACTAGGGCATCGTGTGAGTTAAGTAAATGGGATAAACCTCCCGAGAATAAACTTGAAATCTGAACTTGTTCAATATATACATATATATATATATATATATATATATATATGAACCAACTATAGTCATACAAATATAAGCATGCATCCCCCTTTTTCGATCGAAATACTAGGCAAACACTTCTATACAGAAAACATTTATGAGTGTACAACCATGAGCATGCATTCCATGGATATTCAATTTAAGATGCAGGACACAAATACTTATCAGAAAACACCAGGCATAACGTAACTACTGAGAGGGGTGCTCATTTCCACCCAACCGTAGGCTCAGCTACTCCCAACAGATTTACCACTAGCCACCCCCGAGCTAGACCACGAGGCCTTGAGACTCAGTCTCCTACTTCCCACCCGTCAGAAGTCAAGGATGAAGGTTACTCTCCTTCTCCTCTGCTCAAGACTCACTTTGTTTTCTGGAGTTCCTCCGGTTCTCCTCCTGCAATCCCCCTCCCCCCACACTTATTTTCTTACTTTGTCCTGCAAGGTCGTGTGTGGCGCGAATTCCCCCGCTGTGGTCAGGTATGAGGGCTTCTACAGATGGGCGGTTCACCCCCATCCCCTCATTAACTCATGAGGAGCCTCCCCACCTACCTTCCTGGCGAGTAATTCATTTCAAGGCCAGAGAGAGGCATTCGTCTTTGACCCAGTAAAGATCAATACGGTATTGGTTCAGTGGAAGTTAACGCCACCATTCCAGGTGCCTTCCACCACCTTTCATCGGCCATCATGGTCTCTTTTTTTTAGTACATCCCCTTCCCAGTAGTCATGCAACATATATTCACACAATATTTACATTCATCGACCCTTTATACAGGGTCCATCAAACCACACATTCACATTTCGGAGTTTTCCATAGTTCTTGGCCAATATAGTTATTTTTATAGACTAGGGGAAACAGGGGTGTTACAATTCCCTCCCCCTTAAAGGAACATCATCCTCGATGTTCTATCTATCAATAGAACATGTAAGTACAGAAGTAAACAAAATCGGATATGCTCGTTTCATGGCATATTCCATTTCCCATGTAGCCTCATATGGGCCAAACTGTTTCCACTGCACCTTGACCTGTGCAATGGTTCGGTTCCTGAGTGGGGTTTCCTTTCTATCCAGTATGCATTGAGGTTCTGGTAGGAATTCTCCCTCCAGTTCCACCTGGATCACAGACCAATCAATTATATGATTAGAATCATGTACATATTTCTTCAATAGAGAAACATGGAAAACATTATGTGCTTTTATTGTGGGAGGAAGTGTTAGCCTATAGGCTACAGGTCCCACTCTATCTAGAACTTCAAAGGGTCCACAATATCGAGGTGCCAACTTGGCACATGCTCCCATATTCAGGGAACTCTTCCTAGGCCTAACTCTGAGATATATGTGGTCTCCCGCCTTGAACTCTCTTGGAGTTCTCTTTTGGTCAACGTAAATTTTTTGTCGATTCTGAGGGACCTTTAGATTTTTTTTTATCTGAGTCACCTGTTGTTCCATTTCTTTCAACATGTCAGGTCCAATAGTAACTATGTTCATGGGATTACTCCAACTGACTGGAGTATTGCACGGTCTACCATAGACGACTTTGAAAGGGCTCATCTTCATAGATTCTTCATAGCCATTGTTGTAAGCGAATTCCACCAGTGGGAGGAAATCTTCCCACTTTTTGGGATGATGCATTACGTGCATCCTAAGCATGTATTCTAATATTTGGTTCACTCTTTCCATCTATCCATCAGTTTGAGGGTGATAGGTTGTGCTAAATAGTAACTTGTTCTCCAAACCAGCCATCAGTGATTTCCAAAATTTGGAAGTAAATTTCGTGTATCTGTCAGACACGATCTCTTTCAGCATACCATGCAGTCTGAATATCTCCTTCATGAATACGTTGGCGATGTCTATTGCCTTACAAGTCGACTTGATGGGGATAAAATGAGCGGACTTGCTCAATTTATCCATCACTACCATGATGGCATCATTCTATTTGGTCGAGGTTGGTAATCCGGTGATGAAATCCATGGAGATGGTTTCCCATTTCCATTCTAGGATTGGTAGAGGTTGTAATAATCCTGTTGGGTGTCGGTGTTCTACTTTAACCTATTGGCATTCTATGCATTTGGCTAAGTACTCAGCTATGTCTTTCTTCAATCCAGGCCAATAGAATTGTTTCCTGGTGGTTGTGATCATCTTCTGGTATCCTGGATGACCAGTATAGGGTCTTTTGTGCAGTTCATCCATTATGAACCTCTTCAAGTCGTCACAATCTGGTATATACAATCTATTTCTGTAAGTGAGCAGACCTCCTTCCATCATCTGGTAACCTCCATACTTTATCCCCGTGGGTTCTTCTTACAATTACGAGGTCACATTCTGGAAGAATGTGTCTGTCTCTTATGCATTTCTGACTCTTTCCTTGACATCCGTCTTGCAGGTTCTTACCGCTACCAGGTGAATTGCTTTCATGCTTCTGCTAAGCGCATCGACCACCTTATTTTCCTTTCCCTTAATATGTTTGATTTCAAAATCAAACTCGTTGAGGAGGGCCATCCACCTAGCTTGTCTGGAATTGAGCTTTGGTTGGTCAAACAGATATCGCAATCCACAGTGGTCTGTCATAAGTACAAATTTTCTTCCCAAGAGGTAATGCCTCCACATTTTCAAGGTGTGCACTATGGCGGCCAGCTCTAGATCATGGGTCACATAGTTGACTTCGTGCTCATTCAATTTTTGGGATTCATAGAAGACTACACTTCCTCCTTACATAAGGACTCCTTCGAGCCCTTCCTTGCAGGCATTTGTGCACATGAGGAAATCAGCTTCAAGATCGGCTATCTTCAACATGGGTGCGTAGGTCAGTAGATGTTTAAGGGTTTGAAATCTTTCTTCACATTTTTGTGTCTACGTGAATTTTGTCCCCTTCTTCTAGAGGGCAGTGATCGGACACCCAATCTTGGAGAATCCTTTTATAAATCTCCTATAGTATCCTGCCAAGCCCATAAAGGATCTGATATCCAAAACGTCCTTTGGGGTAGGCCATTCCATGATAGACCTGATCTTATCAGGGTCTACCACTACCCCTTCTTTAGATAGGACATGGCCCAAGTAATGTATTTGCTTCTGGAAAAAGTCACACTTGCTAAATTTGGCATAGAGCTGATGTTCTCTTAGCACTTGAAGCACAAGCCTAAGGTGCTCTTCATGTTCCTCTCTATTCTTGGAGTAAATTAATATGTCGTCAATAAAAACTAGCACAAATTTGTCTAGAAATTTGTTGAGCACATTATTCATCAAGCACATAAAAGTGTCAGGGGCGTTGGTCAATCCGAATGGTACTACCACAAACTCGTAGTGACCATATCTCATCCTGAAGGAAGTTTTGTGGATGTCTTCGCCCTTGATTCGGACCTAATGGTATCCAGATCTCAACTCAATCTTTGAGAAGATAGAGGCACCTCCCAATTGATCGAACAAGTCATTGATCCTGGGTAAGGGGTACTTGTTCTTTATGGTTACCTTATTGAGTTGTCTATAATCTATACACAGTCGGAGGGTACCGTATTTCTTTTTCACAAACAGGACTGGTGCTCCCCATGGAGACACGTTGGGCCAGATATAGCCTCTGTGCATCATTTCTTTCAGTTGTAATTTAAGCTCAACTAGCTCAGGTGTGCTCATCCGGTAGGGTGTCCTAGACACTGGCACCGCTCCTGGTGCAAGTTCTATTGAGAAGTCGATGTCCCTTCTCGGAGGTAGACCCGATACCTCTTCCGAAAATACATCTCTGTATTCGCTCAGTGTGGAGTGGTCTTCGAGGCTTGGTTTTTCACCTTCAATTGTTTTCAACACCTGTATTGCATATAGTGGACATCCTTTTCTACAATACTTTCTCATTTGAAGAGATGATATTTGTCCCACCGAGACAGGTTTTTAGATCCCTTGAAGGGTTATTCTCCTTCCTTCTTCACTTACACATTCCAAGGTTTTATGTTAACAGTCCAGTTTGGCTTTATGGGTGGCTAGCCAGTCCATACCAATCAACAAATCATACGATCCCATGGGTAATATGTTAAGGGTTGCTTGGGTGGGGAATTCACCCATAGTGAATTGGCAGGCTGGTATGACCTCCGCTAACTTTCTTTTGGTTCCAGTGGCTAATTGTACCAACCATGGCTTGGCATTTTTATGTGACTGTAGTTTACACTTATCAACAACCTTAGGGGATATATAACTCAAATTTGAACTAGGGTCAATTAAAATAGAAACTAGATAGTTGGTGATCATACCTTCTGTCTCCACCACTGAAGCTTAGTGGACAACTTGTTTATTATCCAAGGCTACATAAAGTTGTGGCACACTCCTGGCCACATTATTGACGGTGATAGCTTCTTGAACGTTGTAGATTCTCTGACTGTTCTGTTGTCGGTGCGGGCAGTCCCTCAGTAGATGTTCTTCTCCACAACCCCAACATTTCAAAGGCTCTCTCTTTGGGTTATCAGTCTTTACTGGGGCAGATCCAGAAAGTTTATTTCTGCTCAAGGAGGGAAAGTTCTACTGGTATACACTTCGGGTTGGGAATCTCATCCTTGAGTTCTTTTTGTAGTCCTTAAATCTTGGGGATTTAAACCCCTTTTTCTAGAATCTCGAACTATTCTTCTGCTTCCAACCTTCGCGAGGTCCTGTACTCTGATTCCCAAGTTGTTCATAACAATATCTTGCCTTTCAAATAGTATCTTCTAGGGTCTTTGGTTCGTCAATTTCAATCCTGTTCTGATAGTCCTTAGGTAGTCCACTGATGAATCGTTGCACCTTTGCCTTTTCTTCTTTTATGTAGGGTACATACCTCAGCAACTCAAGGAATCTGCTGACATATTCCTCTATGGTGAGTTGCTCCAGCTTGAGTTCATAGAATTCTTTAGTCTTTTCGTCGAAGTATTTTTCCGACATATATTTCCTCCTGAAGTATTTCTCAAACCGTTCCCAAGACAGGTCTTCTTCGTGAATCCCTTTTACATTCTTAAGGTCTTCCCACCAAATGGAAGCCTTTCCATTCAAGTTGAAGGTGGCTACTCAGGCCTTCAAGTTTTCTAAGAAGTCATGTACTCTAAAATACTTCTTTAGTCCAAGCAGCCATGCCTCCGCTTCCTCTCCCTTCTTTATTTCACCGTCGAAGGTGGGTGGTTTGGCCTTCTTGAACTCTTCGAGATTATGACTCTTGGAAAGTTTTCGCTTCTTTTGTTTTGTTCAGGAATGAGAACCAGTTCTGTTGCTAGAAGATTCCTCTGAATCGCTAGCTTCCTTTCCAGAAGAATCGTCTGACGATTGTCCTTTATCTCTGGGGTGGACCTTTCTCGAGGTGCTCCTCTCAGTGTGGCCACTGACATGACCATGTTTCTGTATCTCAGGTTCATGTTTCAATTGTCTTTGTATGTAGGATAAGCTCTGTAGTAAAACTCCATTAATTTCCATTTGCTTCTCTTTCTCTTTTATCATCCTCTCATTGTTAGCCTTGCAGCTCTGTAATTTGACCATGAGGCTCCTCACAGTCTTAGCTAGATCTGGAGGGGTCCCTACCGCCCTCCTTTCGTCAGACTCTTCTTCTCTATTGTGGGATCCTTCCCCCACTTTATGGTGAGTCACCATTCTATACGTCTGTAATTTCCCACGGTTGATCGCCCACTTGTGTGCAAAGAAAAATGCTTGTTGTTAGTCAATATTTATATACATTCATAGCCAGCGCAATATTCATATTTTTCACATGCATACACACAATAGGGGTTTTTCATTCTTAACTTCGACTTTTAATTGAGGGTATCAAGATAAAGAGTTACTCCTTTTAACAGTACTCCGAATGGAATTTCTGCGCAACCCGTTCATGAGCCCAAGCAGACCGAGTGTTGTAACCATGCTATGATACCAATTTGTAACGCACCCACTATGGGAACTAATATTTTTCGCCTTTTTCTTTCTCCTTCATTATCCAGAGACGAAATTTCCAAATTCCCATGAGATTCTAGCATAGGCTAGGTCTTCCAACCGGGACCTTCACCAAACCAATTCACTGGTTCTTTCGTTGAAAATCCGTTGTGTACGATTCATGCACCAAGTGTAGGATTCACTTCCATGTGTCCATCAGTTGTGACCCTGGGCTAAGCCAAGAGGCGCCTTTCGCATTTCGGGACTTCGAAAACCGGGAGTTCAAAATGCAAGGGAGTCGAGTTCTTCGACTCTTCAAAACCCGAAACCCGAAATCCTATTCACACCAAGCCGCTTCAGGATTTCACCTACTGGGACTTCGCGTACTGGGATTTCACGATGTGCGAGGACAAGAGGTCTCGCACTTGAGTTTCCAAGAGCCGAAACACCGAGATATCTATACATCTATAATTTCAAGTCCATTTTGGGGTTTCACAAGTCAGGATTTCGTAATGTGCGAGGACAAAAGGTCTTGCACTTGAGTTTCCGAAATCAAGTGGATTGTTGCATTTTATCAAAGTATGACTTTTGGAAGAAATCTTCCTTGCATTTGGTCCTTCACCTTTGGGGTGGATTTTAGAAGTTGTATGGAAAACCATATTGAGAACCATAAATTTTTAGTCGAGGTTGCAATTTGTTAAGAATTTTGGAATTTTGAACAAACTTTGGAAATCAATTGTTACGCCTTTCATGTAGAATACATGTGATTTTCCTTTTGGAAAACTCCCGTGCAATATTATCAAATTCATAAAAAGCTTGTTTTCTACTTTAAATCATGCCTATGGTGTTTTTAAATCATTCTTAATAAATAATATCTCTCAATGTGTTTATGTCTTTGATTGGGTATGCTTTGTTGCTAGGCATCCATGGTGGCTCTCAGATGAGTTGATTGTTTGACTATTATCGTTGTCTTGAATTTATTGGTTTGTGATATCTCTATTTATGGGTGGATTGATGTAAATGATTAAGTCCTTGTAACTTTTAGTGGTTTGATTTCAATGTAAGGAAAATTGTCCAAAAAACATTATTAAAAAATTACAAGAATGTTAGTGTGAGTTTATGTTTTTGATAGAGATTAACAAATTAAAAAATTACAAGAATGTTATTGTGTATGTCTGTTTACTTGAAAAATACCTATATGAAAGATAAATTGTTATTTTAAATGAATTGTGTTATATTAATTTAAATAAAGTGTATCATTTATGTAATGGGAATGTAACGTTTAATTTACATTCGATTATATGTTTTATAATGAATGTAAATAGAGGTTGAGGAGGAGCACACAGGTATTACTCCCTTCAAGATTCCTACCACCTCTATGTATGGCCTCTGCATGGTTCCCATTGGTACCTCCTTGGTTTTGGTTTGCTTGGTTGTCGAAAAAATATTGTGTCAATTGTTGTTTCCCATTAGCTATGGAATCCAACAATTGTATGGTTATGTCTTCAGGATGGTACCCCATAACTCCCTCTACTTCTACTTCTTTTGATGATTTTGGTCCTGGGGTAGGTTGCTTCCCACATCCTCTATTTTTCCTTGGCATCAATGTCTCAATAAATCATAGGCTAGCAAGATCACCAGCGCTAATACCACTATAATATTCACAACTAGGCTGAGAGGGAATTTTATATATTTTTGCCCAAAATTTGTTGTTTCTTCTTATATGAATGTGTTGTTAACTTCTTATAGCTAGTTTTCTCAATAAAGAATATTGGCAAACATATAACATACATTCATCACACAAAAATGGAGCAGATAATCATGGCATCTTATTATGGATGGAAAACTCCCAAAATTAGTACAATGATGTCTAATGGTTGTAACAAGAGTTGCAGAATACTACTGGACATAGAAATCTAATGGCTTCCAGGCAACTACAACATCTACTACATAAACACACAAGAAAAACCTGGAATGATGCCAACCTATGGTGTCCACTGGTCCAAGACTCACCAAGCCTTACTCTGTTATGCTCCAGCAATGCCGATCTGCAATCAACCCTCTCATGAGCTCCTCACAAACCAAGGTGTCTAGTGGGGCCTCGCTGGAGAACCCATGCTCAACCTGCGGGGATGCCCCCTTTCACAAATGCGCAAAACCCCCTTGGCACCTATGGATTTGAATCTTGACCTCTTCTTGGAAATCACCGCAAACACCTTGCGCAGGCCGATATGCTTCCCAACTCCCTCCAGTATGAAATCAAACACCCCATGAAATCCAATGACAACTCCAGATGAATCATCCCCTTGTCTAGCTAGGGTGGATATTACACCACCGAAACTAAACCTGCAGTGGAAGAGGTTTTCCCAAAAACCCAACAAAAACACTAGCTACAAGAGCACTCAATAAGATATCAAACCATAATCCAAGGGGAAGGGTTACTCCTATATTTATCCTTTCTTTGGATCTTCTAGATCTTTCCCCCATTTTGACCAAATCAAATCTTCACTTTATTTTCCCTCCAATTCCATTAAACATAATTATTTATTTTATTTAATGTCATTTTTACGATTTGTCATTATTTTTACCTGGTGACACCAAATAAACCTCCTTGACTCCTTTTTTTCCCTTGTTGACTATAGCCTACAGGAGTTGTATAGGCTATTGAGTCATCCTCCATCATAGTCAATTGGAAGGGGACATTACAAATTAATCCCATATATGACACAATATGTACCAACAAATAAAACAAGTTTTAAGTGATAATTGTGCCTTCCAAACAAGCCTTCGTCGGGGGTGATGAAATCTACTGGGGGTGCGAATTGAGTGAAGGTATGAGAGGGACTAGTTATAATGACCTCACAGAGAAGCCACACCCTAGGTGATGAAATCCAAGGGAGTCCTCAAAGGAGATGCATTATCTATCTCAAGTACCATTTGTAATCCCACAAACAAATCACCTGGGTGGAATTCTAAGACTGACCACTAATTTGCCTCTTCACAAGATGAAGACCGAGGGGAACATTTGTTGTTCAAGTACAAGGTTTAGTTCAGAGTCATATGGGTTGAAACTCACATCCCTCATTGCTCCCTTCCAGTTATAGGATTTAAAATCCCTCTCCTATAAGAGCGATGCCCATTAAAACGTTTATACCCACTGCATCAATATGGGGGGATTCCCACACTTCCACAGATTGACCTAGTGCTTGACTCCTGTGTTAGAGGAGCTTTCCTAGTAACAACACTTGTTACAAAAAGACTTTTACTTTTGGTTACTCATCTTCTTTTTTCTTTATATATCTAATCTAGACATACATCAAGGATGCTATGTCCCATGTACGAGTAGAGTCAAATACAATGCAATGCAAAACAAAACTTGAAATATATAGACATGAAACTTCAAACAATAGTAAAAACCTATAAACCTAAATTTATATTAAAAAATAATATATACCTTAATTATAATCATGTTTTAAAATGACATAAATTAAATAAAATATGAAGTAAATCAATAATTTTAATAAAAAAATATTCTATTTCATATTAAAAACAAAAATCTTAATAATTATTTAATTTACATTACACAAATTAACATTATTTTCTTATGTTTTTTTTATGCCTTGTAGATTAAGGCTCACATAATTTATGCATTTTCGTGATAAGGAAAATTTAAATTAAAAATTTAATACAATAATAAACGAAAACAACAATTTATCTATTTTAGAAAAAGACATAATTTATGGAGTTGCATGGAGTTGTATGATAAGAGAATTTTAAACTAAAAATTTATGACAACAAAAAACTAAACAACAATTTATTTATGTATTTAAGACAGTTAAAAACAAAACAACATAAAACAAAACAGCATAAAGTTATTTGGTTAAGTAAAGGTTTATGGGAAGTGGACCTATCTTGCTTTGAAAAATGATAAAAGAGAGAAATATTTGGTGAAATTTTTGAATGGTTTCTAAAAAGAATAACTAAGTAAACTTGTCTTCTTTCAAGTTACTAAAAATGATAAAAAAGAGAAATATTTAGTGAAATGTTTGAATGGTTTTTAAAACCTATAACTAGGTACACTTGTCTTCTTTCAAATCACTTTTATGCTCTGTATTCTATACAGTTATCTTCTTCCACAATGTATTTTTGGTCATGCTTCAAGGTGAGTGAGTGAGATTCGGTAAATGGGCTGTCCCCAAATTCATCACAAAAATAAAAGAAGGGGAAGCTGGATTTACAAAGGGAATCCCCAAGCTGGATTTTCAAAACTTCGTAAAATGACTTTTGTTTTTCCTATGTTTGTTTAGCGATCGAGTGGGAGGAAGCTTTTGACATTTCTCATAGAGATGGACTCTATGAAAAATTTACCCTACTTCCACCGCCAGTTACTATCTAAAATTTACCCTAGCCAAACAATGCTATCTAAAATATATGTGCAAAATAGTTGATGATGATCCCGAAATTGGCAGCAGCCCTGTAAAACTAGCAAAACTAGCGTGGAAGAGGTGAGCAAGGCATTGTCAAATAATGTAGATTGAAGGGTGGCGGAGATAAGGTGAAAAATATGGTAATAAGGTTGTTCATGACAATTTGGAATCCATCTTCAAATATATGAAATTTACGAGGTTTTTTTTATGTGAAATTTACTTCAGAATAGTTGTTTGCGTACAGTGCTTCCCTGTACTCAATAGTAATGATGAAGTTGTAGGTTGTATGTTCGTAAACGTAAATCGTCATAACATTTGAGAGCTGAAGTAACTGTCCATGAGCATTTATATATAATTGACGAGATGAATTTATATATAGCAGATTAGATCTCTAAATGAATAGAAGAAGGAAGCAGTACATACCATTCTGAATGAAGGCAAAGAGCTCTGATCTCCATGAGGGAAAAGGCCGTTCGAGCAGTTCAATCGCGTTCCAGAGCATAGCAGAACAGGTCCGAATTCAGAGCAGAGCATAGCAGAGCAGAGAAGAGCAGGTCCAAATCCATCAGATACGGATGCAAGACATTAAACCCCACACAGAAACAGACAGTCTTGGGACTCAGACTGAGACGCCCAGCCATAGATACACATACACACAGAGTCGGGAAGTGCTTCCCACACAACACTGTAGATAAAGGAGGAGGAAAATCTCTTGAAAATGTTACGGTGTGTAAATATTTGATAGGTGCGTCCCACTTCCACTTCCTTCAACGGTGTGTAAATATAGGTGCGTCCCACTTCCACTTCCTTCAACGGATAGTATGGGTGCACCGAAGCTTTTTTTTTAGGGATAAAGCAGGATTGAAGTTTTTTCAGAAAAAAGCAGGATTTAAGTTTTTTCAGAAAAAAGCAGGAGTGAAGCTTTTGTTTGTGAAAAAGAGCAGAATTGAAGCTTTTTTACAAAAAGTAGGCTGGAAGCTTTTTTGAAGTTTTGTCTGCTGCGAATTTACAAATGCGGGCGTGCTGCATCTGAAGTTTGTGGCTTCTGTGCATTAAAATGGCAAGAAATATGGTGGGGTCTTTTTTATGCTACGAAACTATTTCTTGCACATTCAGAATGTGGATGTGCTATGCTCTGAAAAGAAAATGACCAGGATTAGAGCCTTCTGTTCCAGGGCACTGTTCTCTGTGCATATATGGATGTGGGTATGGTGCTTGTCTTGGATTTTGGTTTCGGAGGCACTTTTCAGGGTAGAAAATGGGTAATAACCACTTGGCAGCTTCGATATTGTATGCTAATGGTGGGGTTGAAGATTCAAGAAACTGCATATCCTTTAGTATGGTCATTCTACTAAATTTGTCTCATAAGTCGGCTCAAAGGTCAGGTGGAATTCCTCTTGCAGTTCAGGTCGATTTACAGGTCAGAATAAATTTATCTTACAGGTCATTTACCATGATAGGGAATGTTGCTAAATCTTGAAATTAGTTAAGTTGGATTTCACATGAGAACATTTTTCTGGTAACTCTTTGAGATTATATAATATTATAACCCTTTGAGATTATAAAAATATGATAAATATTATGGTATGTTTCCTTTACTGGTGGAGTTGTTTGAGAAAATGAAATATGCATTGTGTGATTATCATGATGTATTTTTGCCATTGTTGCACTAACCTATAATAGGGTTTCATTTTGGTTTACGTCTCTATTAGTATGTTTTACGTTGCTAGAATGTTTCATTGTTTTAGTTCACTGTTAACATGCTTTATGATATTTTGGTTCTGGCCAAAATGTACATATGGCTGGGTTTTTTCTCTTTTTTAAAATGGTCTTATCTTTCATTGTTAAAAAATACATAATACATCAATAATCATACATCATTGAGCCACATTGTGAATATATCATAATACAGAGCAACCCTACCTGTATAGGCAACGAGAGCCAACATTTTCCACCTTGGCCTTGAACTCAAGAGAGCCTACATGTTTTCTAAACATGCCAATTTTTGCTGAAAAATGGGCTTTTGATTCTAATCTAAATGGTGTAACCTCTTCCAAATGAAAGGAGGTGGCATCCCCATTAAATGTGGCACAACTTTTTCATTTCCATGATGGATGCTTGTAAATTATATGGCATTCCAACCACTTCTTTTAGAATGTCTGACCATTACTCTGTGTCCCCAAGAATGAACCCTTTGCACTGCAAGAGGGTATAGACACAGAGAATGGCAAACTCAGTAGCAACCTAATATTAAATACGCTGGCAACCTTACAATCCCAAAACTCATGTTTTATTGTTTCTATTTGGTGGAATTTTGCATATTGACCATTTGTTGGACTTGAGTTGTGAAGCTTATCTTAAACCGATGAGTTGTTAGTAAGCACCAACCAACAAATACCTTGGGTCTTAAAGGAAGATTTACAAAGATTTACAAATTTTCAAAGTAACCAATTTTTGGCTTATTTGCTGTACAATTCCCCCTATGTGCAGAAAGCCTTCTAGGCTATTCTCTTTCCTTAAAGAAAAGGAATTCCACCATTTTGGTCCCTATCTAAATGGAAGGTCCAAAATTCAAATAGATTGTGTCCTCAGATCCCATTCACTTTTGGGGCAATCAAAATTTAGGTATAGCTCTTTGGACATTAAACACCCAGCCTTCCAAATCTTCTAAAGGATATGGTATACTTGATCTAAATTTTTTGAAAGCAACACCACTACCAACTTTATCGCAGATTTGTAATTTCCACTTTATACCTGCTAGATGAGTAGCATTTTGAATGCAATGTTGTACAAGAATATGCTAAGATCCTTTGCCATAACTATTGCTCCTTGTTGTCATATATCAATCATTACGCCAACCTCCCTTGGAAAACTGTAAATGTCACATGAGACTTGTTGAAGACTTCTCTTCCCTGTCCACTCCTCTCATAGAAATCATATCCAGAATCTTGTTTGCCAGAGTCAAGGAAAATTTTAAGAGTTAAATTTAAGGGGTTAGAAACAGTGTGTGGGCAAATTTTTTACATTAGAACATGTTTAAACATTCACCCATAAAATATAGTTAGGATTCAAATAAAATAAAATATAGCCTTTTCATTACCTAAAACAAGATCACATATGATATTTCACCGTTGACTTTCCATTGTTCAATATGCATTCGCCCCAAATTTTTCAAGATTTTCAGAGGGTTTAGTGCATTTGCCCGAAATTTTTCAAGATTTTCATAAGACTTTAAGTGCATTCGCCTAGAATTTATCAAGATTTTTAGAGGGTTTGTTGCATTCACCCTAAAATTTTCAGAGCGAGTTTGATGCATTCACCCCGGAATTTTTCATCAATTTGGTGCTCTTGACTTGGATTGGTGAGTGTTCTATAGCATATCTTTGGCCTTTTGATCTACAAGTCATTTTTTATAAATTTTCACCCTTGAAGTTTAAGATGATCTTTGTGGAAAAATAGTGTATCGATCCAAAATGGGATATTCAAGCAGCTTCTCAGATTTCATGGAAGATTTGATGTTAAGAATGTTTTTTACTTTTTTTTTGTTTTCTGAATAATAAACTTTGGGCATTTCAAGGGTTTTTTGAATTTTCCATTGGTTTTAACTTTTTATTCTATTTACTAAATTTTTTGTAGATCTTGCAACTATTTTTTAGTTAGATTTTTATTGGATTTTATTTAAAAGCTGATTTTTATGGATGTGACAATGAAATTTCTCTAAAAGGTGCATTCTTTGATGAGTTGTGGTTAAACTGTATACCGACTTATACATAGGGTTAATCAAAGAAACCCGTGCATTGTCTAAATTAGATTAGACTAACAAAATGATTCATGTTTATAAATTAGTAAGAATTACATGACTTGGTATTGTACTTTCTCTAAGAACCTTAATATTATTGTTGTTGCAAAGAATTTTCAATTTTAGGATAGTATTCATTCGAGAGAATGTTTAATAATCAATGGTGATATGAAATAAAATATTCATGGAGACCAAATTTGTAGTCACAAACTAACTATGCAATTCACTTCTCAAATTCTTGGGGGTTGCTCGAAACCTTAACCCAGAGCAAAAAAAGGTAAGCATTGATGCCAAATCTACCCTCAATTTCTTCATGGTTATAAAAACAACTCGGTTGTGCTCATCCCCTTAATTCCCACTGCATTCTCGTCTCCATGAAAATGAAATAATAACATTAAGTTTTTCATATTATGGTTTGTAGGAAGAAGATTATGCATTATAAATTTTCTGTAATTACACTAAAAATAGAATCATCAAAAAATGTTTGGTTTTATGAGATTCATAACCACAAAGGAAATATTTTTAACATCTTCACCAATATGTTTCCTGATCTATATTTTTCAATTTATAAGGCAAATATGTCACTATTATTTTCACTTCAAAGACAAAACCACTAAAATTTGTTAAAAGAAGAAATCGATGTTCTTCTTTATCCAGTGAGCATTTGATTATATGCAAATTTAGCAGTTACATTTACTCAATTGAAATTTAGTAACTGGTGCAGACCCCACAACCCATGGTGAAAATGTGAGTAATTAATAAACATGGAGTTTCATTTGAAACACTAGATTTGCTAGCTCAAATCAATTTTACTGTTGTTCACCTTCTGCCCCATTAAAGCTCAGGAAAGTAGCTCCTACAACTAACTTCAACGCCTCTACATCCAATTCGTCATTGCCACTAGAAGAGGGTGACAAAGTTGTTTGTTCTAATTTTCCACTTCCCCCAAAATGTTCCATCAATTCAGGGCTACCAAGTAAATCATCCAACTTTAGTGGCACCATCTCACTAATTTCATTGCCACCGACCACTTCTAAAGTCATCAACATTTTGAAGTGGGCATCACCCATCATCTTGAAAAGATACTATGTCTCTATATCTATTGCTGCCAATGGGAATGACAACCTCATCCGCTTCTTTTACATATTGTTGGATGCAGACTCTTCCATATTGAATATTGCTTGTTTAAATGAAAACAAGCTCGTTTCCCATACTTTTAGACAATCTAGTGAAAAAAATCCAATTGACTTCATTGGCTTGGTTGGCCTCAAGATTCTTTTTCTGTCCCCAAAGTTATATCCATAGAATTCTCTAGATTGTTCCGATGGAAACAAGCTTTCATTTTCTTCAGGAAAAATACATGACAGGAAATGTTCATCCTCTACAAACAGTTGGAAGTTTTTGGACTGGAGCATGTAATTTACTGGATTATCTTCAAATCCTAAAAATATACACTAACTTAACCATTTCACACAAGCCTGCAACAAGATCGGGATGCTTGGGAAACAAGGCAATTGAAATGTCACCTTTGCAAAAACAGTTGCCAAGGATATATTTTCCTTCCTTTTTTTTCAAGGAAATCCTCGCGAAAAACCCTCCGAGTACTTCCCCATGATCCAATGATGGTAAACAGGGTAAACTGTCGGCCCTGATTACGGAGCCTCATCCCAAGTGGATTAAGAGAGTCGAACTCGTGACCTCCCCAACTGATCACTGGGGGAGAGATCTCACATCTGGAAGGATATATTCTCCTTTTGACTGTGCAGATCAGATTTTTTAAATCAAAATCACTCCTTACACTTTTCCCATCTTGCCAGACTAGTTGTTCTTCCTTCAACCTTCTCTTCGACAACATTTTCTGTTGCTAATGAAAGCGAGTACTCAGCTGTAAAGGTTTCAGTAGCTTCATAGACAATAGAATTAACAAGAGTACTCACAATTTGATGTCTTTTATCAGGTAACAATTTGAATGAGGCGTGTGCAAGATATACTAAAATAATTTTGTATAGTTCTATTCTAACCATCTCTCCTTCTGGAATCTTTCGCCAAGAGATGTTATTTGGAACAAAGATATCAACCTTTTGTGTTTCTTGGGATATGTTCCAAGATCCAATATGGATATAAATTGAGAACAATGAATCCAATGGTATATTGGGATCAGAAGGGTTAGGATGCCATGCAAATCAGCTTGCAGAAGCTCCCATGAATAACTCTTTCAACTTCAAATCATTAGGAATGAAGGTTTCATTTAGAGCACTTGGTTGGATATCTCCAATGCTTGTGTAATCAAACAATTTAAGAGGTCCTCTTCCAAGATGTTGCTTTATTTTGTCAGATAATTTGGTCCAGTGTTTTAAAAAAATTCTCCAAACTGAGCAGCAATCTGCTACAGAACCTTGATGATCATTGGATATCCAACCTAGCCGTAGATTGCAATGATGTCTAATTTTGAGATACAGAGGCACACAAAGAGAACAAGAAAAGAAAGGAAGTCATTAATCTTCATAGAAGTTGTGGAGGATTTCTAATCTATGGTGAAACATGTCATTTTCAATCCTTCCATTCACCCCCAAGTCCACCATCAAGCGGAATCCTTATTTTAATAGAGTTACTGTCGACAGGATTCCATTCAAAGTAATGAAGATATTCATAAAGCCTGGTTATGGCTTGCAATTCCTTGTGCATTTGGATATGTTTGGCAATAACATCACATCCTTTTCCAAACTCAACAACCACCCCCATCTTTTGGAGATCCCTCTTGAAATCATTGATGGGTTTGTTGTATAATGGAATATCGATGAAGGGAAGGTCATTTAACTGAAAATCAGCAGATTGCTATTTGAAATTGAATAGAAAAGACATGCTGGGAGATTGGTACCCGCAATATGTTTTTAGCCATTTTCCTTAAGCTGTGCTTCTTTTGAATGCTTCAGGGGATGTCTCAATAAAGTTTACCAGTGTTCCATGGGGATGCATCCACCAAGGTAAAGGGCGTGCGCTCGTCACTCCCCATGCCCCGGGGATGGGGGAGCTTGGTGAAACATTTCACCACGCCTCCCTTTTTGCGAAACACACCCCACAATGTTTCCTCAAGTTGTTGGACACGTTTCTCCAAAAGGGGGGCTTGTGGGTGCCCCTCAATTTTTTTTCCAAAATGCATAAAAACTTTAAAAAATCATAAAATATGTTTAAAAAAAAAGAAACTTTGTGAACAACTAAACTTAATTCACCCTTACCTATACATCTCTCTTATTTGACATTTACAAGTCATTTAGCATTTGACTTTGAGATGAGAGTGAGCCACGATTTGCCTTGGTTACTCATGAGAGTGACTTTGACTCAGATAGTGACTCTCCCAATGATGGTCCTGATGCCTTGATACAACAGATGGATGTAGAGGATCAATCAGTGGCATTGAACCCTTGATGCTCATTTGATGTTGATTTCTTTTTAGCTACTTTTAGTTTTAGTGTCCCATAAACTTGGGGGAACATTGCAGGTCACTGTCAAAAACTTTATACACTCTAAGAGCAAAATGAATTTCTCTTTATTTTGAGAAGTCTAGGCAAGGCAAAGTTTGGTAGTCTTAGAAATGGAATATCTACTACTCCAACCTCATTTCTAATAAATGACCCAAGATCATATGCCCCTTCCAACCCAACCCATAAGAAAAAGTAGGTGGTTTTAGGTAAGCCCTTGATAGGGAAACTAACTGGTGTTGCCAACATCGTGATATTGTCTCCGACATCGCGATAATTTCAGTTTTTAGAGGGTGGACGATATTATCCGACATTTTCCTGACATTTTTGTATTTTTTAAATTTTGCCGACATTTTTTGATATTTTCCCCAATGTTTCTGATATTTTATTTCCAGATCCTCGACGATATTTTCATCGACATGATGTTGACAACACTGCAACTAACTCATGTTCAACCCATGGGTTTCTCCCAAATAGCTTTTCCCACTTGCTTATGGCTGCTAGCACAAGTTTTTTTTTGGAATGCTTAACTATATAGCCAGAGTCATTAACTACTAGCGAATATGCACATAATCTCTTAAAATCTCTCTTGTCAATATGGTCCTGACTCCCTAGTGTAGGAAAATCACAAAAAATGAGTAACACAGTGACAACAAATTTACTACTCTTAGAAACTTTATCTTTCTCTACGAGTTGCTTACTAAAGCTTGATACAAAAATCTGAGTGATCTGAGGATAGTAAGTTTAACCATCCTAGTAACATTGAAAGTCTTTGAGATTTCAATTTTTTGATGGTCGTTTGAGTGCCACTGAGCATGAATTTGAAATTTGCAACACATCCAAACTCCCCACTCCATCTTTCCAACCTTGAAATATGTTCCACCTCAGAGGAAAGATATTGTTTGTGGCTATTAGATATATCAGATAAACTAACACAATCTACTCTGTTGTCATCATTCACAAACTTAAAGAGAGGAAAATTTTGGAGAGAAGTTGGAATGCCTTTCTCCCTGTATTGAGAAAGAAAGAACATAAGTTGCACATATAAATCCTTAGATATATTTGCAACCCAACTAGAGCTGCAAAGAAGGCAATGGAAAAACCACTGGTAAGGCACATATCTCACCTTGAAGAATTGTAAGATGCATGAAAATTGATCTTCCTTCATTCAGGAATGTACTATGAATACCCTACTTGACCATACAAAGCTAGAGCTCTCTAAGCCACTTTCCCATGCATTGTCTAGTATGCCTCTAAAGGAAGGAAGTATGTTGTGAGCTTGTTTAGGCATATGATAAGCATTATGTGTCTCACATAAGATTGCTTCTTCTTCCTTCAGCTAGATCTGAATGGCATCCCTAACTTGTCTTAGCATTAGATAAGAAGGAATATCAATTGGCAAGTACTTGAAGAAATGTACTTTGGACATGGGAGGATCTGATTCCACGCTGCGCAAAAGGGAAATAAAGGTAGAACAAAAAGATAATGAAATGCAATTGAGTATTCCTTGGTTCTACTTGCTATAAAAAATGATGCTCTCCCTAGAAGTAAAAAATAAGAAATATGCATGAATTACAAGGGGAAATCTAGTGACCATCTTTGTGGGAGAAAAGTGTTATCCCCATTTTGTGGATAACTCAGGAGATTATGTCTCGAGGCCCTCAGGTTGTAGATATGGAGTGTCGAGAGACTACATGACCAGCAGTATCCTTTTGCACAGATGGAGACCCTTATCACTGTTGAGATTTGGGTACCTTGGAAAGTGGTCCCCTTGTGTTTGTGAGTCTCTAAACACAAAGGGGGAGAGTATTACCCTCATTACTTTACTTTATGTTCTAATTTCACTTTGACTTAGGAGTTTAAGTCAAAAGTGAAATATGTCACTTAACTCATTAAAGTGACATTTAATTCACTTTGTGGGTGAGTTAAAGGACATGAGGCAAACTAAGGAAAGTGGGTTTCCTAAGTGAGTTTTAGGATTAAATCTTACCCATTGATTAGACATGGCTAGATTGGATCTAGGCCATTTATCTTTTAGGGTTTGGCCAGAGAGAGGCTAAAGGAGGGAATAAGGAAAATATGAGATTCATTCTTCACTTGAGAGATTTGAGAGGAGAGGAGGAGGAGAAGAGTACTTGGGTGCATTTATTGAGGAGAGGAGGGTGCACAAGGAAGAGAGCACTTGCTACTTGAGGAAGGAAGGCACATATCATGAAGGGAGGTGCTTCCATGGAGTTGGAGGCATTTACATGAGGAGAGGCACATTCCTTGCTTAGGGGCGCACTTGGAGGGGAGGAGAGGCGCAAAGCCTCAAGGAGGTCGCACTATGTTCATGAGAGTCATGGAGGAGGAGGGGAACACTACTTGAGGGGAGACCTTAGTGAGAATCTAAGGGTGCACACCCATAGAGGGAGGTCTTGCTAGAGGAGGGGCACACTAAGGCTAGGTGCGCACCAAGCCAAGGAGGAGGGTGCACCTTGTGTAGAGGGCGCCAAGTTCAAGGAAAGAGGCAAGGGATTCACAAGATTCAAGTGGGAAAAGGCTAAGGCAAAGGCATCTCAAGGGAAAAGGAAAAGGCACAAGGAGAGAGGGTCAAGAGTTAGCAAAGGAAGAGGGGCGCACCAAGGCAAAGGGTGCCTAGCTTCAAGAGGCTAGCAGAAACATCTTCAAGGGACTCCAAGGCATCCGAGAAGGGTTTCTATTGTACCAGGTTCACTTGTATATGTTTTCCGTGTTGTACATTTTGCTTTGAGGGCTTCTCTATACATCTACTCCAAACTGGTTTTCCCCATGGGGGTTTTTCCAGGGTCATGTTGACCAAAAACTGATGTGTCATTTTCATGCATGCTTATAATTGTTAGATCAACATTTTAGAGTTGTAAATATCTGAGGAATGTTATGTGTTTGAGTTTTATTGCATGTGCTAACATTGGAATGTCAAAACACTTGCAAGGGCATCTCAAATAACACTTAACCAATGAAAAAAATCAGCAGAAATTTACCTAATTGTTTGTTGTCCTATAAGGCAGCAAAGGACAGTTATGGAAGTTTAAACTTAGAGCTAAAATCTAGTCAAAGACAGATCAGATTTAGCAGCCTGATAGTACCTCAGTTCTCTTCAATCACCACCACAGAGTTCACAGATTTTCAGATGGCATCCACCACATCAGCTGGCTTCTGGAAGGCAGTGGGCCTTGCTCCATGAGGTACAAATCGGTATTATGGTGAGCATCATTTCAATATTTAAGGCATTTAAGTATGTTGTATCTTAGATTGCTCTAGATTTCATGATATATGCTTGGACATTATCAATGTTGTATATGTCGTGTCGGGGAAAGTGTCGGTGAGGGTCCAGAAGAGATCATCTCGGTGACATCGGCGGAAAATGTCGGAAAATGTCAGAATATGTCGGCTAGACCTCAAAAAAATACAAAAACAATCAGTTTTTTCAATTTTTTTAATTTTTTTAAACTTGTAAAGCAACAACAACATCAAATAAACACTTTTCTACATCAATATGAAAATACAACCAATAAACAAGATGCATAAGATGTCAAGTGGTCACATATCGTTACTAAACTGAAAATTCTGAAACATGTTCCTAATAGGATGATAGTAGATACAAAATCACATCAACTGATAAAAATAAATGTATCTCATGAGATGAATCATCATGAGGCATCTAGATACTAAATAGTACATTATAAAATGAAAACGATAGATCATAGGAATCCAAATCATTGTTTCCCTCTATGTCGTGGTGTTGTTGCTGCTCTAGCCCTTTTATGGGTAAAGGGCACCAATTTTCCTCTAGAAGCAGTAGGTGGTCATGGAGGTACTCTAGATGAGGTTGGAGTGGAAGATCCAACTGCTCTAGATGCTCCCTCTGAGGTGGTAAGTGATGGGGATGAGGTGGAAGGAAAAGTGTGTTGCCTCCTCCCAGTCCCAACAGACCCAAGTCCAACTCTAGGTATGGGTCTCTGTGGAGGTGGTGGTGGCATTGGATCCACTGGAAGTCCAATCTCCTCCTCAGCCTCTGTATACACTGGAAGTGGAACCTCCTCCTCCTCCTCCTCCTCCTCTGTTTCCCCCTCCTCCATCAAATTATCTGCATGCTCCTCCAACCACTCGGGGGCCTCCTCCATCTCAGGCTCCTGAATCTCCACCCTCCACTGACTGGTGGTGTCAATGTTATCCAATGAAATGGCTTCTATGTCAGGTTCTTTGTCAAGTTGCTTCACCCACAACCTTAGATTGTAGTAGACATATACCAAGTCATTAAGGCGCTAGGTACTTAAACTGTATGAACATTGAGAGCTATAGTTAGTGATGGTAAATAAATAGTAAATACTAAATTGTAAAAATTAAAATTAAAAAAAATATAAAGTTTAAACAATTTAAATTTTGATTGTTGCATTTTTTAACATTTCTA
>ML778922.1:1007466-1042084 GCA_009831015.1 Picea engelmannii | reverse complement strand
GAGCTGAGCTAATATTTCTGTGCAGTCGGCCTTTTCCCCTTGAAGGAGACGCCCTCTCAAATCCTGATAGGAAGGGCCCCTATACCCCGGGCCAACAATTGCAGCAGCTTCAAACATGGGATGGTAGAAGGGGTTATTGGCAAAGTTAAAAGGTATATCACTCCAAAGAAAACATTTGGCCACAAGCTTGTCGGCCTCCTCTATCTCTTTTATTTTAATCAATGACCAAATAGAAGGTTGCCCCCCAGGTCTTGACCTCATCACAAAGTAAGATGAGGTTGATGAGGGGGCTGCAGAAGTTGAGGGCCCTGTGGCTGAGGAGTGGGATTGTGGTACTGTTGATCCCCCCTCAGAGGCACTTGTTCCACTGCATCTATTTGCAATGGTACATGCAATTTCTTTTTTGCGAGCCTCGGTCACATCCCTCTTATTAGCCATATCAATGAGTGATTGGTTTGCAATATGCATAATTTTCGGGGTACTTTTTGGACAAGGATCCACATCAAACCCAGAGATTTTGGCAAGGTGGTATTTCAAGCAGATAATTTCGGCAAAAATCTTTTTGCCGCAAAGATTGCATGTCAATACTTGTCTATTGGGAAGTTACACTGGTTCACCATACACCCACATTGGATCCAATGCCTTCGGCATTTTCTTTAGATGAAAATATTAAACCTATGGCACAAAAAAAAACCAAAATAAACACACCATAATGCAAAGGTTAAATAATTATTAATAAGAGATAGATGAATTAGAAATTTAGAATGATTGAATCTTCCATTCAAAAACAATAAGAATAGGCACATTGCACAATGAAAACCCTAGCCTAACTCTAAAAATAAAAAAATAAAAAGTTCAAATCTTCAAACAAATGAAAAAAAAAAAACGTTTTTGATCATACCTGGAAATCTTGATCTCTTCGCTGGCGCTAATGGAAGCAAAATCCTTGGCTTTCTCCTCCTTGGATAGATGCACAATGGTTTTCCTCACACCTCTCTAGCTCTCTCACACTTCACAAGTGAAATAATAAAGAAAAAAGGCCACCCGCGGGCTTTAAAACCCCTCACGCACTTTATTTTTGCCAAAAACATGGAGCAGTCCGACACTTTCCATCGACTTGCGGGTTATTGGGAAAGTGTCGCGGGTCAATGAATGTGTCGCGACACATTCAAAATGTCGGAAATGTCGCGACATTTTCAAACGAATATTTCGGCAGGGTGAAAATTTCGGCAAATGTCGCGACACTTACGTTATATCGCCGACATATTCAACAGTGGACATTATGCCTTTTTCCTTGCTTCACCTTCGTCGTTGACATTGTGCCCTAGTAAGTGGCCTTCCTTGGGGATGGGTTTTCTACTAGGAACTCCCTTGAAGAGCCATCGTACCGTTCCTGACCATACTTACCACTTTTCATCACTATTTCCCCCCATCTCCTTATTTCTTGGGATTTTAGGGTGTATTGACCAAAGAAGGGGTTGTCCCTCATTCTATGGGAAGAAGGGGTTGAAGGCCCAGAGGGATTGATGTTGGGTAAAAGATAAAATCCTATGTATGAACCTTCTAAATTCTTCACCCATGGATCACCCAAGAAAGCAATAAATACACTTATCTTTGTAAAAAGGGGGACCCATAAAAAATATGATTGAGAATACTTAAAAGGTTAGTTGAAGGATAAGAGGTTTCATCACGAGCCGACCTATCATGTCCATGAATATCTATTGGTATGACATTACCATCATCTAGTCACTAAGCCGGGGTAGTGGCTCTCAGTTGCATGGCTGAGAGAAAGGGGGTCTCATCACGTGTTGACCTTCTCATTTCCACTAAGTGTTTGTGGGTGACACTGCCATTATATGAACACCACGCCAAGGCAATGGACTTCAACCTTTCCTTGAATTTATGAAATAATGAAAGAATGGAAAAATAATGGGATTGGAAAAAGTGCATTGCGGACGAAGGTACCACACTCCCTCTACAAAGGCACCCATGAATGAGACACTATGACCCCTTGTATGTCATGAGCCCTATGCCCATTGAGTCTTGACCCTAACCACTTCACCTTATTTACATGGCTTAGAGAGGGATCTCTTGGAAACTCTCCTTGACCTAGGGAAAGATCCACCCGATGGGACACCTCGTCAACCCTCACATATTCAAGCTTGACAAGTCGCATAGTGTCTTTGAGAACTTAATTGTTTGACTTAATGATCTTTGATGCACATGCTTAGGTGGCTCGTTTATTGATTGGATTCAATTAGCATGATGTTATGACTTGAGATCCTTGGAGGGTGTGCTTATTTGTCTTTGTAGGACCTAGTTGGTGGACAGTTTTGAAAGAACAAGCCTAGCTTGGGCTTCCATGGGGCTTGAAGCCCACAAATGGATGCCAAGGGGTCGCATGCCAGATGAGAGACATCAAACTTTGAAGGCCTAGAAGATGACTTGGACAGTATAACCTAGCCCCCACATGCCAAACATTTTTCCTAGGAGAGGCAAAATGTCACCTCTAGATGCATGACGTCACCTAGGGGGGTTAGGGTTTGGTGGTTAGTTGACATGCATTGGCACATGGACATTTTGAGGGGCTTGATCCTTGATGATGAAGGAAGTTGTTGGGATGATTGACATGTGCCTTTGGGAAGGATTTATACTCTCCTCCATCACCAAGACCTCCTCCTAGTGCCAAAACGTCCCCTAAAGGGGTGACGTCCATATGAACTAGGGAATTTTCTTTGTGAAAGTCAAATTAAAGTGAATTGTTTAATATTACTTTGTAAAAGGGGCAAGATGAGGGTTGTTGACCCCTAGTCTTGTAGTTTACCCTTAATTATGTGGACAAACTATCTTAGTGACATTTTGTATAAATTTGAGATCATAAGATCTCATTTTAACATAACTCTCCCTCTTGTGAGAAGTACTTGGTCTGAAATTTTCGTTACACTTGGAGTATTTTTCCTTTTGTGCTATGGAATAATGCTTTTATGGTTATGGTTGATGATGATGATGGTGCACTATCTCTAGGAGGTCATTAACTTTCTTTTGTGGAGGTTTACTTTGGCATGTTAAGGATTTTTCTTGAATGGTATGGTTTCTCTACTTTGTTATTATCATTTGTAATTCAAGACAAGGTTGTTTTGGCCAAGGCTAGATAGGGAGTATAAGGATATACGCCCCTATCCTAGTTTCCACCATAAATGTTAAGCTTTTAAAGTTATTTTGCAAGGGTTTTGTTGATGAAATAAGAGGATTTACACCCCTCATCTTCAAACCCTAGCTAGGTTACTTGCCTTAGGAAGTAAGAGGATTTACACCCCCAAGGATTTAGTTAACCCCAACTCTTTCTTTTTGACCCCATTAACCCATAACTAAAGGCACTAGTCTTGCATTGGAGAAACAAAATATTGCATTGGGAAACGTAATTTCTTATCATTTTTACTTCTTGCAACTTGGATTGTCTTCCTTGTGCCTTTGGCACCTCACAACCACTAGGGCGTCCCCATCAAAGGGACACTTCTTGCTGCTGTTACAAATTTGCATCTTCAACCATTCAGGCTGCCAAAACTCTAACTCAATTGTTTGGACAACTCTCTTATCAGCCATTGGAATTTGCCTAAAGTTTGCACACTTACTCTTCTTGGTATAGCACACTTTTTGGTTAAGTTTGGAGGCTTTTCAGTGGATGATTTTCTTGCTGTAATATATCGATTGTTACAGCCATAAGACTGATATAATTTGTTGTAGAAAGTTTTTTACAACGGTGTTATAGCAAGATTTGCCTCACCCTATGCAATCTTGCCCAGAAGGCCTTTTTCCATTCCCCCATGCAGACTTATCATCCCTGTTTATAAGATCCAGAGCCAAAAATAAATATTTTTCCACATGTACGCACCTTGTACATCATACAACATGTGTATCTATAGGCTGCACCACTACAGCCCGCGTACATCGAGATTTGTGCCAAAAAATGAAAATTAAATGTCGGGTTTCCATGTCACGACAGGAGATATCTGATCCTTGGCCTTCCATATACTGGAAGCGTTCCGACTCGACCCTTCAGTTCCATTTTGAAGGCTATAAATGGGCCAATTCCAAGCTATGGAAAAGAGGAGAAATAATTCAACTTTGAGAGCAAAGTTACTTTGGAGGAATTATTTACTTCATATTGAGTCTGCATCCCTTTGTCCTTTAAGTCCGAACACAGTGTTTAGCCCCCAAGCTCTTCCCTTATTGATTGAGAACCTCATTGTTTCTCTTTTATGAGCTTGCCTTTGGTGGAGGCCCAGCTGGAAGGAACTTAGTTTCTCAGTTCCGAACCATGCCGACACAGAAGTCTGTAACATTTTCACTTCTGCTGATCATTTATTAATAGAAATACTCTTTTCCCGTCCAATTGATATCTTGCAAATATATTGAATTATTATTCCATGGGCATATTCGTCTTGTTTATTAATGGATTATGCTATTGACTGTGCTAACATTATATAATATCACCATATGCTTGCTTTGCTTGGATTTTGAGGACTAGTTGCAGGTGTATTGCTTTGGGTCAAATGCTCAACGGTGGATTTCATTGAACGTCTAGACGAGGTAGGCCTTTTATCTTGTCTTGCTAGCATATTTGTTTATATAGCATACTTGAGAAGAGAGTTGATTTTTGCAATCATTTTTGTCTGTTGTGGTTCACCCTAGCCATAGAGAGATTTTCCTCGTAACAGAATTGGCGACCGTACTGGGGATTGAATCTTCTTTCTTTGGGTTTGGAGTACTTTTATCCTTAGATTGCCCTCGTTTCTATTGTGTCTCTTGTCGCATCATTGCTTGACAGTTTCTGGTCACTCTGGGTCTGATTTCTTAGCATTTCTCCCTTGCCTGGCCTTGTTTTGAAGCATATATGTGCCTTTTTCCTTGAAAATTGCATACATACGATGGTTGTCTCACTGCAAGATGCGTATATACGCTTTGTTTGCCTAAAAAATCGCGTACATCAGTCTATCTTGCTTGTTTGCTAGGTCTGGTGGTTGTTGGGTAGGATTTGATGTTTGTTGAGTCTTCTTAAGTCTCTGTAGTGCCTGTTAAGTGCTTGTGGGATGAAAGGAAACCCATCTTTGGTTGAATTTCTGGGCAAAGTCTTTCTCATCATATTTTCATTTTTTATTGTCCTTGTACATTGGGCTGGGTGTTTTGTTGCTTGATATCTTTCTTGAGTTATCATTTTCTATACACAGTAGGGTTATATATCAAGTTACTTTTTAGTCCATGCATTTTCAGTTTTGTTATATTGAAAATACAAAAAAAAAGGCATTTTGCAGTGCTTGGCATTTTTGTCTTTTGAGTCTTTTTCATTAGCTTAGTGCATATAGTGAAAGATTGCATTTTACTTCAAAATTGCAGAGTTGAATTTGGAAATTGTATTGGTTTTCAGAAGCATATCATTCATTGAAAGTTAAAATTAGGACTTTGCATTATTTTCATATTTACTTTTCTTGCAGAGACATAACAACATGAGTTTCACTACAATACCTTTTTGAGTAATCATAGCCATTAAAATTAACACTATAACTTAAAATTGACTAGTCACGATTTTACTTTCTAGGGTGCACAAACTAGCCTAGGATTTAGTGCCTTGGAATAGGATTTTGTGAGTAAAATTCTCCAAGGCAATTAAATCAACATATGTGTCTGAGTTAGGGAGTGGAGAAATCCATTGTATAATTGGTAAGATCAGGAGGCTCCACTCACACCAGAGTTAATCACAAGGTCATGCGAAGTCGGTTAAAGGGATATCCCCCCGATACCTTCCTAGTGTCAGAGATATTTCTGGGGATCTATTCGTATCTGTGGATCTTGGTAGTGTCTTTACCTCCGTGAGAGGCGATACTTTCAAGGTTTTGGGCTTTGCTACCATGCCTATACGGTGGACATGACTCACGACTGCTCCCCTGTGCATCAGTTATACAGTGGTTTATTAGTTTCTTGACTTAGGTGTCTCATAGGTTACTTGCAGGGGTTATTCTGCAAGTACCCCGGGTCAGATAAGGGTCGGACAACACACAACCTTTATGGAGGATTACCTCTTCGAGGGGATCTGATCGACTGGTTGTTAATCCCACGAGGGACCTTATAACTGATTCTGTTACCTCCAATCTTTAGTAAGGAGTCTCATGCCCCTCTTGGGCGAGACATACCTTCTTTAGGGAGGGAGGCCACTCAACCACTTTATCCCGTTTGTATGCATTTTGGTTGTTTCACTTTTGGTGTGCTCTTTGATTACTAGTTGTCCTTAGGATATATTTCTTATCTTTAGAGTCTCGAGTCATTGTGGAGTCGGACTAGCCTCCCTGCCGGTCTCGTCGCTTGTTACAGTTACCACCGGATTTCGAGTCTTTGCATTCTAAAAGGTGTAGAGTTATTAGGAGTGGTACACACACATCCACCATTCAGGCTTGTGATTCTACAAGGATGAGTATTGAACCTAGTCTTCAGAACACTGGGAGCCCTTCGACTCCCATACCTACTATAGTTAATGGCACCCCTTTGACTCCTGCAACCTCAATGGTTGTAGTGTCAGAGGCACCTATCATTAATATGGCTCGGCCTATAGTAAATGCTCAAGCTACCGTCTCGAACCCTTTTGGGTCTCTTGGTCAATCACCGAGCTATAATGTTCAGTCCATCTCTATGGCTTCTAGTCCTTTTTCTTATGGTATGCCCAACTTCACTTCGCAGTTTTCGAACTCCATCCCAGTTGCTGGCCCTAATGCTAGCATTAGGCTTGGGGTCAGTACACGTCCCTACACTCCTTTTTCGTTTGGTGGATCTCAAATCTCTCAAATGACTCCTAATATGGGAGGTATTCCTACTTTTAACCCCAGGTCCAATCCTCCTACTTCTGGGTGGAATAATCAACCTGGCGTCAAGCTTCGGCTCAAGTTCCGTCCTATAACCCTACCTCCTTAGTGTAGATTCCAACCAATACATTTGGCATGACGAATCTGCCTCTATCCTCCAGATTCCCACCTGGAGGAGGTCAGTTTCACGCTTTGGGAAACCCCCAACCCGGATCTAATCCGATTGGGGGAAATTTCTATAACCCTCAACAAAAAATTCATGCTGGAATGATGCCCAACCAACCTTTTATGAATCAGCCCGGAGGAGGGCCTTATAATGCCGGACAGGGCTATGGTGCTTACTAGAGCCCTGGATGGCCTGTAGTTCCTCAAGCACAATCTTTCCTGGGAGCTCGGGGCTAGATGTCACAACCCCGTCTCCCTTCTCTGGCCATGCTTAATCTGCCATATTTGTCTAAGTTAATGAATGACCCAGTGAGTCATGATCCTACATGGCCCCCCATCCCCACTAAACTTCCTTTGGACATCTCAAAGTTCGAGGGAAATAATGGAGAGGATCCCGATGATCACGTCACTACCTTTCACCTTTGGTGCTCATCGAATTCCCTAAATTACGATTCTATTTGGTTGAGATTATTTCAATGCACCCTCATCGGAGTTGCTGCGAAATGGTATATTGAGCTACCTAGGGGGGCATATGGGACTTTTAGTCAGTTGTTGATGGTCTTCCTTAACCACTTCTAGTTGCCCATTCATTATGATGTTGACTTAGAATTGTTGTCAACGTTACACTAGGATACCGCCACTCATATATCGGATCATATCCAGGAGTGGCGTAGACGGAAGAGGTTGATTAAGACCTCTATACCCCCGACCTTTCTCTTAGAATGGTTTCTTAAGTCTTTGAACGCTCCTATCTCGAAGGATGTTGCTACTTCCAGGGTTACCATTGAGGAAGAGGTGATCTTTAGAGCCCAACAGTTAGACTTGATATATGCTCAGTCTAGGATGTTATACCACCTTCTTCTGGACGCACCGCGATCAACTTACGACCCTAGGAAAAAGCTCGGACCTCATGTCGATGGCATTGTAGGTGCTATCAATGTGAAGTCTGCAGACTCGGTGACAAGACATATGAAAGAGTTGTCTTTAAACCAGTCTGCAAGAGGACCTGCCTCGTATGTGTCTTCCAACCCAACTCAGTTGGTGGATGTACACTCCATGCAATCGTCGACCAACTCGAATGGTAACCAGCAACTAGGAGGGAATAAGAAGAAAGGACATAATAACCGTAAGGGTGGGAAAAATTGTAATAAGCCCAAGGACAATGGTAATAATGAGAAGACGGGTACTAATGTTGGAGAGGGAAAACGAGAAAGACGTAAGGTGAAGTTTCCCTGTAAGCTTTGCACAGATGATCACCTTACCCATTTATGCCCCAAACTTGCAGAAGCTGCTTGGCTATTATCTCAATCGCTTGCCGTGCTAACAAATCCATTCCCACATAATCAACACATGGCCTCAAGCTCCTCTAATGCTGGAAATGTGGTTGGTGGGAGTCAAAACCCACCATTGCAAGATGGCAACCATTTATGTATCAATATGGTCGATACGAAAGTTAATGTAGCCACTCGATCTCGAGACTATAGCTCTTCACAAGCTATTCTTGGTCTAGAATCTCCTCCTCTTCCGGAGATGACTTTATAGATTGAGAAACCAGAGCCAACGCCTCGTATTCTGAAAGGAGTACTCAAGCGCTCTACCCACAACCCAAATGCTAGATCCGCCCATAACTACTCTATTGTTGAGGACCTGAGTCAAACCCCTTGTGCGATGTCGGTTTTGGAGGTACTCTAGACGTGTCTTTCACAGAAGAATGCCTTACTATCTGCTTTAGAAGCTCTAGAACCCAATGGCTCAAAATTTATCAAGTTTGATGTCACAGACGTGAAGCCTCGCTTGCCTTACCATGTGGCTTTCCAAATCCACATGGAGTACTCAAAGTATACCATCAAACATGTGGTCCTTGATGAAGGCGTTGCTACGTGTGTGATGTCCCTCATATGTTGGAAAGCTCTTGGTTCTCCGTGTTGATGAATGCAACTATAGGAGACATCTTCCAGCTTACAAACCCGTGAGATGTGGAATATAATAGCTATGTGAAGCCTTTCTCTCAGCTTACAAACCCGTGAGATGTGGAATATAATAGCTATGTGAAGCCTTTCTCTCAGCTTACAAACCTGAGAGAGCATCTAAGAAGGGTTCATGGTTCCAGCCTGGGATAGAGCTAGGACTGTAGAGATGACCTCCTCCATGACGTGAGAGAGAAGAACTCCACATGATTATCAGGTGGAAAAGCGATCTGTTGAGTTAGGACGTGTCTGTGGCTGAGCACAAGGTGAACATGGGAAATCCCAAAAGAGTTGGGCACATCATCATGTGAACAGAAATGAAGATGATGTGATGGACTCCTCTGAGTGGCAGAGTTGACGAGAGGACTCCAGATGATTCTCCTGTTGGTGGTAGTGGGAAAGTAGATCTGTAGAGTGGACGTGATTGTGGACGAGCACAAGTGAACGTGTGAAGATTTGGTTCATTTGTCTAATGCAGTGAATCAAAGCTATGGCATCCCTATGGATGTGCCCTTAGTGAATGAGCACTAGTGGGTGTAACAGATCCTTTTCTATATATTGTTCAAGAGTCAGACTTACTTGTAACCCTAGTTATTGTGTAAAGGGTACAGGTCGACCCTATGTTAATATGATTAAATATAAACAAGATAATTGATAATGTGAATATTAATTTTAGTGATAAATATAATAATAAGTGTATTTAACTTAGAGAGGTCGACCCTGTTGTGCCAATAGACGCCCTTGTTAATTGGTCAAAGTCTAATATAAGTAGGAGATGATTCTCCATTGTAGAATCATATCCTTCTCATATGTTTTGGAAATTTCAGCAAGTACTTCTCTTTGGCAAAGGTGCGCACCTCTCTTGGGCGCTAGTGTTCTAGGGCTTAAGCACCCTCTTGTGTGCTAAGTCATTCTTGGTGGTGAAAGGTCTTTCTCTTGAAGAATATAGCAAAGGATCTGGCTGGGTTTGTCTCCCTTGTTTAAGAAGGGTTTCTCAGGATATATCTTGTGTTCTTATGCATGGCGTTTTTTCTTGTGATCTTGATTGTTGCAACATTCTTGTCTATGGTTAAGACATGATGAAATTAAAAGAACTACATGATTAACCTAGATTATGTAAAATCAACATGGTATCAGAGCATATGTCTTGAAGATTCCATTGCACAAGCCTTCTCCAGATCTTTCACACTCTCATTTGCAGAAACCCTACGACCCTCCTAGTGTTTCCAAAAAATCCATACGACCTTTTTTCAGAGAAGTTTCATCACTCAAAACTTGGACGCTTGGGCTGAAAAAGGCTTAGAAGGGTGCAACAAGGATGGAGTCCTTTCCAAATTCCAAGAATTCAAAGCTCAGGTTGAAAACTTGATCGGAAGAAAAATCAAAGTATTGAGATCAGACAATGGAGGAGAATACACCTCAAAAGAATTCATCAATTTTTATATTGAAGCAAGGATCAAGAGGGAGCTCACAGTTCCATACAACCCTCAAAAAAATGGGGTTGCTGAAAGGAAGAACAGAACCATCATTGAAGCAACTAAGGCAATGATACATGATCAGAGTCTACCCATGACTCTATGGGCAGAAGCATGTATGACTACAGTATATGTTCAAAATCGTAGCCCTCATCAGATCTCGAAGAACATTACTCTAGAAGAAGCATTCACCAAAGTGAAACCTGAGATCAAACACTTCAGAATTTTTGGATGTCCAGTGTACCTTCATGTACCCAAAGAAAAGAGATCCAAACTAGAACCTTCAGGAAGAAAAGGTACATTTGTAGGATACAGTGAATCCTCAAAAGCATACCGAATCTACATCCCAAGACAAAGACAAATTGAAGTAAGCAAAGATGCTACTTTTGAAGAAGAAGTAGCCTACTAGAAATCCAAAGAAGCTCAGATGGAAATAGATGGTGAAACAATACCTCCTTATCTTTGAACAGTTCAGAGGGAGACATATATGTTTCAGATGAGCCAACAACACCAGATGATCTAGTTCCTCCAGCAGATTAGGTTTCCCCAAGTAATATACCAAGAGACATCATTGTTGGACATAAAAGACCTACTTGGGCACGCCAAACGTTAGAAGAAGCAGAAAGACATAAATCTCCACAAGGAGCAATTAGAGAAAGCAAGAGGCCCAAGAGATTCTCTAGCTACCTTTCAGCTATGACCCACATTATTGATTCAAAACCAACCTGTCATGGAGAAGCCTCAGGTGAACAAGTATGGAATGATGCCATAACTGAAGAATATCAATCTATACTAAAGAATGATGTATGGGATGTTGTCCCAAGACCAGAAGGGAAGTCCGTAGTAACTTCTAAATGGATTTACAAAATCAAACATGTTGATGATGGAAGCATTGAAAAATATAAAGAAAGATTTGTGGCCAGAGGGTTCTCACAAATAGAGGGAGTCGACTATGACGAGACTTTTTCACCAGTAGTCAGATATACCTCTATTCAATCCATCATTGCACTAGCTGCTTCCATGGGCTGGAAGCTACATCAGATGGATGCAAAGACAACTTTTCTCAATGGCGAAATTGAGGAAGAAGTCTATATTGAATAGCCAGAAGGTTTCGTTGTACACAATGAAAAATCTCATGTTTGCCGATTGAAGAAAGCTCTGTACGGCCTCAAACAAGCCTCACGTGCTTCGTATGGAAAAATGGATGGTTTCTTGATGAGTTTGGGTTTTAACAAAAGCTCATTCGACCCAAACTTATATTATAGCATTAATGGAAATGAATGCTTGATTCTAGTTCTATATGTGGATGATCTTTTCATCACCGGCTCAGAAAGACTCATTGCTGAATGCAAACAGGCATTAACTGCCAAATTTGAAATGAAGGATTTGGGACAAATGCATTATTTCTTGGGACTAGAAGTATGGCAGAGATCAGACGAAATTTTCTTAAGTCAAGGAAAATATACCTTGGAGATTCTGAAAAGATTCCAAATGGCAGACTACAAATCCATGCCAACTCCAATGTTAATGGACCTAAAGAAGATGAATGATTCTAACTCAGGAGACATAGATCCACATTTATATCAACAACTTATTGGATCCTCGATGCATCTTTAACACCAGACCAAACATTTTCTATGCAGTAAATGTGCTTAGCCAGTTTTTGAGCCAACCAAAACAGACACATTGGATAGCTACAAAACAGTATTGAGATACTTACAAGGCACAATTGGTTATGGCCTAATATATGCAACAAATGTGGATCTAACCCTGGAAGGGTATGTTGATGCAGACTGGGCAGGAAGTGCAGAAGACAGAAAAAGAACCTCAGGTAACTGTTGCACCGTAGGTTCAGCCATGGTTTCTTGGTGAAACAAAAAACAAATCTTTGTGGCTTTGATTACAACAGAGGAATAATACATTGCACTAAGCGTGGTAGTTCGTGAAGCTGCATGGCTTTGCAAAATTTTGACAGACTTGTTCGATCATGAGACGGATCCGACTATCATTCATTTTGACAACCAGAGCTGTATGAAGCTCTCAGAGAACCCAATATTTCATGACAAATCAAAACATATTGAAATCAAGTACAACTATATCAGAGAAATCGTACAGAGGAAGATAGTTCATGTTCAGTATCTTTCCACCCATGAACAAATTGCTAATATCTTCACTAAACCACTTTCCAAGACAAAGTTCGAGTATTTCCATGAGAAGCTTGGCCTGATGGAGTATGCCTCCCTAGCTGAGAGGGAGTGTTGATGAATGCAGCTATAGGAGACATCCTCCAGCTTACAAACCTTTGAGATGTGGAATATAGAAGCTCTGTGAAGCCTTTCTCTCAGCTTACAAACCTAAGAGAAAGCCCCTAAGAAGGGTTCGTGGTTCCAGCTCGGGACAGAGCTAGGAACGTAGAGATGACCTCCTCCATGATGTGAGAGAGAAGAAATCCAGATGATTACCAGGTGGAAAAGCGATCTGTTGAGTTAGGACGTGTCTGTGGGATTTTAAATATTTAATATATAGTTCAAAACCATTTTAAATTTAATTTAAAATTTAATTTATATTTTAATTAAACATTATAAAAATATTTTTAATTACAAATATAAAAATATATTCATAACTAAATTAAAATTTAAAAATAATATAATGTAAAATAAAAATAAAAATAAATTAAATTAAATTAAATTAAACTTAAAATTTAAACTTAAAATTTAAACAAAAAAAAACACAAAAACTCCCTCCCGAGCCTTCGCCCTTGGTCGCATGGGAGACTAGGGTGTGGCCTTACCAAGCCCGCAAGTATGGAAGAGGTGCTTGGTGGTCGGGGAAACGAGGGAGCGGAGGAGGAGAGGGTCAAGGGGAGAAGGGAGTCGTGCTCAGAAGTGGGGAATGGGAGGAAGGTCATAGTGGTAAGGGGTTTGGGTGCGCGCGAGCAGAGGTGGGGATGTGGAGGAGTGGAGGAGGGAGTGGGCATGGTTGGTGGAAATTTTTGGGTGTGGGGTTTTGGGGAAGAGAGGGAGATGAGGGCACGCATGTGATTAGGAGGGAGCAGAGGTGGAGGTAGAGTTCGTGGGAGAGGAGGCCACACGCAGGAGGAAAGGGGAGGAGGAGGTCGAGAGGGGAAAAATGGTGAGGCTGCATGCGGAGGACAAACTCATGGAAGGAGAAGCGCGCATGCAGAGGGTTGCAAGAGGTGTAGAAATGGAGGATCACGCGAAGAGGTGGAGGGAGTAGAGGTGGTGGTGGTGGTGGACGGATGGCCAGCCACTCCCAAATATTAAAATTTTAAAACTCTAGGCAAAGTGGGTTTTTTACCAGCAGAATGGATGGGAGATTTTGGGTTCAAACCCCCTGCCTTCCATTTGGATTTCTGGGCAATTTTTTATCTTTCTGGGAAAAGGAGTAGGCAGAGGACTAGGGTTCAAATCCCAGGGCTTCCCAGTGACATGCCCATGCCAACAATCTTCAACAAATAGTTCCATAATTTAAACAAAATCTAAAGGAGCCATGGAGGCTTGGGCCTGGTGCCCAAGAGGGGTTCGAATCCCCTCTCCTTTGCATATTTTTCACACACATAAGCCTGAACTTAGCAACCAGCAAGCAATATCATATTTGGATCAGGTGGAAAAATACCAAATTGAAGGCAAAAAACACCAATTTCTTCATGTAGGATCTCAACACAACCAACAAAATTTTCATTGGTTTTTTGGAAATGAGATTAATGGGTCACCTGGCTAACTGTTTGGAGAATTGCAGCATGGAAGCTAGCTGCCCATTGTTGAATTGTAGCTGCTATCAAAAACCCTCATCTTCTTCCATGAGTTGTTGTTGCAGAGCTCTCCCCCTATGGCCAAACTATCAAAATGGCTTGGGAAAGGGGAGAAGGGGTAGTTTTGATTTTTTCAATTTAAAAAAAAAAAAAAAAAATTCCCCAAAATTTGCATGAGGCTACTTGCCCCCTCCCACATTTTCCAATTTAATGAAAATATTTAATAAAATATTTAATCAAATTTTTAATATTTTTTGGAAAAATGTGCAAGTCAAAGTTTGACTTTGACTTTGACTTTGACCCTGCTGCAGCTGACTTAGCCCAAAAATGTTGTCCAGTGAGATGGAGTCAGAATTGAATGAAAGTCACATCATTGGAAAGGTATTGACGAGACCATAGGGAATATGTCTTCACAAAATTGAGATAATTCCACCTCAGGCCTCAAATTCAGCCCGGAACAACAGCCACTTAAAACCCCTGACTTGCTGGTGGGCCTACATGACACCCAATCTTGCGAAAGGTGCCAAATAACCATACGATATCCAATCGGGGAAAATGAGGTACCATCAGAAAGGTATCGATGAGTAATTCGATGAGGAGACAATATATTTTTGTGTCGGGGTCATTTATGACTGTCTAAGCTATTATGAAACCTTGCCATGCGAGCTGGTGGCCCCCGTTTGTCTGAAATTATTGACCAACTTGTGATAGCTCTAACCGGTCGACCCGAGGTCGGAATGAGGCAAATGAGATGTCGTTGGAAAGGTGTCTAAGTCTATTATAGTGTGGCATTGTTTAATATCTTATTTATAACTCTTTACCCACCAATTTTAAAGCGTGAAGCACTGCAACCAATTTGGTGTCTAGAAGTGGTCATGAACTTGTGAAAGCTCGTTCCTACCAACCGGGGGTCGAAACCAAGCATGAGATATACCGTTGGAAAGGTATCAAACTGCCCTACACCATGTCTAGGTTTGATTTTCCTTTTGAGAGCATAATATGAACAGAATCAGACTAGGAAGTCACAGCTATTGTTTTTGGCCATTCAGGTGACGTTGACTTTGCGTCCCTCCCATGTGGTCATATTGACTCGGAATCAAGCTCATGATAGCCCATTGAAAAGATTGTCTTGATTCCTACCACATGGAAGTGTTTTATTCCCTGAATCAAACAGCCTTGACATGAGGAAGAAATTTCAAGGGAAGGCGCACAACTCCCTAAAGGCAACCAACTGATACTCTTTCAAGGGCAGATGCCATAGTAACTATGACCCCCGCCACTGTCTTTGATTGGAACCATAGCACAAAGGGGCATTTATGGAGAAGTAACTATGTAAAACACCATGTTGATCCCAGAGCATATTTTTGGTTCAACACTTATACCATACCTTTAGATCATTTTACTGGTACAACCGCTAGTTCCATCGCACCGTCTGTTGGTCTGGACATGCAGTTTGTTGGTCCAAGTTCCATTATTTCTCTCTAGATGGCCCATTCTATAATGTTCCCTCATGTTGTGACTATTACCACCAATAATGTGGTGGTTAGCCAAGCTCTCATTGGTACACCACTATCATCTCGACCTTCCTCGTCACTTCCCCTTAGGTACAGAGTACTCAATCCTTATGTTGTCAACACTACCCAAGTTATACCTAGAAGTTCTATACCTCCACAACAACCTGGAGGGACCGGTATTGGTGGATATAATCCATTAAGCATCACTGGTCAATCGCTTATGTATAGTTTCCAAATTCCATGGAATCAACCTCATGTTGGGGGGAACCTCATTTCAGAGGGAAACCTCCATTTGGAGGGAAACCTCCATTTGGAGGGCAACCTCTGTTTGGGGGGAAACCTCCTTTCAGAGGGCAACCTCTGTTTGGGAGGAAACCTCCTTTTGGAGGCCAACCTCCATTTGAAGGGAAACCTTCGTTTGGAGGGAAACCTCATGATAGGGGACAACCTCAAACTGGATCCCATCATCAACCTTTTAGACAGAATGCGTCTACAATGCCCAATCCTTGGCACACTCCTTTTTCGGGAAATCCAATATTCCCTTGGGGGGCAACATTCTCAAGGTCAACAACAAACTTATCCTCCTTATGGAAAAAATGTCTATCCACCTTATGGACAAACCCATCAACCGAATTATAATCCTCAAAATCCATCAGGTTATCCTCCGCTTCCAAATGTTTCTCAACCCTCTTTGAATCCTCTCTACTCTGGTCAGCAACAATTGTATGCAGGAGGATCTACTGGTTACAATTATCCACCTAATCTGGTTTATAGTCCTACTAGTGTTCCTATGCCACACCAATATCACCCTCAGGTTAACCAACAACTACCATTCCTTGCTACTCTGGATCTCCCAAACTTGTCTCGGTTGACCAATGATCCTATACGTCATTATCCTTTTTGCCCAGTGATTCTGGCTAAACCACCTTTTGATATTCCAAAATTTGATGGTAAACCCGGAGAAGACCCAAATAACCATGTGATGACTTTCCATTTATGGTGTTCATCAAACTCCTTAATGGACGACTATACCCGTTTATGTATTTTCCAGCGAACACTTACGGGCTTAGCAACCAAGTGGTATATCGAATTTCCACGTGGTTCTTTCCAAGATTTTAACTCCCTTTCCATGTCCTTTCTCATGCACTTTCAACTACCCATTCAATATGAGACGGGTACCGAAATATTGAACTCCCTTTGTTAGAAAAAATCTGTGCATATCTCTGATCATATTCATGAGTGGAGACGATGACGAAGGTTGATCAGAGCAGTTATTCCTGACCAATTATTGGCGGAATGGTTCACTAAATCATTGTTACCCCGGATCGTTCGTGATGTCTCCATGGGTGGTGTAGTAACCGAGGAAGAGGCCATTGCTCGGGCTCAGTACTTAGATTCGGTCTATTCCCAATCTGGTACTTTATATAAGTTAATCCCAAATGCTACCCGTGCAAATACCGATCCATCTAAACTGTCATCCACATCACATGCAAATGGAGTTATCGACTCCATCAAAACCCAATTTCTTTCCCAGTCAACTGGAACCTAAAATCGATCTGCTACAGCATCCACTCCCAATTTGACCACACCCTCCTATACCTGCCCCCAAACTCAAATCTCTGAGGTGAATGTAGTTCAATCTACCCCTTCACAACAAACCAGAGGTAAGAAGAAGACAAAGAACAAAAAGAAAAAGAATAATAACAATGAACCACCGAAATCTCAAAACCCACCACTTGCTAATGAAAAGAAACCACAACGGAAACCGAAGTTCACGTGTCTCATTTGTGGTGACAATCACTACACTCGAGACTGTCCACATCGTGATGAAGTGGCAAAACGCTTCAAGGAGAATTCCCAACCTACTGTGCTTACTCATCCTTTTCCACAACAACAATCTATGGTTGTGTTGGCAGCCAATTCACATTTTTATACTATCCTGATAAGATGCCTACGCCAATGTTTTGCAACCCTTGATTTTCATCACAATCTTTGAATAAAAATGACACTATTATTTCGTGCATTTGCACACCTACCTTTGTTCTCGTTTTCACGACTGTAAGCGTGAAAATTTTAATTTCGAAGTCACATTAAAATCGTCACTGGATTGTTATGGTTACTCGTGTCTATGTGTTCATTGTGTTTCCAATTTAATTATAATCGCACAGTTGGCAAGACTCCAAGATCTTAACTCATTTGGTATTCTTTAATTGTTAATATGACTTCGTTTTTATAAGATTGTGATGATTTGATAATGAGTGTCATTGAGTCCTTAATATAGTGGTGGTTTGATGTTTTATAGTCTTTTCATCGATTTCCTTGGCGCATTGGTTTCATGAAAACATTGACATGATGATTAGATCCTTAATTCAATAGTTTGATATATTGTATAAGTTCTATGGTCAATTTCTTATTCGAAACATTCTTTTGATTTTGAAAAACCATGCAAACGCTATGCTTGTGCAAACATTGGGGTCAACTTACCATAGTTTTCGTTAATGGTTTAATTGGTTTTACTTTTAACACATTGCAATAGTGATATGAATCACCATATGCGTCACCGGTTGTACTTATGGAAATGACTGTTTTTCATGGGCTGATCTAACTCCACCACCTTTGCACATTCGGTCATTAATGCCTTCCCCCTATCCCGGGTCACCTCTGTTAGTTTTCGGGTAAGCATGTGAGTTATTCGACCATGCGTTTACCCTACCCAAACCCATGTCCACTATGTTTTCTCTCCTGGCTCCTGTAGGGCGAATTTAAACCCCATGGTGTTCAGAGTCAGTTACTGTTTGATTTCCAGAGAAGACTACCCCCGTAATTGCCCCCAGAGACACGTTTTTACATGAGCGATTCTGGGCAAATGGTTTGGAATCCGATCAAACCCTTGAAAACCCAGAACCTAAATTAGCCCCTTTACCTTCATTGCAGGCGATTTCCTCAGAAATCGAGTTGTTACAGAGATATAGCTCATGTTTTTCAGGTCAATTTTCAGATCCTCTTCGTGGTTGTAAGGTGTGTTTTTGGTCTGTGTGCATTTGCTGAAATGTCTATGAATTCTCCAGGCCTGTGCTTCAAAACCCCTTCTGCCCGTCTAGCCTTGTGCCTCAACCTCCTGTTGAAACCCTTGATCAATCCAAAGATTTATCAAGCAGTCTCTGTTCTCTTTAAGATGTTGAGGCAACAACATCTTTTGTCAATTCAAAATTATCATGACCGAGTTGCCCAGGTATGTGTTTAGACATCGATTTTGTTTTATGAGTTGGATTGAATTAATATAATGGATTGGGTTTTGCTTTCGATTACTCTTGTTTGTTTTAATAGAGTCAGAAATGGTTCTGTTACTTCGAATTTCTAGGAATGGTTTCATTTTTTTTGAAATAATATAAAAGATTTCATTTGCAATTAGCATAAATTAGTTCTGTTTGCATCAATTTGTTTTCCTAAAACTCAAATATAGCTATGATTTGGTTATTCGATTTTGTTGTTCTCAGATTAGTATAAGAAATTGATTTGTTTTTTATTCTATTTGGCTTTCTTTTGAAACAATTTTGTTCGTCTGATTTAGGATAGTCGATTGGGTTTGATTTCGATTAGTTTCGTTTGTTTCTAATAGACTCAAAACAACCTTGTTGACTTCAATTTACCAGGAACAATTCTGTTTTGTATTGAATCAATATTCTCATTTGGATTTTGATTACATTCGACCTGTGCAAAAGATCTATTTGCTAAAATTGTGTAGTTGTGTTGATTGATACGATTTTGCATAACGATTGTGTCGGCCCCAAACTGTTTCGATTCGTTCCTATTTGATTTGATTTGCAAACGATTGTTGTGTGCCACAATTAGCATGATCATTTGTATATGTTTGATATAGTTCTATTAATTTGAAATACAACCCTGTTGATTTCGTTTTGATTCGACAACGATTTTGTTAATGGCTGAGTCGACATAAATTATTGCATGGAAAATTTGTTTAACTGGTTACAGTTTGTGTCGATTGGAATTGGTTCAAGAGATGATTTCATTGTTTCTCCAACTGTCAATTGATTCTGTATGTCCCGAATTGGTAATGAAAGTTGTTTGACAAATCTCACATATCTTGTTACCTTTTGATCAATTCAACCACGATTTCGTTTGTTTCAATTTGCATACAAGTTTGGTTTGGTGTGACATGAATGATTCGCTCTATTTGAAATTAGTAATTAAAGATTTGGTTTGATAAGTCTGATATAATTCTGATAGTTATGGATTGGTTTAACACAGTTCTATTTTCAAATTAGACCAGCTACAAAATCGCAAGATTCTGTAGCTAGTCTTAAAATTTGGATTTTTTTTGTTAATTTTATCAATAAAATATCCTCTAAACTTGTCTATTCTTATCTTCTTTCAGGTGCATACGAATTACAATGATCAATTGGGCATGCTGTGGCAGTTTACGAGATACTTTTGTAATATAGTTTTTGGTTTTAGGTTGTTAGCTTGAGTCAGAAATAGAGACTTGGGATATTATCCCCAGATTTTTTGTAAAATTGCTTTGATAATTCCCACAGGGATGTTTTACCCTGTGGGAGGTCTTTAAATACTTGTTATTTTTTGTAAGGAACCCATCATCATCACTGTTGGGAGAACTAGATTATGGATTTATAATGATGCAGACTGGGATGAAAGTTGATGTCTTGTAACAACTTTAGCTTTCAACATATCAAACTTTTGTTTCAGATTTTATTCATATCAGTTTGTAATTAGTCATCGACTACTTTAGCTATCATGATTCATTGCATGTTGATGTGATTTGATTTATATGTTGTCCATATCTGATCTCTCTTATTTAAAAATACAACAATTACTCTATCTCAATTTAATGAATACAGGTTTATCTTTTTCATTAATTGAATTGTTTTGTACAAATTTTGCACAAGGATTTATCTAACTGCGATGATTTGTAAATTATAAGATTGCTGTAATTTTTTATGTCTTGTTTGTCCTGTCATTTATATTTGAAGAGCACAACTGCTTCTATTTTACGAGAAGCTTGCAGAGAATTTGGTGTGGGTTTCCTCCCATCAATCAGCTGAACTGGATCCTTTACACAGGACAAATTGGAAAGCGTTATTACAGGTCAGTTTATTAAGTTATTTAAGTAGTTTAGATAGATGTATGTATAGTTCAGATTTATAGTTAGAATTGTTAGTTTAGTTGCTTAGCTTAGATATTTTTTTTTTGTTTAATTTCTTTCTCATAAAAGATTATAAAAATAAAAAATAGTAACTCTGTTGTCATGGGACAGCCCACAAATGGTTTTTTCAGGTTTTCGATTTAAATCTGTAATCTGTAAATATTGTACATTTGTGATTAAGATTTAATTTTGTTGATAATTAAACATTTAGTTTCATAGAATTATTGTTGTATAGTATAGACAATAGACTGTATATATATATATATATATATATTATATTTGTTTATTAGTTGGTTTTAATAGTTGTTTTTCATTTAGATTAGTTCCTTTAGTTAGTTTCCTTTTGTTTTCCTAGGACTTAGATCGGCCAACGGAGCCGCTAAACCCGTCAGGGTGGGTCATCCCAAACGGCTTGGGTTATTTAAACAACCTCGGACCGGATCCACTCTTCCAGTTGGCGAGCATTCAATTTCGCCCGTCAACGGGTTGCTCAAACCCCCTCTCCAGGGGGCAGTTCCAGTCATCCTTCCCATGATGAAGCCTTGACAAGTGCCCATATTTACATTTTTAACATGATTGATTTAACCACCCTCTCTACGACATATGACACACCAGTTAAACCTGACAAAGCAAAAGTCACTAATGGTACCGGTACTTTACCGGATCCATCACCATCCTCTGTTAGTCCTCCATCAGTTCATCCTCCATCTAGACCACTTCAGATTGAGAAACCTACATTCGACTCTATATTGCACCCTCCTAAGAGCACTATCTATAAAGCTACCTTTAATCCTAGTTCATGTGCTGCCCAGAACTACAACGTTGTTGAAGATTTGGCTTAAGCACCATGTGCTATGTCTGCGTTAGAAGTTCTACAGCACTTCCCCAGTCAACGTAGAATGCTCTTGAATACTATTGGCATTGTTGATCCTAAGTCATCCAACAATATCATGTTCAATATGGACAATTATACATATCGACTCTCCCACCAACTTGCTTTCCAAATTGATGTTGTTGTTCACAATCAACAAGTTCACCAAACCGTATTGGATGAGGGAGCCTCTACTTGTGTCATGTATTTAGCATGTTAGAAAGGTTTAAAATCACACGCACTTAACAAATCCCCAATGATGTTATGCCCATTCGATGGGCGAGGTTTTCATCCCCATGGGATTTTACAGTCCCTGCCCGTCCAGTTGGGCGAAAAAATCATCATTGTTGATGTTGAGGTGGTCGATGCTCCCCTCGATTACAACTTATTACTTGGAAGAAGTTGGTTTTATGTTATGACTGCCATTGCTTCGTCATTATTTCTATGTGTGCAATTTCCCCATCAAGGTAAAATTGTCACTGCCAATCAGTTAGATTTATGTACATTTGACTCTCCCACTCCTGCTACCAACAATATTCCATTCTTGGGAGATCACAAGAACGCATTGGTGTTGGCTTGTTGAAAGACTCTAGCCTTATGGGTACCTTCCCTACACCACTTCCACCCACTACACATCATGTTGCCACAATCAATATGATTTCGACTATGGTTTACCAATACTTGGAATCATCTGACCCTTGGATCGTACCTAATCTGTTGGAATTCAATGCACAAGGTGACACCATGCCACTTAGTCCAACCAAAATATCATACGTTGCTATCCAATCCACCTCTCCCTCCTCAGATGACCAACATCTATTGGCACCCGACACTTACTCGATCCCATCATGGTTAAATTCCTTGATGTTTTTGTTCGATTACATTTCCCAAATTTTTCCTTCTGATGAATCAATAATGGATATTATTAGCATTGACGACATACCTTGAGATGATAACCATCATCGATCCTCTTTTCTTCCACCTCTCGAAGAAATCCAGGAAGATACACACTCTATATTCCCCCCTAATGTTGTCCAATTTCCCCAATCACCTATACTTACACAAGATGTTATTTCTAAAGGGAATTTAGGCAACATTACCTCTATAGTTGAAATAGATATTTCGATCAAGTAAGGTATCGTAGAAACTATTAATCTCGGCGTTAATTGTACACCCAAGGAAGTGGTTTCCTATACCGCTTTGTTTAAATAATTTCATGATGTCTTCGATTGGAGCTACGAAGAGATGTCAAGGATCAATACTTCGATCATTGTGCATGAGATTAAAACCTACCCAGGTGTAAAACCTGTTCGACAAAAACTATGCTCGGTTCATCCTAAGAAGACCGCGACTATTAAGGTAGAAGTTGAGAAATTATTGAAATATGGCTTCATCTATCCCATCCCTTTGATGGAATGAGTTTCAAACATTGTCCTGGTTACTAAGAAGCAAGGGACCATTCATTTCTGCGTTGATTATAGGGACCTCAATAAGGCTTATCCAAAAGACAACTACCCTATGCCCTTTATCGACCAGATTATTGATAATTGTGTTGGTAGCGTAATTTTCTCTTTTATGGATGGTTTCTCAGGGTATAACCAGATTGACATTTTACTTGTTGATCAACATAAGATATCCTTCATATGCCTGTGGGGAACTTTCGCCTATCAAAAAATACCTTTTGGCCTTAAAAATGTTGGTGCTACATTCCAGCAAGCCATGTCCTATGATTTCCATGATATCAAAGATATTGCAGAGCCTTACCTCGATGACTTACCTGCCCACTCATCTAATCGATCAGACCATTTCGGTCATATACGAGATATTTTTCTTTGATATTGGTTCTACCGCATTCATTTGAACCCACATAAGTGTATTTTTTATGTTGAATTAGGTTGAGTCCTCAGCTTCGTTGTTTCCAAGGATGGGATTCGGGTGGATCCCTTAAAAATTAAGGCTATCTTGGCTTTACCTCCACCTAAAAATCTTACACAACTCCAAAGTTTGCAGGGGAAAGAAAAATTTCTTTGTCGTTTCATTTGTAACTACGCTAAGATTACAAAACGATTTATGCGCTTGTTACAGAAAGACACCCCTTTTATCTGGGATGACACTGTTGAACAATCCTTTGCTACTCTTAAGCATGTATTAACCAATGCTCCTTTGTTACATCCTCCGAATTACAAAAAGGACTATATCCTTTACTTAGCAACCTCCACTTCCACTATTGCTATGGTGTTAGTTCAAGAGGACCTTAATGGTGAGGAACACGTGATATATTATTTGAAAAAAAGCCTATCTCGACCATAGCTCAGATATTCACATGTTGAAAAGTTGGCTCTGGAAACCATCATCGTTGTCCAGAGATTCTGCCACTACATTCTGCTACACACCACCACGGTTATTGCGGACTCGAACCCCATGTACCACATTTTTATAGGCCAAGTTCTTAGGGTAAAAGATTCAAAATGGATCGTTCTCCTTCAGGAATTCGATCTCGAGTTCACTAAATCCAAAGCTAAAAGTCCCTGGTGTTTGCAGATCTTATTTGCGACCTTTCCCATGCTGATGAAGATACTGAGCCGAGAGATTTTCTCCCGGACGAAAATATGTTCCTCATTAGCATGTCTGATCCTTGGTATGAAGATATTCTTCTTTATCTCTAGACACAACGTTTTTAGCCCGATATCTCTCATGAAGACCGTCATCATATCCGCCACCATTCTCTCTGTTACCTTATTATCGATGACACTTTATGCCGCCACGACATTGACACTATCCTGCGATGATGTCTAACTCATGAAGAGGTTGAACGTGTTCTTAATGACTATCATTTTGGAGCATGTGGCAATCATCTTTCTAGGATGGATACAACTTAGAAAATCTTATGTGATGACTACTTTTGGCCATCAATTTTCAAAGATTGTATTGAGGCAGTCAAAAAATGCCCACCCTGCCAAGTTTTTCACAAAAAGGCATGAACCCACCCTACTCTATTGCATCCCATTGTTCCCATCGACCCCTTTGGCAAATGGGGCATTGATTTCATGCAATGCAAGCCTACCTTAGCCGGGGGACATGGTTATATAATCGTTGTCGTTGATTACTTTACAAAATGGGCTGAGGATATGCCTACCTTTCTGAATGATGGTCGTACTGCAACTCTTTTCCTTTTTAACCACATCATCACTCATTTTGGTGTGCCACACACCATTGTCACTGATCATTGTTCACACTTCAAAAACCAAATGATGAGTGAGTTGCATGCCAAGTTGGGTTTTTGCATGAGAACTCATCCTCATACTATCCTCAAGAGAATGGACAAGTTGAAGCTATCAAAAAATTCCTCAAAACTGTTATCCAACGGATGGTAGGGACCAACAAGACATCATGGCATATACAAATTTTCTCCGCTCTCTAGGCCTACTGTACTTTAGTGAAAACTGCTACTGGATTCACTCATTTCCAGCTAGTATGTGGCATAGAAGTTGTTTTACCAATCGAGTGAGAAATTCCTTCATTAAAACTCAAAGTAGAACTCCTTAACCACACTTCTACTGAAGAAGAACGTTTCTTACACTTGACTAGATTGGATGAAACACATCGTGATGTTTCTCTCATTAATGAGACATATCGAAAACAAATCAAGAATCAATATGACAAGTCTATCCATCCTCACACTTTTGTAGAAGGAGACCTAGTCCTCGTTTATGACCAGGCTCATGAAACGTTAGGGACGGGTAAGTTAGAACCTCTATGGCATGGTCCTTACATCATGAAACGTGTTCTACATAGAGGTGCCTACGAGTTAGTGGACTATGACAGAATCTCCCTAGATGAGCCTCAGAACATGCTTTACCTTAATAAGTACTATTCTTAGGACATCTAGCATACGTGATTTGTACACTATTGTATTTTTAGTTTGGTGTGTTTTTTTCTTTTGTGTGCTCAAGTTTTTTCCTTAGCCACTTATACTATGTCTTGTGTTTTCATGCGTAGATGACATCTTCCTTTCCTATCTTTATCGGGTTTGTAGATGGCGCTAGTCGACACACCCAGAATGATTCTTTTGCAGCTTGGGTCATTTACCACTCTGATGAGTTGGTGAGTTTCAGAGGTATTTTCTTAGGATCGGCAACTAACATGGAAGAATATCATGTTATCATCAAACTTTTAAGCGAAGCCTCCTCCCTAGGCGTTTCTCACATGATTGTCAATCTAGACTCCGAACTCATGGTTTGTCAACTTAATTGAATCTATTTTATTCGCAATCCTATCCTACTACGTCTCCACTTACGAGTTCACCGTATTGAACGAATGTTTGATTTTATTGAATACAGACACATACCAAGAGAACTTAATACCATTTCAAATTCGCTAGCTAATTACATCATGGATAGGTATCTCGCACATAGAAACATTTTCATAAAGGAAATGAATCACATCACATATCATCATGTAAATTAAAACACGTCACATAAAAGACATCTTTTGAAAATCATTTGGCACTGTAAAAACTCGGAAATGTATATATATACGGCGTGACTGAAAAAGTTTTGATTACATCAAAAATGGTACATAGATAGGGAAAATGTGGGTCTTCACACCCATAAACATCGTCATACAGATTATACAATCATCAGGAAGATCCTAATCTCCCTACATCACATTATGCTGCGAGTAACATATCACTACCGGGGATATTCACCTCAGTAGAGAGTTAAGACTCTCAGACACTCCCAAAGTGTGTCTTTGTAGATGTAGTGGCACTTCAGACCTCCTAAGAGGAGGGATACCCATCGTGAGACCTTGGAGGTTTCTTTCAACCTCCAGGAGACCTCCTACTGCTACCCCTTGATCTACCGCTATCTAAGCATCTCCACGACGCCCCAATGCTGGAATCTCTGGTAGATGTGTTTCTCCTCTATCTACATGATGAAATGATATGTCTGTTAAAGACTCTTCTATGTACCCTAAAAAAAAATTGTAACATTCAATCCCAATCCTCCCCCTATGGAAGAACCAAGTCCATGCTTCCCTAGAAGTATACTCTAGCGTATGGAAAATATTCTATCATGATAAATTGGTGTCTCAACCAAGCGAAGAAATCACCAGTGAATCTAAACTCTGAATTTGGGCCTAGTCTCGGAGACAGACTGGTCCACCGCTCCATATGTGGTTCTCCCACTGATTGTATTGCTAATGCAATTTGAGGTTGCATCCCAAAAATGCGTTCTAAGAAGAAAGAAACCAAGAATGAACCATATCCGAACTTCTTATGTTGCCCTGATATGCATCTCATAATATGTTCCTTCACATGCTAAAGAAATCCTACGGTCCAGTTAAACAGTGTTGGATCCAGACACTATAAACCATAATCCACCTATGATCTTGAAACTAGGTGTGTGCTCCTACTTCCCACTATACTTGTAATGGAAAACAAAATGGATTGAAGAGATAGATCCCTAATATCTTTGATCACAATTCTTCCACCCACTAGCCTTGCTCCTGGGACACAATGGTTTTCCAGATGCTCATCCACAGGCGTGAGAAGTGCCCGTTGTTCTCTTAAAACTATGGGAGCCCCTCTTTTTGAGAGACCAGTTATGAAGTACACATATTATAACTCGATGGTAAGAATCTGTGTTCCTATCTAGAATCCTTGTTCTGCAACGTTCCACAACCAGATCATATGCTCAAGAAGAAGGACCTCTTTCTTCATTTTTTTCATTTTGACATATTTGAGGAGACTGCAACTCCTCAACGTGGCTCTTTATCAGGGACTTTGCAAAGAAGCCACATTATCTAGCTCATGCTCTCTTTATTTCCACTCAAGCATGATTTTTTCTGAAATCACCTGCATCAACAATCAAAATTTTCATTAAAAATCACACTTTTTGGCAATTTTTGGGCAATTTTAAAAACTTTAAAAAATAATTGTTTGCTCTTGTAAAATACCAATGTCCTCTTTGCATGAACATTGGGATGTCGACACACCCTTACATTATCCATCAAGCATTCAAAAATTTAACAAAAAAACCTCTTCACATTTTGAGCGCACGTTGGCCGTTTTGGGCAATTTTTCTTGTGGTTTTTTGGGCAATGCCCTCATAGCCACTACATCAGAGTGTTGGGGCACCCTTCATTGACTGGGAGGGCCATTTTCCATGTCATTCAACACTCCCTCATGACTTTTAGAGGAGCGTCGAGTTTTTTGGGTGCTTAGGCCGACCTAGGGCATCATTTTTTATAAATATTTATTCCCTTAAACAAAAATGTGAACCATATAAATAAAAGAAGGGAAGAAGAGCACCAAACTGGTCCAAACGATGAGGAAAATGGTTGACCGTAGCTCTGTCACCGAGAAAAACAAGATTCACCTCCAAATGGTAAATTCTCCACTACTACAAATCTTGGCACAAATGAAATGGTAAATGACATTTTTTACTCCATTTTACTATTATACATTTCATTTTTTGCCTAAACATATAGTTTTGCGTTTTTTTTAATATTTTGGAGGCCTTATTAATCCGTTGGAATGAAATTTTGACATTATTGACATGTTTTGGAGCAGTTTTGTTCATTTTTTATCTTGTCACATTCACGGGCATAGTCTTAGTTCATTCTTAAGCTCAAAAATATAAGAACGCACCGGGTAAACTTTTATCTGTTTTTGGGACCCGCATGGATAAATGAAAAAGGAACCCCTTGGAGTCTTCTTTAAACTCTTTTCAGACTCTCTAAACGTGAAAAGATTGTTGAGTGATCTTGCTTCCTTTCCCACTCGTTAAAAGGTTTGAAAGGGCATCTTTCGAGTGATCATTTATCTCTTTTTTGGCCTCGCAAAACTAACCTTATGAAAAAGGAAAACATTGGAGTCATCTTTAAGTTGTTTTCAGAGTCTCTAAATATGAAAAACCACCAAGTTTAGCTTCTCTGGACTCGTTAAACAATCATACATTGAAGGGACCATACGGGACCAAACCCTTACTTCTCTGAGTTCGCTAAACAAAGGAAGAGGGACTTAACGAAGGTTAGTCATATCGAGCATGTGTTACCCTCCTCGAGATATTTAAATTAAAAAGAGGTAATCATCTATCTGGATGAGGGAAAAATTGAAAGAAACAAGCCAAGCAATTTTTGGGAACACTACCAGTAGATTTTACGGTCTCCCTTGAACACGACACTTTGTCTTTGCACGCATTTTAATCCACTAAACCTCTGCATTGTGCTAATCCTATGAGTTTCTTTTATTCCTTTGGGTCACCTGACGAAAGTCACAGCATCCACTGCATCATCAAGTTTTGGTTCATGTCAAGTTTCTTTTGCTATGCCTCAGTGTTCAAGGGAAGTATCTGCGTCGAGAGTCAGCGATCACAAATATCCTATTTCAATACCCATGTTAGTCCATGTTCATTTGATCTACCAATTACATCTCTGTGTTAGTTTTGTGTCATTGATGGGGGTTACATCAAGGCCCTCCTTCGACGAGTTTATTCCTGTCGACTTCAACACCTTATCCAGGATCTAGACTTAGAAACCAATTAGTACCTTGGGACATGCATGCCTCAATGGTAGGCCTCCTCATGTCCAATAGTGGGTTTACATCATTGACCTCTGATCGGGTTATTTCATGGATGTTCGACTTCATCTCATCTATTCACATTCGCTGGAATGTACTAGGGTACCTTGGGAATCATTGACATCAATGGTGATTTTCCTCGCACTTGTTAATGGTTTACCTCATTGATCGTTAATCAAGTGGTTTCTACCATGTTCGACATCAAGACATCTATTCACATGGTTAGATTTGTACTACATCGGGATCGGTAAGAAGAACATGGGTTGACTTTTCACTCTTATGTATACTTTGCCCAAGTTACGAAGGAGTTCTTTTGAACTATGACACATATATTGTTACATAGATCCACTTTGTATTGGTCATGGCTATGTCTTCTTGTCTCATAGATCCACTGTGTATTCTTCGTGGTTATGATCATTTCAGGTCATAGGAGTATAGATCCATATTGTGTCTTCATTAGCTATACCTTTTATCAATATAATTATGGATCCGCAGTGTATTTTATGGCAGCCATACCTAAAAAGTTTTTATCACTCAAGCATAGGTATGTCTACCTTGGGTTTGAAACATGTCATAATATTTGTTTGATGGTTGTGTGCATCTTTTTCCAAGTCTCTCTACATCCATACCATTTCTTGAAAAAGTCTACAAAGTACTTCAGTCATCATCGTCTTCTGACTTTGCACTTTGGGGGGAAATCTGTTACACATCAAAATCTTTCATTGCAAGTGTCGCATATTGGTCGTAAGTGTCGCAAAAATCATATTGTTATCTTGTGTATGTCCTCTCTCTAACGACATCATAAAGACACTTAAGACACCTCAAAAGACTAGTCTTGAAGAAGAGAAATCAATTGACAAGGAGTACAAGCCTTTTACCACTGAAAAATCCACACAAAAGTCAAATTTGGAAGGGAGCACTCCCCTACATACTCTCAGGGAGTGTTGGAGCTCTATACCCTCTTCTAGGGGAGCTTTCCAACGCTTTGTGTCCCTTTTGAGGGAGCACTGGCCTTTTTTGGGCGAAATTTGGTTGGTTGGTGGAAACTAGGGAAGAATCCCCTCAATATCTGAAGGTGGTTGGATTTGAATTTGAGGCCGAGGCATGATCTTAGGGGAGATCCACAACTGAAGGAGAGGAATCCTAAACTTATCCCAAAGATATCTCAAGTGGTTAGGTCTCTCCAAGCCTATATAAGGAGGCCTCTTCATGGCGAAAGGGGAGATGGAGATTGAGAATTACACCAAACTTATGATCCCATAAGTGAGATGCCATTGAAGCACAATTAGTGTAGATTAATTGAGCAAAGGGGTTGGACAAGGAGAGATGGAAGAAGTTGCTACACCTTCATCAAAGGATTGTAAGTACTCTTCATTTATTCTCATTAATACATATACATGCTTGGCCTATTTCTTTCAAGTTTATGTTTGTTTCACATGAACTTGTCTTCAGTAGATAGATCTGTATTTGAGCTAATCTCAGTAGAATAGGAATCCTGTTGTATCTTTGTTTGTTCTACAGGACCTATTGAGGAGCTCAAGATTGGAGCTCATCTTGGACTTTGCGAGGAAAAACATTTTTAACAAGGTACACATCTTTCTTCTTCCTCTTCGTATATTAGCTTAATTAGATCTAAAAAGGATGTCAGCGTCCATGTTAAGCACTTTTATGTCTTGGACTTAGAAGTCTAGAGAACAAGAGGGAATCTGCTTGTCCACGAGAGGATTCACCTATAACATAAAGGAACTATGCAACTCATGATTTAGATTTGGTAGCCATAGTACACGCTCTGAGGAAATTGATACATTGCCTCATGGGAAGGAGGTTCGAACTGAGGACATACCATAACGGTCTGAAGTATTTTTTTGATCAGCCAACCCTAAACGTTAGACATAGTAGGTGGTTGGAGTTTCTATGTGAGCATGATTTTGATATCAAGCATATCAAAGGGAAGGAGAATAAAATTGTTGATGCACTCAGCAGGAGAGTACATGAATTACATGCTACAACCATTAGCATGTACCAAACTAATATTAAAAATAGAATTGTGGAGGCTGCAAATACATATTTGCAGTACAGGGATTTGGTAGAAAAGAAACAACAAGGTAAGATTCCACAGAAAGTGGAGAATTATAAATTGGAAACTGACAGAACACTTATGTACAAGAACAAAATCTATGTACCTAATGTACAGGACTTGAAACTTATGATTTTGAAAGAAATGCATAATATGCCTTATGTTGGGCACCCTGGATATCAGAAAATTGTGGCAGTAGCAAAGAGCCATTACTTTTGTCTAGGTATGAAGAAATATATTGTTGAATACATCGCCAGATGTATAGAGTGTCATAAGGTTAAAGTTGAGCACATGCACCCAGCAGGGTTGCTGCAGCGTTTACCCATTCCTGAGTGGAAATGGGTGGTAGTGACAATGGATTTCATCACAGGATTACCCAGAACCAGGAAGCAACATGATTCAATCATGGTGGTGGTGGAAAAGCTTACGAAATATGCCTATTTTAATCTACTAAAGACTACTCACAAGGCAATGGATGTTGCCAACATTTTTATGAGGGAAATAGCATGATTGCACGGAATTCCCAAGACAATTGTGTCTGAAAAAGCCCCAAAATTTACCTCAAATTTATGGAAAGGGTTATTCAAGGGGTTCATAATGAATATGAACTTTAGTACAGCCTATCATCCTGATTCTGATGGGAAGACAAAACAGATGAATCGAGTAATAGAAGGCATACTGAGGATGTATGTGATGGACAAACCATCAAAATGGGAAGACTACCTACATTTGGTAGAATTTTCCTATAACAATGGGTATCAAGTATCTTTGAAGATGATCCCATTTGAAGAACATTAAGGAAGAAAGTGAAATACTCCTTTAAGCTGGGATAATCCAGCTGATAGGGTTGTAGTTGGGCCAGAGTTGCTCAAGGAAATAGAAGAACAAATGTTAAATATTAAGTAGAATTTGAAAGCTGCCCAAGACAGGAAGAAAAGTTATGTTGATAAAAACAGAACCCATAGAGATTTTAAATTGGGTGGTCATGTTTTCTTGAAAGTCAAAGCCAATAGAAGTTCCCTGAAGTTCGGAAACTGCACAAAGTTGGCAGCTAGATTTTGTGGGCCATTTGAAATCCTAGAAAGGATTGGGCCAGTTGCATATATGTTTGCATTACCTGCATCCATGACTGTACACAATGTGTTTCATGTTTCATTGCTTACGAAATATATACCTGATGCTAATCATGTAATTGATTGGAATGTGATTCAGGTGGAGCAAGAAGGTGTCCTGCAAGTGCATCCTATGAGCATATTGGACCAAAAAGTAAAAAACTCTGAAATCGAGCCATAGGGCTTGTAAAGGTCCAGTGGACCTAGTATGGTCCTAAGGACATGACTTGGGAACATGAAGATGCTATGTGGGTAGAATACCCGCATATTTTTTAACATTTTGAAAATCTTGCTGATGTTGAGTAAAAGTTGCACTAAGGACAGTGTAAAAATAAGGGGAGGGGATTGTAATATCCCCAAGGACGAGCCATGTTGTAATCATGTTTATGAATTGTAAATCATTTTTTGTAGGCTAGTGAGCCGAATATTGATAAGTTGGTGGGATTATGTGTTTATTAGGCTAGAGAGCCTAAGTGTTAAAGACTAGGAGCCTGTTTTTGTATATGTAATATGCAGAACATTAATAAATATTAAACATTGATGTGTACATACTGACCATGAAGAAAGAGTGATGGGAGACTAAGATTCCACAAGGTGGGTAAGGGAAAGGGGCATGAAAGGTTGGAAAGAGGAGCTAATATTAGGGGCTTAATTCCTTGAGAATAATAATTTATTATTATTCCAAAGCCGTGTGACAACATATTTTTTTATCCTAAGTCCCTGGAAAAGGTAACGCGTACTTGATGGAGTGAATGTAGCTTCATGGGTGACATGTGTCGGCCCAGGCACATGCAATTTAACCTAGGAATTGAGTCGTGATGGGAGTTCTTCCTCCATTCTTCCATCCACTATTTGAACCGTGTTACCTCTACGTCTGATCTCTGCATGCATACCTCACGCAACTCTGAAACCCAAAACCGTGAGACCTCTGTGAAGTCGACCAGTGTATTTTTCGTGAATCTTGTGGATCATTATGTGTCTTCAGAGGAACCTGACAACTTCGTAATCGCCTTAGGTGTGTGTGTTTTTAGAGTGGGTTGTTGTTTCCTGCGGTTCCATGCCCGTCTGTTGTGGCTACTGTCATCCATGTGTGAATGAGTGTTGAACCATTGTTGTTGTCCTCACCTGGCTGGAGCCGAATCGAGGAGTGTGCTAAAGAAGCGAGTTTTCAGGCCCATGGTAGAAGAGACATGTTGTCAGGCCTATGAGCATCTCTCTCCAGGTGAGAGAGTCTGTTGGGAAGTGGTTTTCTCCCAGAGAGCGTCTAGCACCAGCTATGGAGCTTTGAGAATTTCTGATCCGACATGTTGTTGAGACCCAAAGAGGGAGGTGAAGCACCGATGGATTGTTCTTTTGAAGGTGTATACTCCTGGGTGGAACATGCATGTGGGGAATGAGAGTCCATGAGTAGTGGGTGTAAGAAGGCTCTTGGATAGAATCCTTTGTTGATACTTAGAACACATCACCAAAAGACTTCATCCTCCCTTGAAATCTGGCCTTCTTTTCTTCTTATTTGCTCTGAAATTTGACTTGTATCAAATGAATGTATAATGATGTTTATTTAAACCATTTATGTCACTTCCTTTTAACATTAGGGCTGACCTGACACTTTCTCATTTTGTAATTCTTTTCTTTAATTATCTTCAGGGCCTACATGTACTTCCTTCTTCAATTCACTTTGTCATCTTCAAAAAATCATTTCTCCTCAACCATGAGTGTTATCACTGAAATTTCGTCCGCACAGGGCGACAAGAACTCCGCATCGTCAACACAGAAAAACAGTCATTCATGGCACAAGGTTAATTCCATAGCACAGCAAAAGGGTCAAAACTATACAAAATGGCCAAAAAATTACAAGGCGCATGACACCCACTGGGCGCGCGCGCGCGCGTAATATCTTCGTATCTGGAGCGCATATGCGCGGCTGTGGGGTGCAAAACCCGCGCGCCTGCCAAACGGCGCATTTATGAAACTGGTCGGCCTCCCAACCACTAATGGATCGGCTCCCAAGTCGATTTGACACCAAATCCGAGCTCAATCTGCGTGGGGA
>ML778922.1:971827-1007366 GCA_009831015.1 Picea engelmannii | reverse complement strand
TCCTCCATCATTATCTTCTTCATCACTCTCATTTGAGGAGATGTCATCATCCTTGGAGTAGAAGCTCTTTTTATTGTTGAGACTTCTCTTTTTATAGTAACAGTTTTCAACAATATGTCCTATTCTACCACAATTAAAGCATTAGAGAGGAGACTTACCTTTATATCTTCCACTTCCTTTCTGGAACCTTCTTACGAAATTTGTTATTTCTTCATGAAGGTCGTTATCCTTGTCTTTTGTATTCTTTATGGCTTTAAAGGCTGCTTCATTGTTTGTCTGGTCACTTTCTGTACCTGTTCTCATTTCATATGCCATAAGAGTCCCATGTAATTCATCCATTGTCATTTTGGTCAAGTCCCTAGTTTCTTCAATGGCGGAGACCTTAGTATCACACTTCAAGAGAAGTGATATCAACACTTTTTGTACAACCAATGATTCATCGAGCTCTTCACCTAATCCTCTGATAGCATTAACAACTTCATAAACTCTAAGAAGATAGGTTGCAATATCTTCCTTTTCATTCATCTTCAAATTTTCAAATTCTGCTCCATGTCATTGAAGCTTGACCTACTTAACTTTTGGATCACCTTCGTAGATATTCTTGAGTTTGTCCCATACCTCTTTAGCAGTGCTACATCCCATCACTTTGCTAGCAATGGTTGGTGCCAATTCTGCTAGAATAACATGTCTAGATTTTGAATTACAAATCATAAGCTTCTTCTCATTTGGATCGGTTGGAGCATTATTTGGGATTACATAGCCATTTACAACTGAGTACCAAATGTCTACTCCCAAAGCCATTAGGTAAGTTTTCACTCTATCACTCCAGTATTCATAATTTCTTCCATCAAATTTTTGAATCCCATTTGAAATGTGCTCATGGTCATCCATCTCTGCTCAGGATTTTCCTTCTAGTGGTTAAACTGTTCTGAAGGCAACCTTCTCTGATACCAATTATTGATACTTAGAACACATCACCAAAAGACTTCATCCTCCCTTGAAATCCAACCTTCTTTTCTTCTTATTTCCTTTGAAATTCGACTTGTATCAAATGAATGTATAATGGTGTTTATTTATACCATTTATGTCACTTCCTTTTAACATTAGGTCCAACCTGACACTTTCTTATTTTGTAATTATTTTCTTTAATTATCTTCAAGGCCTACATGTACTTCCTTCTTCAATTCACTGTCATCTTCAAAAAATCATTTCTCCTCAACCATCAGGATCCACGTGACGTGCCACATACCACCAGAAACAACATGATGTATACTATCCATCCATGGGTGTTGTATCTACATGTGCATTTTCCTTCATGTCCAAATACCTTGATCAATCTTGCGGTCCAAAACCCATGACTAGGGTTGATATCAATGACAACAACCAATCTTCCAACATCCTTCTATTTTCTCTGTGCAGTTTTCCTATAACCTCGGCCTAGTTTAGGATTCCCTTGCCCTGGGTGGATCTTGGTCCCAACTCAAGGGTTATCCACTACTGAGCATGATGAGCAGCATGGTCTAAGGTTGGGATGTTCGTGGAAGGTTTGCATGTAGTTGGTGGAGTTACTACAGTTTCAAAGATAAGTATCATTATGTGTTTAATTTCAATTAAAATGCATGTCTGTGAAGCTTGCAATATTATCAAGTATTCCGTTGCAATCATGAATTATTGTTAATTCCATTATTTATGTATGTTAGCAGTACTCTTGTGATTACTATATATTGTTTAGTTAAATGTGTTAATTTGATTTAATGCATGTTATATATTTACGTATGAGAATGTTTCCACGTAGTAGCATTATTCGGCAGTGGGGTTGATGGTCGGGGACGTTACACGCAGTTTGGCACCATTCAGGGAAATAAAGGCATCGTACTCAAGGATATCAACAATAATGCAACAAGGTTCACCAACAATCTCATGGCTTGAAAACTACTAAGGAAATGTTGACAAGAAGAAGCGTCAATAGGCCTTATTGCAGTAGTTGTGTAGTGCGCGAAAGGAGTAATGTTAAGTTGGTAACCATACGTGATGAACCAGTTTTTGATAGACTATAGAGATGCGCAGGACAATGGAACTAAGTTCCATTACTCCTGACTGATCATTTTGATAGCATTAACAGAATGGAAGGAGCCAAAATTCTAATCATTCTTGGATAGGATGGGGAAATGGTATGCAGCCAGATATGAGTCCCTATGGCAGGCAAAGGATAACAAGACGCAATAAGAAAACAACACAGTTTTTGTAATGTTGTTGGAAGAGATAAAACAATGCACAATCAATATATGGAGCATACATGTGGAGGTGATCCAATAGACCGAAGGGATAGCCAAGTTCAAGGAATCCCGAAACCACATGTGGATCCAAGCTGCAAGGGATTCAAAGAAGGTATGGCTATAAATGCAGTTTTGCGTCACCAAAGAATAAGTAGACTAGATAGTTAAAGACTATCCTGCACAGTGGCAGATGCTAGTATCAAAACCAAAAACAAGGCCAATCATAGTGTAATCCTCCAGGCCTAAGGACAAGGTTGAAGTAGTCTCTTCAGCGAGAACAAAAAACATGAAAGATAATACTAGAACAGCTATAACACAGAATCAGCAAACCGGGAGTAGCACAGTACTGAAACGACCAACGAGGACAACAACAACAACAAGGATAGGCAGGCAGCCATAGATCAGAAAGAAGGATACTCCACAGGCTGGAGAAGAGAGGGTCTAGGGTACATCAAGTAGCGTGCAACCCTCATAGACAATAAGGAAACCACCACAAGAAAAAGAGGCATGCAAGAAAGGAAGTATAACACAGAAGACCTAGTCATCACCCTAACAGAGGATGATGCAGAGCTAGTTGCATACAATTTCCAAGATAAGGGGAGAAGAAATGGTACACATTGTAAAGGTGCAATGCAAAGAGATCATGGCCAAGATCATAGAAGTCCATGAGAATCTCAAAAAATTATAGATCCGGGTAGGACCACACGCCACAATGCAACAACAAGAAAATACACAGTGACCCCCTGTGCAAAAAGAAGAAGAAGAGACAATATAGTTGGTAGTCCAAGGCAAGGAGAATTTTACAGCCATGCGCAAAATGATCATAATGGATTAGGAGACTGCACAGAAATCCATGGGGGACGTGGAGAAATTTTAAGTCATCATGGAACAAATACCCACCAAGGAACTGTACAGAATCTAGGCCAGCGTGATGCAAGAGGTGAAATCTAGGGCCTACGCAGATGCAACCAACTTGGAGGTGGGAAGAGGAGTCACTGAAATGCTACAAATCACATGCGACCAACTAACTTCGAAGAAAGAAGAGGAGAAAGGATGCGTAGATAAACTAGAAAAGGGATTAACAACAATTTATGATTGCATCCCAGACAGTGCGCAAGCACCTAAGAGGAGTGCAGAGGAGAATATTAACATGATCTCACAAACAATTGACAAATATGAGCAAGAAATTGAGGAACTCAAAGAAAGGCTCAATCCTGCAACTCCTCCCAAAGTCCGAGAACAGAGAGAACAACAATATGCACTCCATATAGTTGAGATGAAAAAACAAACAAGGGAAGTAGAAGAGTTTCTCGACAAAGTCGCACAAATATGGACTATTATAGAAGAAGAAAAGAAGGTCCAGCAGTGGGACCAAGAAGAGGATACAATCACCACTTCCATCTAAGATCTAAATAAAAGGTAGAAAAAAATGAGCATCACAGAGTGCTTGAAGGGCACTCAAGACATGAAGAAGCTACAGATAGAGTTGAAAACCACACAGACAAAGAAGCAAGAAAGACAAGATGAATTGGAACCCCTCCAAGAACAAGCAGCATAGATGATTGTGTAGTTGGAGGAAGAGAAGAAAAGTATGGAACATGCACACACAAAGGGAACACCATTGATGTAGGAGGAGATAACAACGCAGTCAATGTAGGCACTAACAGGAAAAGTTGTGCAGGTCAAAGAAAAAAAAAGGGAACTAGAAGAAAAGTTCCACGGTTTGGACACAACAATAAAAGGAGCCCCATTTCCTGAGTAGCTCAGGACAAGGCACATGTCAATGTTGGGGACCTGTTGGGTGCATTTCTATTTTGAGGAAAGACCTAATTTTGGAGCATGTGCAATAACTAGCAAGAAGGAAACATGCAGAAAAAGAAGGAAAAGTAGCATGCAAGAGGAAAAGCCATGTGCAAGGAGGTAGACAAGCCTAACCATATTAGGGTTAGAGTTTTTGACAAAGGTTGTAACGACTATAAGCCTATAAAATAGTATAAATAATAACCTAGGAGGTATAGGTTGGGGTTGAGTTGTTGTTCGGTTAAGTAGTAGAAACAAATTGTTGATAGTTGTGGTTGAAAGTTTTTGAGTTGTAGAAGAGTTGAGTAATGTAGATTTTGAGGGTTAGATCATAGGTTGGGGAGCCTGGTGGGATCTAGTCCATCTCACAGAGGTTCCTTAACCTCAACAGGATTGTATGAGTGAATATGTAATGTGCACAGTGCCACATTCTACAACAGTCTAAATAAAAGAGTAGAGAAGCCAAATCTTTGTGGATGTAGCCAGGCAGGGGGTGAACCACGGTAAAACATGTGTTCTATGTGATGTTTTATTGAATTCTTACTTCTTGTTAATGGTTATCTTATGAATGAATGATTAACTACATGTATTATAATGCATGCATGAGCCTAAAGATGAATGAATCCTAGAAATACTTGAATGAATAACAATATTAATGCATGAAAAAGATAGAATACACTCCCGGATCCCCACTCATTCCTAGACTGCAAACACTTATGTATTGCAGTCACCCATGGAGCTATCTCGGGTGAGACCATGATGTGCGCTCCGCGTGCAACGTTGCCTTCTAGTTTACCAAGAGGGCTGATAATTTTAGAGGGTTTTGTTGGAAACATGTTCATATTTGAACTTGGGTTAACCCAAGAAGAGGAAAGAAGTCACAAATCTAAGTCAACGGTGAGAAATACTAGCAGAATCATTTTTTCTAAATCAAAAAGGAGTTTCTTTATAATACGAAATGAAATAGCAGATGGAACGTCTACCTCTACCAAGGAGTGAGGAGAAAATAAAAATCAATACAATCCACTCAATAAGCATGCTTGGTAGATGTTACATTTTTTAATAAATGAGGAATTGGTTCATAACAATGTACCCAGCAGTATCTTTCTTTCGTAACAATGTACAAAATGTACACTCAAGATTCCCCCAAAACTTGTACAATAGAAGTTTAGTTGTGTATTTGTAGTTGTGCTTTATCCCTATACATATTGTTTATTAGGTAATTGGGTTATTTTGTGTATTGGTTAATGAGACTAGCATTCTCAAAGATATATATAGTATCAATAATAGACTTTTCAATTCCAGTACTTGATTGATCTTATTTTTCTCCGACCTTTTGCATGTTATGATTTCTTATATAAGTGTGAAATAGGTGGTGTTATCCTTGAGAAGTATGCCTTATGTTGGATGTGGCTTAGTAAGAGAATTTCTTTGGAAACATAGCCTATTATATTCATAATTTATAATTGAATTAGGGGAATCCACAAAGAATCCTTAAACTAAAATAAATTCTCTGTTATTGAACTTGAAGTTTGCATAAAGTTTTTCTCTTGTTTTCCTCCTTGTATTCACCCAATTTTGTTTGTTGGTGTCATTTCAGCTACCTTCTCACTAAGTTTCATTATAGGTGTTGTTTCCTATGTGTTTTTATGGTGATGTTGTGTAGGTGAGCTTGCTGAGATGAATGCCTCTACCACGTTTTAAGGAAATAGTTGGTTGTTTTGTTGTTGTAGTATGTTTTTATTTGTTTTGAGTATTGTAGCTTATTCAATGTTATGACTTTATTTCAAAATGCCTATTTTTTTTATCAATTTTTTTTTTTCTTTTTGTTCAGCTCCTTCGAATCATAAAGAATGGTACATAAGTGGTAATTTTCTATTGAAGTGTCTTGTTACTTGAACTATGGTCAAGTGGTTATTACATATGTCCTTCACAATAAAACACTAAATCATGTTCTACAAAGTTGGAGATAAGTTTATGGAAGGACTACCAATGATGAAGCATACTATATTTCCCTTGTTGAAGGGATTAAAACAATGAAAATAAATAGTGCCAATGATATTGTTGTCTTCACCAACTTGGAACTTATATGCAACCAACTAAAAGGAATTTATCAAGTTCGAAAAGACAATCTAAAACTTCTTCATAGAGAAGAAAGAATTTTTGTTTCTCAATTCCACTCTTTTACAATAAATTACCATGTGGATATTAAAAGGATGTCCATTGATATAGTATCTAGAGCAATGTCAACTATAGATGGGGGTGTAAAAAATGACTTGGTATCGACATCTACTCCAACAAAAGTCATTCATGGACATTGATATAGATCCCCAATGTCTAGATTTTTTCTTGTTATGATTGTTGTTGTGTCTTTCATGGCATGGTCGGTTCACTAATGGATAATGGAGAAATTTACTAGTACTTATTGTCGAGAAGATACTTAAATGAAATCAACTTCAATATATTCACGTGCTTTGGCTTGAGTACATATCTAGTTTTTTAAATTATTATTTATTTATTGATGAAAGTATTGTATGAGTTTTAATTTATTGTGCTTCTTATGATATTTAGGGTAGTTAGAAGACAACTGCACCTTTTATTAAGATAATCATTCATAATCTATGAGTGAATTTACTTGGTTTGGTTTTATCACTTATAACATAGAAATTACAAGGGCGGAGGTTATCTCATGGCAGAGGTGAGGATATGTAAGGAAAAGGATGATCCTATGATGACTCCTGCCACTTAAGATGATATCCACTGGATTTGACCTTAAGTACCACTATTTTTGGTATAGACATACAGGTTAACACATAAAATTGATCAAGGAGGATTTATGGTTTTCAGATCCTGTATTTATCCATATCTACAGCTATTATGTGATACCATCAACTAACATCATCCTCAAAGTATGAAATCTATAGTTGAGTTGGTTTTGTGAACTAGTTAAGGAAGAGGGTTGTCAGTTGGATAGGTTGCAAGAATCCTGGTGCTCAACCTCATAGCCATCAGGTACTCCATGAGATTTTTTTTCTTGTTTGGAGGTCAGGAAGGGTTTGGCTACTTGATTTTACTTTGGCGCTATGAACTGGCTCAGGCACTGTGAATTTAGACAGACGCTACGAAATGCGCTATAGAATGTGTTGCGGAAATTCTGTTATAAGACTATTGAACTGGTATTTTTGACCAGCTGACTTCCAGGAGAATTTCTGGGTGAACCAAGATGAATTTTCAAAATCCAAAGGAGGTTATTTTCAAGCATGGACCGATGAACATTAAATTCTTTCATTTTTCACATAGGTGTCATAGATTTGGAGATTCAAAATAATATTTGAGCCCTATGTTTTCAATTTTCATGATTTCTTGTTTGAAACATGTTTTTGCGGCACATATTTTGTCCAGCTCGAGATGAATTTCAAAAAACCAGGAGATTTTTTTCTTTAGAACAAGCTTATCTACAAAAACTGTTTTTAGATTTTACACAGCTATTAAATTTTGATAATCAAAGTGTCACTTTGAAGCCTATTTTTCATAATTTTACCTTCTGAAAAGCAGGAAATTAGTTAAAACATGTCATTTTTTGTTTGTAGTTGTTTCTATTTTGGGAAAGGGTTTGGAGTTCAAATGGGTGATATGGAAAGGAACTATATGGGTATATATTCATGTACAATAGGAGAGGAGGGTTGGAATCTTGAGCCAAGAGAGGCTAGAGAGAGTAGGAGCAGTTTTAGTTGCTCATTTGTAAGCCCGAGGGCCTGTTTGTAATTACATTTTCTGCCAGTAAAGATTCATGAGAGTTGTTATCAGATTGTCTTCGTTGTTTTCCCACTTTTTTTTATTTTCTTTCATGAACATATTGTAGGTTCTGATGATAATACCTGCCATTGATTGATGGATTCATGAACAACAGAGGATATGTTGTAGCTTGCCCATTAAATCATTGTTCATTATTTAAGAAAACCTTTATCTATTGCAGAAAGGATCTCTGTACAATGGATGTTTTTCCTTTTGTCATATTCACCATGATTCTACTCATCATTATATATCTCTTTATCCGATATATAGTTGGATTTCCTTTTATCTGTAGGATGTTATGACTCCATGCCCAATGGAATGCCTCTGTAGAATTTTTGTTGCCCTCTCCCTTTCTTTCTCATCTTGTTGATCCATCTATTCAAACCATTTTAATCCATTTACATTTTGATGGGTATTTGGATTATCCTCTGGCAGTCTAAGGGTGACTCTCGGTGCTAACATTTTTGGCGTCGTTGTCGGGGACTATAATGAAGACACCTTCCCTGGGTGAAATATGATGATTAGATCTAGCTTTGGATGGTGAACTGAAGCTAGGAACTTTTAGACTGCTTATCTTTCACCATGGCGACTCCACTATTCATATATCTATTGGAGACTCCATTGTTTTGAAATGGACAAGATCCTAGCTCAAAGGTATGCTTTCTATGATTTTTCAAAGATAGTCAGTTTTCCAAATCCAGTGCTCAGTAGAGATGAATGGGAAGGTTGTCTTCCTAGGTTTAGAGGAGAGGATTGGGAAGTACAAGCTGAGTTTTTATTAGAATTTCACGAGTGCATGCTTAAGTTGAAAATTATACATGAAGATGTCCTCATCAAATTGTTTACATACTCTTTAGATGGAGCAGCTCATGATTGGTGTATATCACTAACGGTTGCTTGTATTACTTCACTAAGACATTTTCATGCTGCATTTCGTTTGTTTTGCAAAGAGAAATTTGCAACTGATTTCCTTTATCGAGAATGTTTTTATGAATTTGATTTGCTGAGAAAAGGATCAAATAGTCTTAAATATTATGTTGCAGTAGAAGACACTTTTAATTATGATCAAGAGGTTGATGATCTTCAATGTAATATCCAGGATGTAGATACTTTTGACATTGTATCAAATGTATCTATTGTTTTAAGTTGTCATGAAAATCAAATTGTTTCCTTTGAGTATTCAAAAGATAAAGACCGAATATTTACTAAATCACATACAGAGCTTATTAGCAACCAACCATCATATGATAATGAAGAAGATAGGGAAGAATTGCAGTAGTAGTTGGAATTCTCTTTATCACCTATTGATGTGCAGAAAACTCCACGGATCAACGAGTAAATGTTTATCATTTCTATATGTGCACTTGCAACATACATCAAACAACATATGAGTGTAGATTTTAACCCTGTACAATATTTACTAGAAACAAATATTCAGTAAAAGAACATATAATATACAATGGAAAATACAAACATTACACTGAGATTTTTCCCCTGGAAACCCAAACCAGGAAAACCAATATATTCTATATTCATTCATCGTGATATATTGTTTACAATACAATATACATACAGGCATCCAAACCCCTAACCCAATGACCTGGATTAGTCCAAAACCCTAATTCCTTAAACAAAAATAGAAAACCATCAACAAAAAACCTTGTGCCGAAAAACCACCTAAATAGGTGACATGTTTCTCAAGGCAAGTGACACGCTTCTTGAGGCAGAAAAAATTTATAACACATACCCAACAATGAGTAGTTGATCCAAATGGATATCAGTGGCCACCCACCTTTTCCAACTGGCTCAAAAAAGTTTTTTGACAATTTTGGCAATTTACTCTTTTTAGCAGTTTTAACTTTCGGGGCCATTTTGATGGCCTAAATGAAGGTTTTTCGGGATAGAGATCCTCAATGATAGCCAAAGGCATAAATTGAGCCCCCAAAATGAATATCCTCGATGATATCTTTCCAGCGGGCTATCATACGCCTAAAACGGAGATCGTATGCAAAAGTTACGACCCCAGGAAGTTGATGTACTAACTTACCCAAACGGGGCCCACATGACTTTTGGCGCTTCATCTCCTAGGGTTAGGTTTTTGGATGTCTAGGGTTTTTTGCATTCCTGCTTATTGTAAAAATTCCTTCAGAGCCTCATTGTAATTTTCTTCTTGTGAATGTGCGCTGCCGTTACATCTCTTCTCAGAGATAAACCGCCACCATTCCAACAAGCTTGTTTATGCTGCATTTTACAGTTTCAGCTTATTTCATTATTGAATAGAAAACTAGTTTTACTGTATCTCTGTTATTTTGTGTTAAGAACCTGCTAATAATCTGTATTCATTTCGTTCTGCTCATAAAATATGGATCAGTTGTATCAGAGCGGTCTACTCCCTATCGTCTTAATGCATGTCCCCAACGAGGTCGAAGTACAAAGAGTTGGGTCTCAAGCTTGTTTCTCTCGAGGAAAGAAGCTCTCGCACACCCAAGCGACCTCCCATGGCAGGAGAAAAGAAATATGATGGGACAAGAGATCCTTTCAAACTGTTGATTGAGGAATCCCTCACACAATAGAGGAACGAGATGATGGATAGTTTCGCGCAAATCCTTCGACGGCTACCAATAGGCAACGCATCTTCTTCGAATGGAGGCACCGCCCCCTTCAAGGTAAAAATAAACTTTGATATTCCTATATTTGAAGGTCAGATAGACGCAGATGTTGTAGACAAGTGGTTGAATCTACTAGAAGGGTATTTTTCTGTCCATAACTTTTTGAATAAAGAAAAGATTACTTTTGTGTTCCTCAAAGTCGTTCCCCATGGAAAAGATTGGTGGGAAACTTTCTGTGAGCAAAAGGAAACAGAGGAAACCTCATTATTTTTAGTCACGACCACCTGGGAATCCTTCAGGGATGCTATTAAGGAACAATACTACCCTGTCGGAAGTTATGACGACTTGTATACCAAATGAACCACACTGCGGCAAGAAAGAGACCAAGCAGTGCCAGATTTCACAAATATCTTCCATACCTTGCGCACCAAGTTGGGTATCAAAGATTCAGAGCGACATTTAGTGCTCAAGTATCGCAGTGCTCTGCATAGATACATCCAGACCGAAATGGAATTTATGGACATCTCATCCTTGGGCGCGGCCTACCGATATGCTATCAAAATCGAGCAGAAACTCAAACAAAAGATGTGGCAATTTGAGCCTGGAAACCCCGCACAAAAAAAGTCAGGAAAGGGTGACCCCAACCCACTGAACAAAGGATAGAGCAAATATGGAAAGTATCAAGACAACTAGTCCAAGCCGTAAGCAAAGAAGGACACCGGAAAGACAAAGAAAGATACCGGGAAGTGGTGTGACTTCGATAAGAGCCCTTGGCATAACACTGCTGACTGTCGCTCAAAGCAGTCATTGGTGGCTAAAGTGAAAGCCTCTTAATCAGATGCAGATTATGACTCTGAGCTAGAACTAGAAAGGGGAAGAAAAATCATTGACGTGGAACCCAGTTCCACCATTGCTACCACCAATCTCCAGCCTGGTGAACCAGATGAGCCAGAAGAAGGAGAGCGCCTCTTCCATTCACAGATGTGGGTAAAAGGCACCCCGCTGCACTTCATCATTGATAGCGGTAGCCAGAAGAACCTCATCTCTGCAGAGGTCATCGAGCGGTTGGCCCTGCCAACAATGCCGCACCCACAACCGTACACCATTGGATGGATCCACCAAGGAAGCGATCTCCGCGTCAACCAACAGTGCCGACTATCATATGGAATCAAGCCCTTCAAAGACGAGGTATTGTGTGATGTTTCTCCTCTCAAAGTTTGTGATGTTCTTTTGGGCCAACCTTATTTATGGAAACATCATGTTGTATATGAGTCTAGGCCTCGTAGTGTTATTATTACTTTGAACATGAAATTGTACAGGATACCCGAGGCAGTCCCACCTAGTGCTATTTTGTAAGGTAGCTAGAGAGGTAGTGGGGGGGGCCAGAGGGCCCATAGTGATAATAGTGGAGGTCATTCAATGTAAGGTGGACTAGGTCCACTATATTATTAAATAAGACCCACTATGGTAGTTAGATATAATAAATGGGTAATTAGATATAATAAATGTAAGAGGAATTCTTAGAAGGTTCTACTTCTAGAAGATTCCTCCTCTAGAATGTTCTTAGGTGATGGTAGCACTATATAAAGGGGTTCAAGTAATGTAATGAGACATGAAAAGAAGTATTGTATTTGGAGTTGAAGCTCAATAGGAGGATGCCCCCTCGAAGAGGCAAGTGAACAGGAGAGGATCCCTTCCATAATAGGATCCATTGTATGGTGTTGCCCTACCTCAAGGGTTTGATAATAATAAAGTGGTGTTTTTCTATATTGTTATTTTATATTTGTTGTGGTGCTTTTGTATTCAGTCTTTGATTTTTAACATATTTCCTTTATCTTTGCTAAGCAATGCAGGAAGGTCATCTCTCAGACGGGGAAGTTTGTCTTCTTCGTGATTCACTCTCAGAATAAGCAAAAGATCACAGCCACATCTAGGGTATTTGCGGCTGAACTCTCCACATAGCAGAAGAAAGTAGATATGGTCGTGGAAGAATACTCGGATATCTTCTCCTCACCTACAGCGGTACCTCTACACTGTCAAGTCAAGCACCCCATCGATCTAACCCCTGGCGCACTGCTACCCAATGGGCCAGTCTATCGTCGCTCTTTGTTAGAGAATGAGGAGATCAAGCGACAGATCCAAGAACTTCTCCACAAGGGGCACATCCGCCCCAGCTCGTCACCTTGCGAGAGCCCAATTGTGTTGGTACAGAAGAAAGATGGAACCTGGTGACTCTATATTGATTACCGAGCTATGAATAAAATCACAGTCAGAAACCGGTACCCGATTCCCCAAATTGATGACCTCCTTGATCAACTCATGGGGGCCAAATACTTCAGTAATATTGATCTTAATTCTGGCTACCACCAGGTCCCGATAGAACAAACAGATGTATGGAAGATTGCCTTCAAGTCAAAGGAAGGCCTTTTTGAATGGTTGGTCATGCTCTTTGGTCTGACAAATGCTCCAACCACTTTCATAAGGATGATGGACGATATCCTACGACCATTCACCAATACTTTTGTAGTGGTGTATCTGGATGACATTCTAATTTACAGCAAGACTTGGGCCAAACACTTGCAGCATATTCAGCAGGTTCTGCACACCCTGCGACAGCACAAGCTATACACCAACTTGGAAAAATGCTCCTTCGGCATGGACAGGGGCCATTACATGGGCTACATCATTGATCAGCATGGCGTACATGTGGATCCAGCCAATATCCAAGTCATCCGTGACTGGATAGCCCCAAAAACACTCACTGAGCTTCAAAGCTTCTTGGGCCTTGCCAATTTCTACTGCAGGTTCGTGTTGGGTTTCTCCCATAAACAGGGGTGGTGGTAAGGCGAAATTTGTGTGGGGCCAGTCCCAACAACAAGCGTTTGATGATTTGAAGCAGCGCTTGTGCTCAGCCCCAGTACTTTCACTACCAGACTTGTAGCATCCTTTTGAGATCGAGACAGATGCTTCGGACTATGATGTGGGTGGCGTTCTCACTCAGCACGACCACCCCGTGGCTTATCATAGTGATACACTGTCAGATACTATCCATAAGTACCCTACTTACGACAAAGAAATGTACTCCATTGTGCAAGCATGCCGCCAGTGGAGACATTACATTCTTGGGAAGGAGACAGTCATCCAAACTGATCATAAGCCATTGTAGTTCATGCAGACACAGGGAAAATTGCAGAATGACCGCCATCAAAAGTGGTCCACATACTTGCAACAATTCCACCTCAACATCAAGTATAAAATAGGAAGCACCAATCGCGTCGTTGATTGTCTCAGCAGATCGCCAGTCGCGACACTCACCACAGTGCTAGACTCTTGCGGCCATGAGACATCTGGATGGCCCCAACTCTATGAGACAGACCCTGACTTCGCCACCACCTACCAAATGTTGGGTGCAAACACAGTTGTTGATAATTTCCATCTTCAGGAAGGGTTGTTGTGTCGTCTGGGACATATCTGTGTTCCATCAAGTGAGAAAGAGAAGATGATCTGGGAAGCCCACTACAGTCAGGTGGCAGGACACTTCGACATTGAAAAGACAGTGGCGATGCTACAGAAACATTTCTACTGGCCGAAACTTCGACAAGAGGTCAACAAGTATATCAGGTCCTGCACTGCTTGCGCCATTGCCAAACCGACCACTAAGAAACAGGGCTTGTACACCCCTCTTCCTACTCCTGACAAGCCATGGGAATCCATCTCAATGGACTACATGTTGGGCCTCCCATCCACCAAGTGGGGAAATGACTGTGTTTTTGTGGTTGTTGATCACTTTTCTAAGATGGTGATTATGGTTGCCTACAAGAAGAGCATCACAGTAGAGGCCACTGCCAAGCTCTTCTTTGAACGATTCTGGGTACATTTTGGAATCCCACAAACCATTGTCTCAGATCGGGATAGTCAATTTCTCAACACATTCTGGTCAAGCCTCTGGTCACTGCTGGACACCAAGCTCACCAAATCCACGACCTTCCACCCCTAGACAGATGGCTAAACCGAGGTTGTAAATCGAATGATTGTGCATATCCTTCGCATGTATAATTCAAAGCACCCTCGCACATGGGATGAGATCCTTCCCTATGTCCAACATAGCTACAACCGAGCCCTGCATAGCTCAACCAGCCATAGCCCCTTTCAAGTGGGGTTGGGATTCCAACCAATGGGACCCATAGATGTTGCACTTCCCCTTGCGGTCACCTTGACCGACTCATCTCCTACTCCAACTGAAGTTGACAAAGACACTTGGTTCATTGAGCGGATAAAGCACATCCACCAACAGGTTCAGGATATCCTACAGAAATCCAATGACAAGTACAAACAGTGCCATGATCAACATCAGGTGCCGCATAAGTTTCAGGTGGGCGACAAAGTTTGGTTGCACTTGCAGAAAGAACGTCTTACAAGATGCCATCGGAAGCTTCACCCACTCTTTTATGGGCCGTACACTATCACCAAGTCTGTGGGGTATAATTCTTTTGAGCTCAACATTCCTACTTTCCTTGGTCTACACCCAGTGTTCAACATGGATCTCCTTCGCCCTTATTTCCCACCATTATTGGACACCTCAGAAGTAGCATAACAACTGACACCAACAGAGCTCAACCCTGACTACCTACAACAGGCATCCAATGATCATATTGTGGGCAGATAGATCAAGGGCACTTGATAACAAAGGATCCAACTTTATCGAGTTGTCAAAGCAGGGTAGCTCCTGCACCAAGGCAAGTGGCTCACCCAGGGCCAAATTCAGCAGAAATTTCCTCATCTGATGGGGGAACACAACGCAATGGAGAACATTGATTCCTAAGGAGGGAGGATTGATCCAGATGGATATCGGTGGCCACCCACCTTTTCTAACTAGCTCAAAACGATTTTCTGACAATTTTGACAATTTACTATTTTTAGCAGTTTTAACTTCCGGGGCCATTTTCAGGGCCTAAATGAAGGTTTTTCGGGATCTATCTCCTCAATGATAGACAAAGGCATAAATTGAGCCCCCAAAATGAATCTCCTCAAAGATACCTTTCCAACGAGCTATCATGCCTAAAACTAAGATCGTATGCAAAAGTTACGACCCTGGGAAGTTGATGTACTAACTTACCCAAACGGGGCCCACATGACTTTTGGCACTTCATCTCCTAGGGTTAGGTTTTTGAATGTCTAGGGTTTTTGGCATTCCTTCTTATTGTAAAAAGGCCTTCAGAGCCTCATTTTAATTTTCTTCTTGCGAATGCGCGTTGTCGTCACATCTCTTCTTAGAGATAAGCCGCCACCATTCCAGCAAGCTTGTTTCCGCTGCATTTTACAATTTTAGCTTATTTCATTATTGAATAGAAAACCAGTTTTACTGTATCTCTGATATTTTGTGTTAAGAACCTGTTAATAATTTGTATTCATTTCGTTCTGCTCATAAAAACTGGATCAGTAGTTGTAAAGTATATGAGGACCATCATTTTATTGATGAATCAACCTTCATAGAGGAGCAAGATGGTTTTCTTAGCCAACTAGAAATGTCTTTTCATAAGTTTCATGATCCAACAGATTTTTACATAGAATTACATTTTTCAAAGGTTTCTAATGATCCAGTTGTTGGTATGATTTCAAATCATAGTTGTAAGTATTCATTTATTACTAACCTCTTGTTGCAAGCTTCATATCACTTGAAAATTATTTTGAACCATTACATGGAAGGAGTTATTTTCATCAATTTGATACTCACATGGTTGCATTGGAAGTATGACTTCAATTAAGCAAAGAATATTAGCTAGATAGATTAGTGTAGGTTGATGTACATAAATAAGCTCACTCCATGAGCATGTGATTTTCAGTTTGAATTTGTCTATAGTGTGAGTTCAATTTGCAGTTTATGATAATGTTTTTATTTTTCATAAGGGGCAAAGATGTTTTCAGGAATACAATATGCAAAGATGGAATGGATAAGGAAACTAGAACTACTAGGTTCTTGGAGCCTCTCAAGGAGGTCTCCATCCCCTATGAAGCCAGATGTTAACACATAAAATTGATCATGTAAAGGAGGATTTATCATTTTCAGATCCGACATTTAGCCATATCTCTTGTTATTATGTCATACCATCAACAAACATCATCCTCGGAGTATGAAATTTATAGTTGAGTTGGCATTGTGAACTGACACTCTGAACTAGTTAAGGAAGAGGGTTGTTGGTTGGATAGGTTGCAAGCATCCTGGTGCAAATTCAAAATTACCAGCATCAACCTCATAGCCATCAGATACTCCATGATATTTTTTGTCTTGTTTGGAGGTCAGGAAGGGTTTGACTACTTGATTTTACTTGGCACTACGAACTAGCTCAGGCGTTATGAATTTATTCAGGCGCTACGAAATGCACTATATAATGTGCTACATAAACATTGTTCTAAGACTGTTGAAGTGGTATTTTTGACCAGTTGACTTTCAGGAGATTTTTCGGGTGAATCGAGATGACTTTTCAAAATCCAAAGGAGGTTATTGTCAATAACAGACCCATGAACATTAACCTCTTTCATTTTTCACACAGGTGTCACGGATTGGGAGATTCAAAATAATATTTGAGCCCTATGTTTTCATTTTTCATGATTTATTGTTTGAGACATGTTTTTGTGACACTTATTCTGTCCATCTGGAGATGAATTTCAAAAAACCAAGAGACGTTTTTATTTAGAACACAATTATATACAAAAATCATTCTCATATTTTACACAACTATTATAGTTTGATAATAACAATTGTCACTTTGAAGCCTATTTTTCAGAATTTTGCCTCCTGAAAAGCAGGAAATTAGTTAAAATGTGTCATTTTTTGTTTGTAGTTGTTTCTATTTTGGGAAAGGAGCTTGAGTTCAAATGAGTGAGATGGAAAGGAACTATATAGATATATTTCCATTGCACAATATTAGAGGAGGGTTGGATTCATGAGCCAAGAGAAGATAGAGAGAGCAAGAGCAGTTTTAGTTGCTCATTTGTAAGCTTGAGGGCCTGTTTATAATGGCATTTTTTGCTTTCCCACTTCTTTTTTATCTTATTGCTTGAACATATTGCAGGTTTTGAGGATCAAAGATACCATTGATTGATGGATTCATGAACAATAGAGGATTTGTTGTAGCTTGACCAATAAATCATTGTTCATTCTTTAAGAAAATCTTTATATATTGCAGAAAGGATATCTGTATAATGGATGTTCTTACTTTTTTCATACTCACCATGCTTCTAATCATCATTATATATCTATTTTTCTTATATATAGTTTGATTTCCTTTGATCTGTAGGATGTTATGACTCCATGCCGAATGAATGCCTCTACAAACTTTTTGTTGCCCTCTCCCTTTCTTTCTAATATTGTCGATCCATCTAGTCAAACCATTTTAATCCATTTACATTTTGATGGGTACTAGGCTTATCCTCTGGCAGTCTGAGGGTGACTCTCAGTGCTAACAATACCAACATGCCAACCACTCTAAAAGGGTCTTATTCATTATCAACAACCTATGTACATCCTACTTAAATATACTTTTCCCAACAATTAACTGCAACAAATGTTTGAAATGTCTTCTCTTTACATTCAGAGAGACCACATAGACCCTAGATAGAGATAATACTGGATAGTTAGAAGTCTTGCAATTTTGCTGGAAAAGTATCAAATTAAGGTTGCAATTCTAGTTGAAAAGTATCAGTTTTTGAAGTTTTGTGCAAGAGATCAATGTTTTTGAATTAGTTTCATGACACCTCCTTTGAGTAAATAGTGAAGTAAGGTATGATCCATGTTGATTATTCTTTGTGTAAGGTTCTATGTGTATGTTGTGTATAATCCCTCATGTATAACAATTTTGAGATAAAGGTTGTTAATGAGGCATTCTTGTAACAAAGTATTTTCTAATATAGATGTTGCTTTGGGCTGCAAGTCCTTGATTTGATGTCATATCATCCTCAGTTGTTAGAAGTTGCCATGCCGTGCCTTGTGGTCCCTCTGTGGTTGGGTGTATCAATGTCATGCATTTTTCCCCCTCTATGGTTTGTAGTTGTGATACTTGTGATGTAGCTATGGCTTGTGGTTGTATATTGTATAATACTTTAACCATTATAAAATTTGTTGGAAAAGTATCAATTTAAGGATGCGAGGTAACTTGCTCGTAGGGGTGCGGTCGAGTGGCCAACGGACGTACTGTTAAGGCGTTTGTGTTGTTAAGTAGGTCATGAGTTCAAACATCATCTTATCTGGAGGCCAGGCTTGCGGGTAGTGTTCTTCTCCCTAGGGGTTATAAGGCAGCTGACAAGGATTCGACGTCGTGTCACGCGGCAGCCAGATACTGTCGTCATTATCGATTCCCCTAGATACAAAAAAAAAGGATGCAAGGTAACCTTCCTTATTAAATATTAGACCAGACCCTTAACTAAATAGTAACTGACATCCACCAACAATGTTTCTATTCCATTAATTTCATTTAATTGCATATTAGCTTATATTTTTTAATAAATATCCAGAAAATTGAAGTAACAATATGAGTTGTTGACAGTGATTTTTTGCACGTATTTGGGTTAATTTGTGGATATATGTGTGATTTATCCCCACCATAGATTGGATACAATGGAATCACGAATAATCTTGCAGATGCAGAAAAAGAATGTCATCAAAGTTGACGAATAGGCCCAAAATTCACCCCTCAAAAGAAATTCGTCATCACCACTTAGGAATTTTTATACTTACAAAGTTAAAGAGTTTTGTCACCTTACTCTCAAACTTCTCCTAGAAATGTCTCAACTTTAAAACTCTTGTAACTGAACAATGAAATATATTATAGAAAGTAACAAGGGCACAATGAATAATGTTTATTTGTTAGTTAAACACAATTATGTCATAAGAAAATTTTCCCAAGGTAAAAGCACCCCATGTCCACTAAAACAATAAAAAAGATTCAGACAAAACATGACCTGACTAAGTTATCAATATGTTACAATCTCCAACAACAAGAAATCCACATAAAGTGGTATAGTGAATCTTAAAATAAAAAGCACTATGTTATATGCCCCCATGTGTGTAGGAGAAATAAGACAAGCCAATGATATGTAATTAAGAAAGTATTTCAAGTAATAGATATAGACTTACAATTAGATGCAATATACGAAGCTCAAAATTTGATTGAAAGACAGGCAAGTGGTAGCAAGATTACAAATTTTGTATGATTAGCTTGTGCCCTAATTTTGGTAGGAAGATTACAAACTTTGCATTTTGTTATGACATCGACTATCATAACTTTCCCCTTGTAAATTCCAACTTATCCACTTTTTGCATGTTTAGAAAGGTTCCTAATGTGTTTCTTATGTCTTTTCACATGAGCTATGAATTTCACTCTCATATCCATATTCTTTAGATATTTCATAAAGAGATTTACAATGTCACTCTCCAAGTCCAGTAGTAAGGTAACTTTGGGTTTACATTAATTAGGTCACCAAGACAAACCAAGAGAGAATTTACAAGTAGAGACCATGATGATACAAAATAATAAAAGTATAATAAATAAATAAATTTATGTAGCCAAATCAAATCACCCAAGACACTGAGAATAATGATGCTTATTCTTTAGTATTTAAAAGATTCAACTTATATTATAAGCCAACATCGGTTGCATGTAGAGAGGTCTAAGAATCCTTCATCCATACGTGAAAACATGATGATAGAATCACTGTGAAGTATTCTTATAAGGCCAAAATGCCATCAACGAATTTTTTTCAAGGAGTGTCGATGTGTGACACCAGTTAATAAAGTGTGTTTCATAAGTTTGTGTTTGGCCTATAGAACCTCTTTATACAATGCTATAAATTCTCGATCAAAAGACATGCTCCTCTCCATTAGTCCAAAAAAAATCCCATTTCCTTTTAGATCTAGGTTCCCTTGACAAGTCATTCATGGGTGATGCATAAGCAACAATGTCTTCTTTCCAACAATAATAACTCTTTCTATAATAACAAAGTCAGATTATGGGTGGTAAACTTGCAAGCATGTCGTGATGTTTTCAAGAAAAAAAAAGGGAAGTTTGTTGTGAATGGTGATGTTGCATGGTTTTGAATTGCATAAACATCTATGTTGGGTATTGATATTTATCTAAAACTTCTTGAATGAACTCTGCAATATCAACATATTAAGGGAGTGATAAGATTTTCTCAACACCACTGCATAACGTCACTAATGTCCCAGGAGGGTAACTGTTGGAAGTCATTTGTGTAGGCCATAAGCACCCTTAAATCATGATTATAGACCTGAAAAAGGTCACGAATTTTGTAAAGAAGGATTCTCATAAACCACATCCAAAGGTGAAGGTGATAAATATCAAAAACAAGCTTTGAAAGGTGACTTACTTGTGGAAGTGTGAACTACCATATTGTAGGAATTTAGGTAAGATTAATGTAACTCAAGTTCTTATCTTTTGGACTTGGATGGTTTTGATTATAGCCTCTCAAAATATGGACTAGCGTCTTGTTCACAACTCTTTATTTTCCCATCTATTTGGGAATGGAAGGTTGTGGGTATTTTTAGCTTCTTGTGCATTTCCATAATAAGCTATAAACCATCATAATAAGATATGAACCAGCATTCAAATAGAAGAGACATCAAAGAAGAATACTAATTTATATTATTTGTATATCTTACACATTGAAAGAGAAACGTGCTTGTCTGGTCAATTAGTCCACAAAAGAAAAAAAAATGTATCACAGTCAGTGCACAATGTAGTATTTAAATAGTAAGCTTCAATTCTTTTTTGTCACTGCCTGAGAAAAAGAGTGTCATATTTCTTTGTATGATTAGTCCATCATGGCTCTCATGAACTTTCATCTGACTATCTATAATTCTACAAGGAACCCCTTTCCAAGTCAATTTCAACCATTGCCTTCAACCTCAAGGTTGTAGTTAAATTTTGTAGCTTCATCATCATCTCCCATGAAACGTAGAAAAGCTATATATACATGAGATTTTCCAAATTGAAAAGATTAAAAATGTAGACAAAAGTATTTCCCAAAACAATTGAATATATGCAAATGGAACAATTGATAAACATCAATGAATATACTCCCCAACATGCAAACCAAGGAATAGAGAAAACAAGAGTCCAAATTCCAAATGAACACTCACATGTCATGGAATAACTAGCACCTTCACACTTTAGAAACATATCAACTCAAAAATGAGAAATTTTGTTACAAGGATGACATATTAACATTCCACTAACCCTCAAAATGTAACCAAAAAAGAGATGGTGTTTTGCACTTTAGGTGAGATCGTTGGACCTACTTCAAAATCAGATTTTTCTTATAAATTGTCTAGAGAAAAGATATATCAAAACATTGCAAAGACAAGCAACATACCATCAACAATAATTAAAGTAATAATTTTGTAGATTGGATTGTCATAAAACCCTCAAACAATGACCCTTTAAAAAAAATCAGACTTAGAAATCTAAGAGTTTATGATATGTAATAGATATATGTTAGTGGATTCAAATAGATCGGTTCCTAATCCTTGCCTAATCCTTGGGAAATGGAGTAAAATCACTTTGATAATTGGAATATTTGATTAAAGACAATATTCAACCAATGTAAATGCTCAACACATCAGTTCTCTTTAGTTATAATAGTGTTGCAAATTCAAATTCCAATGATCATACTAAGATCATAAAGATGCAGTAGTACTTTTTTTATATTCTTGTTTCATCACATAACATCATATTATGATATATGAAGTAAAAGACATCTTTCTATTAGGAGAAAAAATCCCAGGTACATAACGTAGTCTAGATCTAAAATGAAGGGTTTTTCAGAGGACAAAGGAGTCAATTTCAAAGCTTTACAGGTGGAAAATCACCAAGTTTATTGGTCACTGATATAGTATTAAAATGGCCACCCATTGTAGACCAAAACATTGTTGTCTCTATCCCTTCCTTTACATGCTTTAAATTAATAGATGGTCTCAAAAAGTTGGAAAATCTGGTCACTAGTTATTGGTTTTCTTGGTTTTGTTAAGGAGTTGTGGCTATGGTACTATTTAAAAATAACATATAGTGGAAATTAAAAAAATACTAGATGGGAGGGTTTACCTTTAGTGGAATGGATTATTGGAGATGAGAATGTATATCAATGTAGATATGGGCAATGTTGGAGCTACACCCATCCCGTGGGAAGCTTTCTATGGTAGAAGAGGATGTTTCTTCCCTCATCCTATAGATACCCGACATATACTTAGTCAACAAAGTGATATTACATTAACAATTTATATGTAAAAGAGTTGAAACTATAGCACATGTCAAACCTATAAAATCACCAATTGGAGAGTTGTTATCTAATGAAGCATGTTCCAAAGGAGGAAGATCACTAGAAGAAGCTCCTATATCTGTAATATAACAGTGAAATCTTCATTAGAATCCATACTGGAATATAAAATAATACAAACTTGAAACATGGATTACATCAATTGGGAGTCCCACCAAATGTACCTGTAATGGTAGGAAAACTAGAAAGACACTGTATTTGTCTACGTCCTTGGATTGAAGCAACAATAGTGGATTGTTGCACCCCTACAAACATCCACCTATTTCTCCATTAAAAACACGGTGATGTATATATATATACTAATCTTAACATATTGATCTCACCACTCTACAAAACTCACATGGGACAATAGAGGATGCATTTTTGGAACGAGCACAACCCCGCTTGTTGAGGTGTGGAAAATGAAATGGTTCATATTCAGATGCAGAATCAGTTTCCAATCTACCACTTATGTTTCTTCTTTTGTTTTTCTCTTTAGGGATAAGGAAGCTCTTCTTCCTCTTGAAAGATGTCTGAAAATCTACCAACCCAAGAGTGAAATCATAATCCATAATGTCAATATTGATGGCATCATCCAACATTGTTTTTTACCAAACCAATCAACTATTTAGTCTTGCTCAAAGTGGAAGGAGGATTTTTTCGAAGAAACTCTAGGTAGCCAAACAAATCCTCTCTAGCCAAATGAAGTCCCTTAACATCTTGATCAACATTGTCTCTATCCATAATAGTTGTGTTATCATCTACATCAAGGCATTACACCTCTATAATTATATTAGGAGGGGCATTAAATGAATTGGGTGTTGCATCCTGGTGCAATAAAGGGTTTGAATTCCCCTAAAGAAGAATACAACCAATCCTCCTTTATGGCGTGCTTACAAATATTGTCACAAATAGACCATGGGGAATCACAAGCTATAAAATTGATATGATACCAGGTGACAAGATATTGCTTATCGGGCTTAGTTTGACTTCTAACCCAATAAGCGTGAGATATATTCTCACGAGGTTTGCAATCACTATCTGGAATTATTCTAGCCTTTTCTATTGATGATTCAAGTTGCTTCTCTTTCTTGTAATTGTTCAAATACCCTTCTTTTTTCAAAATTTCCTTGAACCGGTAACAAGGTTCAACATTTGTCAAGAGGATATAGAAAAACCAATCCATCATACGATCACATTTCTTTCTCCGATTGGATAGAAAGTTTGTCTTTAAGTAACTATGGTATGACTCAATAACATTGTTTGTATCCTGATTTTCATGGGGAAAATATCAACATCCTTTGACCCACATCCCTAAATATAAAAAACCAAGTTACTGGACATATCTCATGTTTATGAAACACAAAAATGGAAACAAAAGAAAGAGTATGTGAACTTACTAATCTCATCACCTACAACCCAATTCTTCTGAAAATAGTCCAAAAATTTGTCTTCATTTGCAAATTTGTTGAAAAAACCTTTGATTGCATTGCCCACTTCATCTTTGGAACAATTATTCATGATATAACCTATCTCATTGAACGTCTCTTTCACATTTTTTGGACTATTGGCCAATCGGTTCACATTTTTTAGCCACGCCCTTCGTACATGCCAAACACACAAGATCACTTTGCTCCTTGTGATCCTCCTACCACATTCAATTCATTTTAAGTGAGACAATTTTCGAATAAATATAAGTTGCAATGTCAAATAACAAAATTGAAGTTACCTCAAAGCTGCGATTTCATCCAATGCATCATCAACCATGAAGGCATTCACTTTCCAATCGGGACAGATTTGGTAACACCTATGCATGAGGTGCTTCAACCATAGTCTAATATATTTTGATGTGTTTCATGATGCAACCACCCATGCAACTGGCACCCCATTTTGTTTTTCATCAAAAGCCATGAGTGTTTATGGTTGACACTGTCATATTAAAAAAACATATGTAGTCCAATTTAGGTCACCAATAATATTGAACTAGACAACTCAAATGGTTATACTAAATCAATCATTGACAACACACTCACCCCATATTTATTCGTATTGAATGTTGAATCCATGGCTATTATGTTATTATGTGATAGTCTGACCATGGTATCCAAAATCCATTTTGTTTGGATTCCAGCTATGAAAGGTACATATCCACCATTGGGCTTCTGGTAAAAGAAAAAATCCTTGTGTTTTTCATACCAAAGGTTCACACTCTTTTCATCCTTTTTGTTCAGCTAGCAATTCATCTTCATCAAACGATTGTAGATATTCACAACATATTTTATGGACAAGAAAAAATCCCTATCTCTATCTACAACATCCATGTCAACATATTTCTTTATGTTCATTTTACACACTATGTCAATAGGTACTTCAAAAAAAAAAACTTTCCACGTAAGAAACCATGTCCCTTAAAAGCCTTGGCTTATGCTTGGACCTAGACTCACCTGAAGTGTCATGTTTGTCATGAGAGGACCATCCATTCTCATATTTATGCTCATACATGTTATACGTCAAAATCTCTATATCAAGGGATTGAACCATAAACTTTACAATAAAATGGAACTGACAACCCCTCTTTCGCACAAATGATTGCGTTGTATATTTTCCTCTATTGTCCCATGGGTCATATGAGCAAGAATAACTGCATAAGAAATTGTCAGATGTCAATACATATGAGAAATGATAAAGTGTTATTGTTACAAACATCTAATCAATGCACTTTTAAAATACTCACAACTCATATATCAAGGAAGCACTAGCCCCTAATCTTGGGGGCTTGTTTTGTCGGCGAATGAAAGTGCATGGAGCTATTGGATCCTTTTCTTCTCCTCTAATAAAGTTAGGAAATATATGTAAAGGGATTTTGCAACCCAATCAATTCTCAACTCATTTCTATATAATTCATACCAGACCAAATCTTTATTAGAAAAGATGATATTGTCTTTTGGGTCTTGCACCTCAAGTTCCATGATAGTCTTCCATTTCTTTACCATTTTGTATCAATGTCTACAATCAACTTGAAAACATATTAGGAAAAATGTCTATCCATTCACAATATTTTCATTTTAAGTCATCTCTTAAAATTAGAAATGATAATATTCTAAAGAACTCAATTTATTGTCATAAACACACACTCTTCTATATCAAACTAGGGCTCCAAAAGAAGGTGGCACTAGAACAAAACCCATCCACATTGATACGGTCCAAACATCATATGATGCATATGGATGCAGTACATCTTTTGAAAGGAATTGGTACAGATTTAACTTAACATAATGGATTTAAATTTCATAGGAAGTGTGTTTATTTGAAGGCTCATTGTCATTATTACTATGCTTCGTAAAATATACTACAAAGGATAAATGTTTATTTCAATTGTTTGATGCTCAACTCTAATGAGTCACTTTGTTTTTTCTTATGCAGTCAAAAGAAGAGGATCATGATTATAAACCTATAAGAAGAGAGAGGAAACCAAATGGGAAAGTCTGTGCACGGGATTTGACTATGGAAGATGTACCCAGTGGCTTGACAGAGATTAATGCACATGCGGATGATGATTTTTCTAAGGTTTTTTGTTAGGTGGAAACTTATGGACAGGTCGAGTCTAGTTTGTCATATTTTGGGATAGGTCAGTGATCCGAAAAGATCTTTTAAAGACTATGGTTGAGTTTTTAAAGCACGAGTTAAATTACCATTTAGGAAAACTGATGAAAAGAGGAATAATTAAAGAGGAAACATAGCATCCATAAGATAATATACATATCTAAACATAAGCATGAGGAACAACAAACCATAAAACACCAAAGTGATAACGAAGTTTGGAAATCTCCCCTACGTCTCTGGGCCTTTGTCCGAGTGGGTGAGGCTTTCTGATTTTTGTTCAAAGCTTTAAAAGTAAATCATAATAGTGTCAAAAAGGTTACAAAATGATCTAGTCTTGTTCTACCAGATCTCAAGAACCCAACAAAATTGACGACACTGAAATTGGATGAACGGAGCTCCCATAAATGGCCCACAAAGGTGCTCTCCTCAATGGCTTCCCTGCATAAAAATGGCTTTGCCTCAACAATTCATCAGCATTTTGTTGATCTGACCCTCCCCTATGGATTCAAGAGCCTCTGGTTTATATAGGCTTGAAGTGGGTAACAACCTCCCAACTTCTCCCCAAGATCTAGCCCAAAAAAGGGCCCAAGATCCTCCAAAAATGGATTAAATCTCCAAAAATTGTTGAAGAAATCCATAAAAATCATATAATATAGTGGAAAACCCACTATTTGACCAAAATTAAGGGCGCAACCCCCTTCACGTGGGCCCCTGGTCATATGGGTGCCCTCAAGGTGTCCATGGGCTAGCGTGTTGGTCCTTATCCCTTTCATTCCGGACTCTTAGTCATAAGGTTGTGGCCATGTGGCCTCGAGCTATAAGCTCCACGTGCATATCCAGATCAACTAGCCCCCAGTTCCTAGTGCCTTGTTCAGTGGGCTAGCCCACCCGACCGAGCGCCTAACCACACCCATCCGCGTTGATCTGTATAAGGTAGGGACACATGGTAGAAGGCTATAGGACCATGGCTTAAACCACAACAAATCTACGCTCCAAACGTTACAACACAAGGTCATATATCAAGGTCCTATGCATCGAGGGCTATGTATTAATTCCCGCGCCAACCATCAAATATACCCAGTCATATGGAACAGTCGTATGGTGTGCTCTGGAGCTAGGGCTAGGCCCCAACCCTTAATCCGCCCGAACTTACAACACCGATAAGTTTAAATTTTTTATTTAAAATATGGTTTACAAGCAAAACCTAGGGCAGGCTAGTAGCCTAGCCCTACTAAAATGTTTTCCCGGAATGGAGGTCACGGGGTTGACTCTCGTGGAGTCATATAACTTTTTCAAATACAACTATCCAATGACAGGGTTCCATGTGGCAATCCAGGACTGAGTCACGTGGCGCCATCACACTTGCATACGAACATTCCATGTGTCCAAATATGACTGGTCCATGCAACTACCACTGTGTCTTCCCTGTCACATGCCACTGTACCTGATACATCAATCGGTTTCCATGTGTTGTATGGTTGTACGACCTTGCCACATCATCTGTACGAACATGACATGTGTCACCCTTACAATGGTGCCACGTGTCACCATATCAATCATCCATATGTTGGCCATCAAATGCCCAATCAGTGCCAATGCATCACTACCACATCACCTATACGGCCATACGACTTGTAAATTTAGCTGCCATGTCATCACTGTACGGACTGTACAGTCATCAAATTTTGTGTGTTTGACAAAACAAACAGATCGTGATATCTTGGTCATATGAAATATGTTTGAGCCTATTCAAGTTGTGTTGGGTTTGTATCGATGAGGCCTATACACATGTCCATTTTGAAGAGATTCTGAGCACTTCTATTTTTAGGCCTTCCTGGACCCCATGTTGGCTCCGAGATCCAATTCTGGATCACACCTCCCCACTAAAGACCTTTTGGTCCTCCAAAAGGTTACAAAATGGACCTTACTGATTACATACTCACAAGGATAAAAAAAAAACACTATGTTGTACACAATGATGTTATAACAAGTCATCATTTCAACATGTGTGATTACATTAATGGAAGCAAAATACAATGAAGATATGGCATCCACTTCTGGCATAACCAAGTGACTTTTTTCTTTCCTTCATGGTGTTACTTTTTCTTCATTGGTAATTCCTCTTCCTTTGTGAGTACATTCGCAATCCTTTTGTCCTTCTTTGGATGAAGCTTTGGATTAAGCTTCCAACATTTAACCTTTTGATGTTCACCCCTGTTGCAATAAGTGTAGTGGTTTTTTGGCTTCCAGAATTGTTTGTTCTTCTCTTTCTTCTATTATGGATTTGATTCTTTATGTCGTGTCTCCTTCCTGGTCAACATAAACTTCCTGTACAAACATTGTCTCTTCCAACACTTGGCCACACAATGCTTAGGTGAATGACAAAAAGTACAAGAATACATATTCCACAAGTTTTGGATTACATGATTATGCTTTTTATAATCAAAAAGAGATTTGGAAAAACCATGGCCATTATACCTTTCTTATTGATCTTCACTTTTCTTTGGAGATGACTTGAATTCACTATCACCATCATGGAGTGATACACCATCGACTTTCGTGAAGTGTTCCCGCAATGGCTTAAGCTGGTCATATGAAGCATCACTTGCTTCCAAGGTCTTGGAGCCCATCTTGGGGAATGCTCCAATCTCCTCTTCACCATATCCCAATCCTAAACAACGAGGTCTTTCCACAACCTCTATGGGATTAATGATACCTTGGCCCTTATTTCCAAGTCCCTTTCCTTCATAACCCATCTTGGTTAGCAATTTCAAACCTATACCTCTTGTACGTTTTTCAAATGCACCAAAAGAACCATATTGATGTGAACAATGCAAAATTGATGAATGACTTCCACTACATACCTCAGAGATGTTTTTGGAATTTGGTGTAGAAGGCAATTCCTTCAATTCTTCTTGTCATTTGTCATTCTTTGAATATTTCCCTTGAACCGATCTCTTTCGTTACAAGTAGTCTTCATACAACACTTTCACCATCTCGGCTATGGAAAAGAGAGTTTTTTTCATATCCTTCTCATCTTAAGAAAGTCCCTCTTTAGATTCCATTTTCTCAACTGAGATGATCTTTTCCCTGGTAAACATGCAAACTCAAAAACCAACCGTCAACTAGCTCTGATACCACATGATTCGAATAGATCTTTTAAAGACTATGGTTGAGTTTTTAAAGCACGAGTTAAATTACCATTTAGGAAAACTAATGAAAAGAGGAAGAATTAAAGAGGAAACATAGAATCCATAAGATAATATATAGATATGAACATAAGCATGAGGAACAACAAACAATAAAACACCAAAGTGATAACGGAGTTCGACAATCTCGCCTACATCTCCGGGCCTTTGTCTTAGTGGGTGAGGATTTCTTATTTATGTTCAAAGCTTTAAAAGTACATCATAATAGTACCAAAAATGTTACAAATTGATCTGGTCTTATTCTACCAGATCTCAAGAACCCAACAAAACTAATGGCACTGAAATCGGATGAACGAAGCTCCCAGAAATGGCCTGCAAAGGTGCTCTCCTCAATGGCTTCCCTGCATAAAAGTGGCTTTGCCTCAACAATTCATCAGCATTTTCCTGATCTAAACCTCCCCTATGGATTCAAGAGCCTCTAGTTTATATAGTCCTGAAGTGGGTAACAGCCTCCCAACTTCTCCCCAAGATCTCGCCTCAAAAAGGGCCCAAGATCCTCCAAAAATGAATTAAATCTCCAAAAATTGCTAAAGAAATCCATAAAAGTCATATAATATAGTGGAAAACCCACTATTTGGCCAAAATTAAGGGCGCAACCCCCTTCACGCGGGCCCCTAGTCATCTGGGTGCCCTCCAGGTCTCCATGGGCTAGCGCGCTAGTCCTTAGCCCCTCCATTCTGGGCTCCTGGTCATAAGGTTCTACCCATGTGGCCTTGAGCTATAAGCTCCACGCGCATATCCGTATAGACTAGCCCCTAGTTCGTAGTGCCTTGGTAGGTGGGCTAGCCCGACCGACTAGGTTCCTAACCACACCCATCTGCGTTGATCTGTATATGGTAGGGACACATGGTGGAACGCTATAGGACTGTGGCTTAAACCACAACAAATTCACACTCCAAACGTTACAACACAGGGTCATATGTCAAGGTCATATGCAACGAGGGATATGTATTAATTCCCACACCAACTGTCAAAGTTATCCGGTCATATGGAACAGTCGTATGGTGTGCTCTAGGGCTGGGGATAGGCCCCAACTCTTAATCTGCCCGAACTTGCAACACCGATAAGTTTAAATGTTTGATTTAAACTATGGTTTACAAGCAACACCTACAGTGGGCTCGTAGCCCGACCCTGCCAAAATGTTTGCCTGGACTGGAGGTCATGGGGTCGACTCTCATGGAGTCATATAATTTTTGCAAATACAACTATCCAATGATGGGGTGCCACATGGCAGCATAGGACTGGGCCATCTGGCACCATCACACTTGCTTATGAACATGCCACGTGTCCAAATATGACTGGTCCATGCAACTACCACCATGTCTACCCTATCACATGCCACTTTACCTTCCACATCAGCCAACTACCATGTGTTGTACAACTGTATGGCCTTGCCATGTCATCTGTACGAACATGCCACGTGTCACCCTTGTAGTGGTGCCACGTGTCACCATATCACTCATCCATCTGTCGACCATCAACTACACAGTCAACACCACTGCATCACTGCCACATCACCTGTACGGTCATACGACTTGTACAGTCAGCTACCTCGTCAACACAATACGGACTGTACATATTGTATAGTCAACAAATTTTGCTTGTTTGGAAAAACGAACAGATCGCGATATCTTGGTCATACGATGTCCATTTGAGCATGTTCAAGTTTTTTTGGATTTGTATCGATGAGGTCTACACACACGTCTATTTTGAATAGATTTCGAGCACTTTTATTTTTAGGCCTTCTTGGACCCCATCTTGGCTTCGGGATCCAATTATGGACCAATTAGCCCAAGAGAAAATATGTCAAGAAAATTAAGAACAGGGCATAAATGGTGAGTCTTTTGGGATTCTTTTTGAGTTATTTTCCCAGTAACTTGTTAGTTGTTTGTCAACAATTTGAGCCTCTATTGTTCTAGTTATTAGTATGTAAATGCAACTTATTTGCAATGAAATTGTTTTTTAATTTAAAGTTACATGCTTTTGGTGTTGTAGCTAGCCATGTAGATTTAAAAAGCATCATGATTGTCGGAGTTTGATTTCCCAATGTGTTGTTTTTATTTATGTGTGCAATTTAAATTTCTGACATCGTCAATGAGTATTTGATATACATTTTGTGGATGATTTGCATTCTTAAGTGTTATTTGTCGGCTACTAGTGAACTTTTTGTATTTGCATTTAACTTCCATGTGTAAGTCAGACCCTAAATATTGCTCCCAAGTTTGTCTACAATTTCTTCTATAATTAATCATTAACAATTGATCATGATTTTAAATCCCAATATATCCAGTGAACTTTATCTAGTTATAAGTAGTATTTTCCTTCAACTTACAATGCAAGCCTCAATGCCAATGGATAGATTGGGTTGTTAATCAACTCAATTAGTTTAGATAAAAGGAATGCTGGTAAAAATAATGTTGTGTCGCGTAAGAAAAACAACCTAAATCCTAGCCAAACAAGGGAAAAATTCAATAATAGTTTTGAATTTTACAATTAAACTCTACTAAAATTTAAAATATTAGTTTATACGGTTTTTATGTTTTACTGTCCTTGTGCCTTAATTCTTGTTGCACTTAGTGGTCGTTTACAGAAATAAATAATTGTTTGTAAATAATTGAGAAAATAACTAAAAATGTTGATTGTGCTATGAAAATACTATGATTTTCATGCAATAATGTGGGGTGAAACTATGCAACTATTGCTATAATAATGCCTTGGTGATTGTTCAATACAAAAACAATATTGATACTATTTTATTGTTCATAATCTACAGAGGATGTTAGGTTGGCTATGTTACAGAGGCTGATGAGTTCTTGGAGTTAGTGAGGAAATACTTAGTACGTATATGGTGCATCTATAACCAATAGATCTCAACACCATACACTGGAAACTCTCGACCTCTCTATTTGAAGACTGTATGGTACTTTATGGGGTCTCTCCAAACCATATGCCAACAATTTGTATTCATTTCCTAAGTGGTCAAAGTCACTACCTCCTAGTCAAAGTATGGATTTTGTGTACATTCATGTTGCCCCTCCAATGACAATTTCATCTTAGAAGTGGGTTCATACTTGTATGTAAGCCGTCATTTGAAAATTTGTTGGAACAATTTTGTAATAAATTGTCAATGTGACAAAACACAATTCTATGTTGGATGCAAACTGCATTACAAACTTAGCATCTATATTAATTTATTTGGGGCAATACTTACATGAAACAAATTCCAAATGATGCCCTGTTGGGGAGCACAACAGGTCTTTATGTGTATTTTCTTTCACATGTATGCATACAATCAACTTTTCAACCTGGGTGTACCTTGAAAAAATCAATAATAGTCATGTTTACTAGTCACCACAATTGCTTTATTTGGGAAGAAGATGAGCCTAATTCACAAAGGATTACAACCAACAATATTCCATGTAATAAAGCATAAAAATGATTCGGCAAAATGGTTAAAACCGGGTTTCTTTGTGTAGTGTTTGGCGAAATAGAGGATTACAGGTTTGAAACAGAGGATTACACCCACTTTCTCTATCCGTTTTTGAGAACCCCTGTCATTGAATCAAGAACCCACTTTCACTTTCCTTCATGATCACTTTCTTTGATTCCATCTTTGTTTTTGAGAAACCCCTGTTACTAAGTCTTGTATCTCGAAGAGATAAGAGGATGAAAATGCATATTCTTATCCTTAACAATTCAATGCCTCTGACTATCTACATTTTCCTTCTTGCATACTCACTCCTCCTTCGTTCCTAAATATTATGTTTATATACTCAAAATAACATATGTCATGGAGTTAGTAAATGTGGGCGCCTTTATTTCGGCTATCATTTTGGTAAGAAAACTAGCAGCTATGGCAATCCTGAGTTCCATCTTGACGATTTTCATCACTAGGAGGATCATTTTCGCAGATTTTGATATGGAACGTGGGCGTGCCTATCTAGCAAGAGACTGAAGAATGTTTCAAGCAATTAATCTTTTGGTTAATTTGGTATGGCCTCAGTCGAACCTATTTAGCAGGAGTTTGGCCTATTGGTAAATAAAGAATTCAGTAAGCGTGTTTTGTATGGATGAGTGGTACCTGGTTTGGTTAGGCGCACACAGTTTGTCTTCGTCCTCAATAACTTGTTTCGGTCTATGGTAGGTTCTCCGCAATAGCTTGTATTGCTCTATGACAGGGTATCTCCAACAACTTGCTTCGGTGTATGGCAGGAGCAGAGCAGGTCCCGATCGCAATTTAGGACAGGGGAGGTTGGGAACAAGAGGTTCAAACAGGATGCCAGCCTGCATTGAATGCATGGATATGATGTAAAGTTGTTGCGATGAGGACCGTGGAACGAGGCGATGAACATGAAGGCGAGGAATGGTGGGAATGGAAAGAACGAGCATGGTAACAACGACAACTTCACAGATTAACAATGGGTTCTACGATATGGGCTCTTGACACCGAAGACGCCCCATCACCCGACGTTGGGGAAGCCATTTCATAGAACAAATGCCCTACACCTATAGATATAAATATTTTCACAAATTAGTTAATGACCAATCCAAGAGAAAAAATGAGCAAGTTAGAGCTAATAAACACACGATCATTCCTTTTCTTCCAAATAAGAGAACTTAAATTCTTGTGAACTTCAAGTTTGTTGAAAATCCATAATGTAGTGTAGTTTGTTTCCTAAAAGGGCACCTTTCCATGAGATAGGGGTAAGAAAGATTATGATACAAAATTTATAACCCTAGTTCTACACAAATTTAGTGAAGCTACATAACCAAAACACGTGTTTAAGGTTTTTATGGTAACTATAAAGGGGCATTAGGGTTGGTGGATATAAAAAGTGGACCAAACAATGGCGAGGAAACAAGCCTCCAAGGATGAGGGACTAGATAAAAAACCATATTTGGGTTTGACCAAAGTTTTCCAAGATTTCGATACAAAAATTTTAAACCTAGTTCTACACAAATTTAGTGAAGCTACATAACCAAAACACATGTTTAAGGTTTTTAGGGTAACTATAAAAGGGGCATTTGGATTGGTGGATATAAAAGATGGACCAATCAATGGTGAGGAAGCAAGCCTCCAAGGATGCGAGACTAGATAAAAAATCATATTTGGGTTTGACCAAAGTTTTCCAAGTGAAAGCACCTGGGCTAACTACTTAAATTTGTGTCTCTAAGTTTTGTTTAACAAAAGATCTAAGATAGGTTAATGGTAAATCCATCTAGAACAATTTGTAGGATTATATTTGGACTTTTTAGTTCTAATGATTCTACTAGGCTAATGGAGATTACATCTCTAGTTTCTTTATGAGGGTATCTAAGTTTAGTTCCTTAAATTACTTAAGGATAAATTTATTATGATTGTCTAATCTAAATGTGTTTTTAAGAACTAAATATAAATAAAACTCAAAGGAGAGTTAGGGTTCACGTGATGCTCTAAAGATTGCATAAAATCTTGAATCCATGACAAATTTAATCTTAGTCTTCTCACAATTAATTTGGTGTAGGTATCTCTAATTGGTTTCCTACAATGTTAGCATAAGGCTTTTGGGGTAAATATAAATGGACACCCCCAAGCCTAATAATTTCATCGTTATTTTTATAAGTGGGAATGAAGGCTTGGAAGCAGTTATGTCACACCGAAGGCAACAAGGAAGTTTATACCTAAGGTGTACTGCGAGGTAGTATTAAAATCGATGAGATCCATTTTGATATCTACATATTTAAATATGACAAAGTATGCAATTAATTTTGGGAGGAAAACTCTTTTGGGTTATTTTTTGGGTTGTGTCTTGGCTGAAATTGTGATTAGGAGGAAGGTTAGGGAGGCTTGGAAGCCACATGGATGGAAGTGTATCCATACCTACAACTTGACTAAAGGATTTTATATATTCTAGTTTTTTGAAAAGGCTTGTGTTCTTGA